>CM059205.1:32777007-32999507 GCA_030347435.1 Clarias fuscus
ATGTACAGTGTCACAATGGTAAGCGTAAGCTGTACAGTATCTTACTTGAAGTGAGTGTGAGACGCAATCGTCAAGGTCCATTGCTTCTTCATTCACTTCCTCTTCTCCTTTCGGTTGAGGTGTTTTGTCTCGACTTCCACAGAAGGTGCCGTACATGGCGTGCTCCTCGATGGCATCCAGCCATTTCTGTTCATACAGTTAGGACTTGTCAGGGTGAATATATAGTTATTGATCATGCATTATTTAAGTGCTAGAATAAAATCCACGCTGCTTTAATTTTATGCAGACACAAGCACATTTAGCTGCTATAACTTTGGCCTTGTTGCCTATTTTGTTGTCAGTCGGATCTTGCTTTCGCAGTTGCTTTTCTTGCTTTTTTAAATGATATTTATCGCCAGAAGCAAATGCGGCTGTTACTGTTGTTTTTGAATAACAGCATGCTTCTAAGTGCTTTTTAAAAAATATTTATTTATATATTAATGTAGAGCAGTGGTTCCCAACACAGGTCCTGGATGACCCCCCTGTCGTGCACATTTTAGTGTTTATTGTCCTCAATAAAAGTCCCTGTGATTCGATTAATGTGAGTAAAAATTTTATTTTCATTGCATTCATATATTTAATAGCTAGGATCCAGAAATTCATACCAACTCTGATCAGAATCTGTACTGATCATCAAAAAAAGCTTTACGACTTTCTCACTTTCTCAATTGACTTACTTTCCTGATGATTTCTGGTTCAGAGCATCTAGAGGGCACTTTAAAGTGATGCACACTGCCGTCACAGCATTTGAGTGTGAAAAAGTATTTATCCCAGCCTTTTGCCTGTAAAAGAAAATGCCATTTTCTTTCTAAGAATGTGTATACGAAGTAGGGATTAAACTGGGGTAGTGAAAATAAACCATAAAACTCAGTTAAGGCAACATTTCAAATTCCCATTTTCATAATGTTGTATTAATGTCAAAAACACATTTTGTAATTTTTTTTACTCCTTGAGTCCTAGGGGTTTGAGAGAGCAAATTTTTTTTTATTTTTTTATTTTTTTATGAGACTGAGAACTCAATACTCTATTGTATGTTCAAAAAATGAAAAAGTTTTTTCTAAATTTTTTGGCTGAAAATACAATTTCTGTCCACGTTTTGAGTAAATTACTGTGCATGAGATAAGTGTGTATAAAGAACCAGTATCACTACATTTATATGGAAAAAAAAACACTTCTTCAATTTAATTGAAATAATTTTGATTTGAGATTCAAACCTATTTACATGGACGCTGATCTGATCAAATTTCTGTTCATGTGCACAAAGCACTTTAACAAATTAATTAAACCTTGATTTAATAAAAGTATAATAGTAAATGTTTTATTTAGCTTGAACCTGATTCACTCCAACCTATGATTCAATTCAATCCAATTCAACCTTGATTCAACTGAACTCCAATTCAAGTGAAATATCTTTTGTTAATTGAACACTGATTCAATCAATCCATGACAAATTTATGAGTTTTTTTTAAAAGCCTGATTTGATTATGTATTTTAAAAAAAAATCACATTAGAGACACACAACATCTTTATACAAATCTTACAAACCCAAAAATTAGACGTGTGAAATTCAAATCAAGCTGATCTGCAGCATGAGTTTAAAATTCTTCTCGATAATTCATATAAAAAATCAACAAGGAAAGCAGGATGCAGTTAATAAAGCAAACAAGAAATAAGAGTTTTTTTTTTTTTTTTTTTTTCCAAAGCACATTGTCTGAAACAGTCACCTTTACTGTGTGTGGCATTTTGTATAAATAACTAGACTAGTGAGAGGAAGAGAAAAGAAAACCTTCACACCACTTTATTTTCTATGTTACATTTACTGTGTCTTTGCAAAAGTCTCGGGTCCAGACAGCAGGTGCTGATGGATCATTGTAAAGTTTGGACACACACTGCTGAGCTATTATGTTCTTAAAGCACTTACCACACACTGAGCCTTCATAAGAGGCTTAAAGCCCTGCCTACGATCTCCACACGCTGCATCAGACCTGTGGACACCACGGACAAACACAGTATGAAAGGAGTAGAGCTTGAAATAACACCGACATAGTAACGTGGGTTAAAATGTTTAACAGATTGAGATGGCTTCAAGAAAGATGCTCAGGTCATTAATATAAATGTTAGCATTATTACAGTACATACACATATGAAGTATTTAGTTCATTTGGATTTAATCCTGGTGGGTGTACTCATCTTATTTGATTGAGCAGAGTACAGTACATGCTTACAGTCTGCTTCCAAGCATCGTAGCAATTAAACCATGAATCAATTCAATTTGAATGAATGAATCAGGTTTGAACTGAATCAGTGTTAAATTAAATCACGACTCAGTTCAAAGCTGATTCATTTTTATCTCTGATTTAATTCAACTTCGATTCAATTAATTCAACTTAACATTGATTCATTAAAAGCAATTTGATTCAATGTAACTAAAAAATAATCAATAAATCAATGAACCTATAAAGTAATTTATCAAACTTTATTCAATTAACCAGTGACTGTATTAAACCAATTTAACTAAACCATGACTCTGAAGAATTCTGATTTAATTAAGCCATGATTTAACTGCAATTCAATAAGTTCTTATACAACTGAACTTGGATTTAATTAAACCACTTGAGTCAAAACACATAGCTATTCAATTCAAACCTGATTCAGTTTAGCTCTGATTCAATTAAACCCTATGGAATTAAAGTGCAAGTCACTTAAACCCTGATTCAAATCAAACCCCTAATTTAATTTAACCCTGGTTCAGTTGAACCCTGAATTAAAGTAACTCTGATTCAATTAAACCATAATTCAATTTAATTCTGAATAAAATCAAAGCCTGATTTAATGTAACTCTGAAATTAATAAAAATGAAACTGATTCTTTCTGAATTTACTTTTGTAAAGTGATTTCAAACACATTATCTAATGAACCAATTAAAGCATAATAAATTTCAGTTTATGAAATTCTGTTAATTCAGTCAATTGAGTTTGATTCAATCAAATTCTAATAAAATTGAATTCTGAAAAAAAAAAATCAAACCCTGATTGAATTTAATCATGGATCAATTATACACTTTTTCAATATACATTTGATTCAATTTAACCCTGATCAAGTTTAATTCTGATAAATTTAAAACCTGATTTAATTTCATTTGACTCTGATTCAAATCAAACCCTGATTCAATTTTACGCTGATTTATATTTTTTAGAGACTGTGATTCGATTCGTCCATAAATTAAGTCTTCCTCAATTCAATTTAACGCTGATTCAATTAAACCATGATTCAGTTGTACTCTTATTCAATTTAACACTGATTGTTTAACTCTGATTCAATTATATCACAATTCAGTTTCACACAGTTTCAATTTCTAATTCAGTCAAACCTTGACTCAATTTAACTCTTGATTCAATTTACCTGTGATTTAATGTAATCACAATTCACGTCATCACTGGTTCATCGTAAAATTTGATCCAATTTAAGTCTAGTATAAATACATTCATTTATAAACTCTGATTTGATTCAATGTAAATGTTAAGTATTGTTTTTAAAGTGATTGGATAGGGATGCTTCTCGTCACTGGATCTCCTTTTGCTTACCTTTTTTTTTTAATGGCATTTGTGCTAGTCTAGACTCATATACATACATACTGTATATGAACAGAATGATAGTTATACTTTAAAACATTATTAAGGGGGAAATCACATTTCCCAGAAGTGTGAAAAAATCTTGATGCCTTATTTCTGATTCCTGATTTTGCCTTCATTAATAATTATTTATTAATGCATCCCCAGTGTTGCAACTACAAATCTACAATGGTTCTCAAAAATATATGAAATAAAAGTACTTACTGATTACAGTACCAGCTCACAGTCCCATTCTCCAGTACAACCCAATGGGAATCCCAGCTCAGAAAATCTGACTTCTGTAGGAAAAAGCTGCTTTTTACTCCAGATAAACGGATTAAACTGAGTTTCTAGTATAGCACTATAACATAGCCATGGCTCCATAAAAGTGGCCTGAGATTTTTAGGCAGGTCTGCCATGGTGCTGAAACTCTTGGGCGCTATCTTGTGGTTGTGGCTGGGAAGACTGAGATGGTTTTACCCGACATTAGTTTCTGCAGGATTATTCATGCCTGCTTCAGGTTACATTTATATTGTATATCTGTGTTACATACATAAATATAACTGAAAAAAGTATCAATGCCTACCTTCCACAGAAATCCTTCGAACTGTCTAGCTGTAATGCATGTAGTCTTGAGAGGAGGGGGAACATAAAAAAAAATAAAAATAAAAAAAAACTTTGATATTCATGTAATTTGGGAAAATATCACTGCATCCCTGAGATAGTGTTAAAGACAAGCAGGACATATTTACATTTTCTTGACATTTCTCCAGATAGGATCTTATCTGATCATCTTTTGCAACATCCAGCACAGACTGGCCTACGAAACAGCACAGAGACACTTCACTGTAACCGTAACATAATGCATACACTGAAAAATATTGACTATCCAAAGACAATAAATTAATAATATATTTACATAATTAAGAAATAAGTTGATTATTTTCTAATAACACCACATCCTAGAGTGTTCAGTTCATTTGTTCAAATTAGGTCACACCTTATGCCTTTACTTTATTGACATTTATATTCATATACAAATCACTTGTGTTATTACAGCTATAAACAGCCCTGTCTTTGCTTGCTCTTGAATTAAATAATAAATGAAGGAATGAGGCACTGTCACCTTGCACCTCCTGGGTCTGGGTTCGATTCCCACCTGGGGATCTGTGTGCATGGAGTGTGCATGTTCCCCCCCGTGCTTGGTGGGTTTTCCCCGGGTACTCTGGTTTCCTCCCACAGTCCAAAGAAATGCTGATTAGGCTAATTCTCATTCCGGTAGTGTGCGAATATGTGCGCAAATGTTGACCGGAAGTCCTACCACAGTCGCAAAAATACAATGCTAATCACCATTGGCCTTCATGGTCTTTAGTAGCTGGACTACAGAGCTTCCTACAAGGATGGATGGAAGTTGCTAAATTAATGAGACACAACTTCCCAGCATAGTAATACAATAATTCTAGCATTTTCCTTGTTGTGCATTTTTAAGTTTCTTATTTGCTGTCACATTCTTTATTGCTGTTCTCATTTCACAAAAATTTAACAGCGAATGTATTGAAACCTTTTGAATCCTTTCTGAATAATCTACAAATGTACGTATTATCTCATTAAGGGCAACAGAAAGGTTAAAAATGTGTAAAACCTTTCCATATGCGTGATAGCATACCGTTTTTGTTCGTTGCATTAAAGCTGGCTCCGCTCTTAACCAGCACGTCAACACACTCTTTATGCCCCCTGCAGGCTGCGATGTGTAACGCCGTATCCCCATGTGAGTCCTTGCAGTTGACGTCTGGAGGTTGTCTGTTCTTGTTGAGCTGTTTCAAAATCAGGGGTAAGAACTGATATCTTTCAAATCTACACGATAAGAAAGTCAGAACTCACCAACTGAGAGAGAGCACCACAATCCCCTACTCTTGCGGCATCTAAAAGTCTTCCCTCCATCTTCCTAGCCTCTCGTCTTTCTGCAGCTGGCGCAGATAAAACAATCAGGAACAGACAGGTAGCAGGTAGCAACCCTAACAGAAATCTAGGCCACTACATATAAAAAAAGCACCAACCTTCTAGCATAGTAATGACTTCATCATCGTCGGTGATATCCCTGGGGGTCTGAGCACATCCGTTGAGTAGTGTGGCAGATGCACCGTACCGTAAGAGCAGCAGAACAACCTCCTGGGTATAAAAAAGTGATTTAGATCAGGGGTAAGACTGTAAGAGAGAGAGAGAGAGAGAGAGAGAGAGAGAGAGAGGGCGGGAGAATAAATGAAACAGAGTGAGAATAACCCACCTTTCTTCCACAGAGTGCTGCCATGTGTAGAGCTGTGTCCCCGACATCATTCTGTGAGTTCACCTCCAATCCAGTCTTTACACACAGAACTCCATGTTAAATAGCAATATTTTACCCATCAATGTTTTATAATTATGTAGCATCATCATCATCATCATCATCATCATGTGTCTTACTTTTAAGAGTTCTTCAACAATAGCTTTCTGACCGAAGTAACTGGACAGGTGAAGTGCCGACCATCCAGTGTTCGACCCGGTTTTGCCTGCAGTGTTGAAGAGAATGCAGAGAGAGAGAGAGAGAGAGAGAAGTAAATTGTTTCACATCTCTTCCTGAAATAGAAAAAACAATCAGTAACAAGCTCATAGTAACAAGCCGAAACAAGTCAATACTGAACGTTAGTGAACGTTGCATGCTATGCATAGGAATTTCTGGGATTGGTGAACATAAAGGAAAAAAAAATACTAGTTTCTGTGTAGAGCAGAGTGTGTGTGTCTGTGTGAAGCCGGGGAGGGGGAGTGTAAAGGCGAGAGATTGTGTGTGCGTAAACCAAGACATGCTCGTTTTTCAAGTCAAACTTTATTACTAAATACTATATTAAATATATATATACTGTATATATACTATATACCCTTCCTGCTCACTGACCCGGTCTGATGCATCCTGGTACCCCACTTCTGCTTGGCGTTCTCAGCACATGGAGACCACACTCTGCTGCTGAGTGCAGCTCCATAGGATCTGCTTATATTGTAAACTTTTGTGGTAACTTTTTCGCTATGATGTCTTATGACTGCAATTTATGGAATAGTCTAAGGACTAAAATAGCCATGAACTGTATGAACTGTAGCTAATGATTTGTATCGAAACCTTCATCAGTGCACAGTTGCTAACCTCAACAAATTGGCCTTCGTGTTCTATAAACCACTTTTCCTGAGAGCACACAGTTATAGAAAGGATTTATTTATGGTCATACTGTCTGGTTTCAGCCAAATGAGGATGGTTTCCTTTTTGAGTCTGGTTCCTCTCAAGGTTTGCTTCCTCAGGGAGTTTCTTTGTCACAGTCGCCTATGCCTCTCTCATAAGGGACAAACGTTTTATTTTTTACTTTTTTATTTAATATCAAAAATAGCTGCATTGTTGCAAAATGTTTGTTACATTGTTTACATTTTTAACCGCACTACATAAATAACATTGAGAATGATAGAATACAATACAAAATGTATTGTAGATGTTAACCTGTGTGTGTGTATATATATATATATACAGTATATATATATATATATATATATATATATATATATATATATATATATATATACACAAATGGCAGCTTAGTGGTTTGCACTTCCAGGTTCTGGGTTCAATTCCCGCCTTGGGTCTGTGTGCATGGAGTTTGCATGCTAGTCAGGCTATGGCTAAATTAGAGGGAAAAAAATAATGCCTTTGCCCCTCAAAACATGAAATAAATGTTTGCTACTGAGTCAAATATATGCCTTTCCTTTCTAACAAATTCATCACCTAGTAAAACACAAGATGTTATTTATTTGAGCACTTAATCAACACGTCCACTTTCCTTCATGAGGTAGCAATTTGTCCTGGCTAAGAGCTGTGAAAGATTTGTTTGTTCTTGTATCTCTACTAATATCTGAGCAGCATCAACCTATAAAGCATCACAATTACTTTTATTACATTTCTCTCTCATTAACGGAATGGTCTAAGTTGTAAATATAAACTTGGCATTACTCCCCCGCCCCTTTAAAGCAGAATTTCCACTCAAAACATGGCTGCAGGATCGTCCTTACCATGACTGTGAGCTCGTTCCATTCACAATAGTGCTGCGAGGCTGTAATAATCTGCGAGTCTCCAGCAATCAAATATTTTCTGTCTAATGAGAACAACATAGAACTTCACAGCAGGTCAAAACCTACATGTGTCTTTATATTTGCAGGAGCCACATGGTGTCTAAATAAAGACAGCAACCTGACACCAGGACTAGCCGCCTGGAACGAAACCGCAGGGATGTGTGGCTGTTGTTCTTCTGCAATATTAACACGTTTAACAAGTAACAATGTAACATTACGGCTATTTATTATAGTCCTGTAACATTGTACATATGGTATATGAGGACCTGCGATATGAGGCTTTATGAAGGCAAATTAGTGTGAATGATTATTGGCAACCCAATCCCTCACAACTTCACTTGTTGTTGTTTTAGATTTGTAATTTAATTTTGGATTTAAATTGGAATGTTTTTTTTTTGGTTGTTTTTTTTACCTTGTTCAATTCCTTTCTTTTATCTCAGTAATACTAACTCATTTATATGTTAATATAATAACACATCTCACGACGCATGATTGACATGTGATCTCCACCGATCCAAGATGGTGCACCTTACAAGCTCATTTCAAGAACATGACCTATCATATCAAGTCAGGTATTTAGTCACGCAGGTTAGTTTTTCGCTATGGCCAATAGTGTGCAGTAAGTGAAATGCATCAAATCTTCAATTTCTGCAAAAATCTGTTGAAAAATCTGTTATCTTCTTGATCCTTTAACCGAATCGAAAAAGTTTTAATCTTAAACATTTGTTTTAAAGTAGCGCTTCTGAGCTTGTGATTCTGCACATCTGTGTGCTTTCTAATTACATCTAATTACTAGTTATCTAATTAACTAATTAAAACTCCTTTTCTTAATTGAAGTAGGTTTTCTTACAACACTAAGGAATAAGGTTGAGAATGACTGTTTTAAAGCATTAAACAAGCTGGTTACTCCGGTTAAAATGCACTTTTTTCCCACTACAAAACCATGCTCCTGGGGAGGTGGCAAGGAAATCCTGGTATCAAAATGAGGCTAAGGACGCCCCCTTTTTACTACATTTAGATATACTAAAAATAGGATTTGATTTTTTTTTTTTTTCTGAGGTCCTTCCTTGTTGAAAAAACCAATTGACACTGGTCATATCTCAGCAACCAGACATGACACAGCAATAACCCTGAGTTCAAAATAGAGCTTATTGAACCAGGAATCTGAAAAAATATACCTGACTCGAATCACCCAAAATATGACGTAACATCTGATTTGATGTGACGGCTCACAAATTCCTCAAAGGTCAGTCAGACGGATAAAGCGCATGCCGCTTTTTATAGTTCAGGCTATAAATGCTAGTGTGGTCAAAACATTTAAAACAAAAAAATGGCATTTTGACTTTTTGCTTGCATTAGTCTGTACTAGGTTTGAGCTTCACATGCCCGAAAAAGAAGAGATATCAGAAAGCAGTTTGAGATTTTCAAAATGGCCTTCCAAAAAACACCTTGGTTGAAAATATTTCATTACTTTTCATTCAACTCTCCAGTCTAGAATGAAACTTCCATCATTACCGATTCATTTAGGTTAATGATATGCAGATCACTGCCTAATGTCTGCTTCTGTAATTCAGAGTGTGCCTCCAATGTCACAAAAGTCACAAAAGTGCCTTTTCATTAGAGATTCTCTTCATTACTTAGCATATTAAATAGGATATTCACCAAACTTTTTGTTTTATGTCCTTTGTTTTCTGTTGAAAATAATATAGCTAAAAATTAAAGAAGTTTGTACCTTGAATGTAGAAACATGAGAGACGAATAGGATACCCTTATAACAAGAACAACAACACATGTATTTCAATTAGTCATAATTTTTTTTCTTCTTTTTTTTTTTCCAAAAGTGATATGTAAAGATGTTGTGATGAATATTAAACATGTGATAATATCCAAATAATATAAGGATTATTTCACTGGAATTGTTTATTTATTGACTTTTTTAATCAGGAAGTCCTTATTCACAACAACAGACTTTTCTGCTGGAATACAAATCACCTCGTTTGAGTGACCTACAATGTCAAACGTCAAATAATTTGCTTTGTCATATATACTTTGACTTTTTCATAGATTTTCTTGCATTTCCACATTCCTCTGAGGTACAATACACAGCAAAATCCCCCAGTAAGGATTTTACTGGGTAGCGTGCTCGTTACTCAGTTAAGTGTCATTGAATTCTGAGGGTCACTCAAATCAAACCATTCCACAAGAATGAAGGCATAAAACCGCACAGACGTCTAGCACAGTATGGCGATGAGATTCTTAGCAGCAGTGGAACATTTGAATAGTAATAATGTTTTACAGAAGTCTGTACCTACATGAATAGCGAACCTGGACGAGGTGGCTCGGAGCCCACTGTGAACATTCAGCTCGTTGAATGCCTGATGCTGAAAAATCGATGGATAACTTGTTGCCAGCTTGCAGAAGAGATGCATCTGTCTTTGGGACATGTACTGTACACACAATCATTCACCGCCGCCACTTGCACAGTACGCTCAAAACTTTGAACTTGACTGGAAGTTATTTCTATATCCCCCATACAGTCCTGACCTCCCTCAAGTCATTTCCACATATTTGGGCGGTTAAAGGAGTTCCTGGGAGGCCAGTGTTTCAGTCATGAAGCAAGCAGTTCAGTCATGGCTCCAGCATACTGAGATAACGTTCTACCTTGATGGTATCCAAGCATTAGTGAAACACTGGGATAAGTGCTTGGGGATTATATTGAGAAATAAAATGTTTTTATTTGCATAACTGTTCATTTTGTTTGACTCCTGTTTGACTCGAATGCCTCTAGTAATTTTGCTAGTGGACAAACTGTGAACTGCAACAAATGCCAATGAGGGCAATCACAGTGCCCCACGCTTGGGGAAAAGCAAATGGGGACACTTAATGGGGCTGCTAGAGTTGGCTGCACCAATCCCAAGATGCTGTTTAATAATGAATAATTTATGTGAATCTAATACATTTTCTCTGAAACAAATGCAAAGTGTAACTGTACACAGTGTGTCTGTGATTTACAGAGCCATTGTTAAACTTGGGAGAGGGAAAGTTGGATTATAGAATGGAAATTGCCCTTAATCGTTTCAAGAAGAGATAATGTGAGGTTGAGGTAACTGCTTGGCATTATGGGTAATGTACAAAATCATTAACAGTAGTGAAAATTGGCCATGTCAATTTCAACTAAAGTCAATTCAATAAATCTTTAACAGCATCAAAGATGACATGTTAATTATGAAGATTAATATGCAAATTGTTCACTGTGGATTTTTCCATTTAGTAAATTGTTTCTCAAATCATCGCCACCCTGCTCACTTTGTCCTTCAGTTGCGGTCAGCAACTCCCCACCGGATCTCTGATTGGTCTCATCTCACTGATCAAAGTGAATCTTCTCCCTGTGGAAAATTTCCCTCCTGTCCATTTCCCTCTCCTCTCAGTCCCTTCATCAAAGCTGTCACTCTGCTCGTTTGTGGTCAGATCTGAGCTCATACAGCTGAAGATCCCCCAGGGCGGTGTACGAGCTCAGACAAGAGTCACACTGAGCTTCAATTGTGAGCCATTTTGATTGGTTGATTGTTCTTCAAAGATAATTGAAGTGCTCACACGCTCAGCATGTCATAGACTGATGCACATAGAATGGATTTCTGCTAATTGGATGAAATTCATTAACGATTCTTTCTGTAAAGCACATTCATTGACACCTTTTAAGCTTAAAATAAACAGCTATGTATCAACATATTAAAATTAAGGGCAGAATTTCCACTTGAGTAAAATATGTACTGTAAGTTGAAGAAAAATAAATGGTTAAATAACGCTTTACTTATGTTAAACCAAATGAATATAATTATGTACCTTTCCAAAAGTAATTTACTAAAGTAAAATAAACATTATATTTATATGTAATATTAATTATTAATTTATTTTTAACCATCAGTGTTTTCAACATATAATTTAGAAAATATGACTTCTAGCTAAAGACATTTTCACAGATCGACTTAACAAAATCAAATGTAGGGGTCTGCACAACTTTGACAAGAGCCAAATTGTGATAGCTAGATGACTGGGTCACAGCATCTCCAAAATGTCTGGTCTTGTAAGGCGTTAATGCGAACGATAGCATCAGAATTAGACTATGCAGCAACAGATGAAGGTGGTATGTGCCATACTAATTTGTTTAATTGCACACCAGGTCACCTTCCAAATGTGGAGGGTTTTGGATTGTTTTGTTCACAGGGCATCAGGCAGTGGCCCAGATACGTGAACTATGCCAGATACTGGCTCCCTCTTGTGCTTGGGATGATCAAGCACTCTAACATATTTCTCCATGGAATCTCTGACCTAGTCAAAGATGAATTGGCAGCCTGAGATCTCCCATCCAACCCCCCAAGACAGGAGAGTTAGAGCCATGCTCTCTCAAAGAACACTTGCAGTAAGGATGAGAAACTTCGCACGTTATAAACGCAACTACGACATCAGGGCTCATGAATAGCCCATAAGAATGGAGAGACTGGCCCGAAGGAGCTCAACACTCGTTCTTGTCTGGACTAATCATAAGAAACTTGAATATCTCAAGAAAGCCAAGAGACTTTAATTCACACCAGGCACGCTGGTCACTATTTTTTTCATGATTCAATTTCAGCCTGGCATATAATTTCAAAATCCAAAAACAACAATCCAGATGCCCTCTCGCCACAGTTCTCCACCTCAAGGACACATCCACAATGCAGACCATCATCCTGCTCCAATGTCTCACAGCTGTGACCCATCTGAATGATGGAACCTTGTTTTACAGTCACTTGAACAGGAACCGGGTTACAGTAATATCCCATCTGGGTTACTTTTTGTCCCAGTCTCTGTTTGCTCCCAAGTCTTAAACTGGGGCCAATGCTCCATGTTAGCCTGTCACCTGCGGTGACCCGCACCCTCTTATTGCTTCACCAATGCTTCTAGTGGCCAACCATCAAGGAGGATGTCGAAAGCTTTGTGGCATTCTGTGACATCTGCTACAGGAACAAGACAACAAATCAGCCTTCTGAGGGCTTGACTTCGTGACTGGATTACCACAGTCCAGCAATAACACCTGCAATCTAACAGTGGTTGTCTGGTTTTCAAAGTCCGCTCCATCCTGCTACCCAAGCTCCCATCCACCAAGGAAACAGCTGAACTCCTCATCTCTCACGTCTTCTGATTCCACTGACTCCAAATGGACATCATTTGGGACAGGGGCCCAGAGGTCTCTGCTCAATTCTGAAAGGCCTTTTGTGAAACCCTTTCATCAGGGTTCTTCCCTCAGAGCAATAGTCAAACCGAGCACATGAACCAAGAACTAGAGAAATCACTGAGATGGTTTCACAGGATGCAGCTTCTTGCTTGGTGTAGTTTTCTCCCCTGAATCGAGTATGCCCATAACTTGTTTCCCACCTTTTCCACAGGAATGTCACCTCTTCAGTGCTGTCTCGGTTATCAACCACAGCTGTTCCCCAGGAGAAAAAAAATGGCAGTCCCTACAGCTCAAGCCTTTGTCCATTGCTGTAAAAGGACATGGCAATGAGCTTGCATTCAATTGCAATGCTCCATGACCATCTTCCAGCGCCAGGCCAATAGCCACCACTCAACCACTCCAACTTATCCCATCAGCCAAAGAGTCATGCTTTCTACTCGTGACCTACCGCTCAAGACTACTTCCACGGAAATTTCATTAAAGTTCATTATTCTATTCACAATCACCATCCATGTTTCATCAGACTGGCTCTGCCATTATTCATGCGTCAAATTAACCCCACTTTCCAGGTCTTTCGACTTGTCTCATGTCTATTGTCAATACCCCCTGCACCCCTCCACCACCTCATCTCATAGCCAGGCCGAAGCCTTCACCAACCCACCGTGACTTGGGCTGCCTCCGGTACCTGGTGGACTTTGAGGGCTACAGACCCAAGGAAAGAAGTTGGGTACCAGCCAGGTTCACCTTGGACCGTCTTTTAATCACCAATTTCACAACCTTCACCCCAAGAACGCCAGGTGGCATTTGTAGGGGGGTGATGTCATGGCATGCGAGGTCGCACCCACGTCTCAAGCAAAGCCATGATCACCTCTGCACTCATGTTCCATAACCCATCCACCACCTCACCTTGCCACAACACACCTGTTACCTATTCCTCATCATTAAGTTAAGTTAAGCCTTTATTTGTCACATATACATTACAGCACAGTGCAATTCCTTCTTTGCATATCCTAGTGTAACTAGTGTCAGAGCGCAGGGTCAGCCATGATACAGCACCCCTGGAGTAGATAGGGTTAAGGGCCATGCTCAAGGTCCAACAGTGGCAAGCCTGGTGAAGTTGGGGCTCGAACTGCGACCAGTTCCTAAGTGCCTTAACCTGCTGAGCCACCACTGCCTCGTACCGGCTCCTATTTAATGTGCCCTCAGACAACCAATCTCCACCAGATTATTATACTATCATGCCCATCATTCTTTTCTATTTTGACCTTCCGGATCTTGGCCACACTCTGTTTTACCGACCTCACCTTTGTCTCACATCACAATTTACTGCCTTCACTGGTTTACTGTTGCTGACCTTCAGAATTGTCTTTTGATCAACAAATTTTGATCATGGACTTTCTTTACTCTCCAGTTTTGACCCTCGACTGTTGACCACAAAGGATCTCCACAAATCAAACACTCTGCCGATTATCTGCTTCACTTCATGGACGATTCATTGTCTGCAAACATCATGCTCGCTCTCCACACAAAGCCTATTGACTGGAGACACAGTGCCTGCTACATATGCTGGCTTGACAATTCCCCATTCTCACCGAGGAAAACAGTAAGCTCACGCTCTGCACTTGAATCCTTCACCCCTACACTTTCCTGTGGCAGTCTGATCTACATTGTTCCAGTTTTAATATATTTCCTGAGGTCACAGCTGTTTTGGTGGCACAATGGGGGACGTACACAGCACAACAAGTGGTTTTGGTGTACATGCACAGTTATAGCTTGACTAGACCATTTAATTGGACTGCTGTCCTTGTCCAATTACACAAGCATGGGATGGGGAAATCAATTTATTGACAGATGAATATCCAATATAACAGGTCGTCATTTGCCACCTTTAAGCTTGTTAAAATAGTGCTCCTGGTTGACCTATTACATCATAGCCGTAACAATCAACAAACAAGTTAGTTATCAGGAAACTGGTAGCAGAGCACTTAGGACTTTTTGTCCAATTGCAGGAGTGCAATTCAATGCTCAACTGCATTAACTAAAAGAGTTCCAACTTTAAGAAAATAAATGTATTACAATTTCAATCCGATTAGCATGTTAAATTCCAGTCAAAAGTTTGGGCAGACTTTCTAATCCTTCCTGAATGTTATTTCTTTCTACATTGTAAATAAATTCTGGAGGCATCCAAAAAAAAAAAATGCAATAATCTGTGAAGAATTTGAAGAGTTGATTAGTTTATTACCAGTTTATTACCTAATGCCATGTGTTATTTTATAGGTTGGAAAAAACCCAGTATTGTTCTAGATTGGAGAAAACAAATCCAAACTTGTATCTGGTGTATCCAAACTTTTGACTGGTATTGTTTATTAAAAATCTGATATAAGCCAGACTAACACAATTATTTGGACTAGCATAACATCTTGAAAAAATGTATTGGCTGACAGTCTGTTTCATTCTCATGCCTGAGGCCCCTAGTGTTGGCTGACTGGAGTGGAAGTTGAACAGGTTTTCTGCTGTTGTAGCCCATAATGCTTAAAGCATAGAGGATATTTGAGTCACCCTTAGCTCACGGTCACTGTTCACTTATTCTGTACAAATTTTACAGCCTGTTGTGTGTGAATATCTCAGGAGACTAGCAGTCCCTGAAATAATGAGACCAGCCTGTCTGACACCACCAACCATCGATGAGATCACATTTGTCCCCATTCTGATGATTGATGTGAAGATAAATTGAAGCTCTTGCATGATTTTATGCAGTGCACTTTTGCTGTCTGATTGGCTGATTGGATATTCCCTTGAATGGGCAAGTGTGGCCATTCAAAAATAGCCTACAGTACAGTATAATATAGTTACATATTATATGGCCATAAAAGCTTCTTGAACATTCCTGAATAGTACTCAATGAATTATTTCATATGATTAGCTTTTGGGTTATAGTCTAGGGAATACTCTTAATTTTTATGTAATTCCAACTAGAGAAATGGAAATGCCATCCCTTGATTGTTGGAAGAATAGCATTATACAGGCCAAAAGTGCAGGACCGTGTTTCTAACAAGGGTGTCAGCGTATTTAGGCAGGTTAATTATCTTATTGGTTCTCCCAACGGCCCCATTACAATTCCGCGAGCAATGTCACCCCTCCACCCAAAAGATCTCCACTTGTGTGGACTAATGAGTGCCATCATTCTGTCTTGACTGAGATTAGAAGACCCGTACTTAACGTGCCCATTTCGGCAGCACTGTGTCACACCCACAGAGCCTATTCGGGGAATAATGCCACACAGCTACTAGGTGTTAGATGCCCTACGCATGATTGCTGATTGGTACTCAAGCCAGAATGCGGTTTGTAATTCATGTAGCATGAACGTCTTTCAATGATGCTATCTTGTCTGTGTTAGGTTTGGTTATATTCTTAGGATAACATTTTTGTCATTTTAAGAGTTTTAATGTTAATATGTGGATAAGCTTCAGTTCTTACATGTTCCACACTTTGCCAGAATACACTTGCATAAAAGTACTTGTAATTGTAATTGTTCATAACAAATATCTTCACTCTTGCAAAATAAAATAAAATAAACAAATAAATAAATAAATACATGTAGAGTCCAGGAACCTTGTAAAGCCTTCAGTCATCCCTGTGGAAAACATTAAAGGATTCAAGGTATTACCCTATGACATAGTCTTTACCTGTTTACCTTTACATTTGTTTGACCCTTAAAATAAATTGCAATAAGAAAACACAGTAGTGTGTCTGACAGCTTTTGGGTATTAAAGCCATGTTTCCAAGCATGAAACTGGTAAAATCCTCAATACAAGGCAACAAGAACCATTAAAATAGAACACAAATAAGCTACTAACTGCTTTATTCATTACTTACTGCCTATGAAAGATATACCTCAACACTGTTTAATTCTGACCTCTAATTGAGCAGCGGGTGTTGATTCTTTATTATTGCCGCGTATTATAAGCCTTATGATGTCATTTGCTAATTCAAACCCAGTTACTGTAGCTGTGCTCTATTTATCAACTTTGAATGGTGACGACTATCATATCCTTTATCTAAGATACACAACGCGAGCCACTGCACTTTTTAAAAAATGTTTCAAAATCATGTTGATCCCACTGCAATACATTTTAATTAAAAGTAAGGACTACCTGTTCATTGAACACTACACACTAAAAAATGCTGGGTTGTTTTCACTACCCAAACGCTGGGTTGCCTCTGTTGGGTACTTTTTCTGGGTTATTTACAGTGAATTGGGTACTTTTTGTTTAACCCAGCTTGCTGGGTTGGAGTTGGGTTAGCTAGTGACAGCTAACATCACAGACAAGACCGCCCCTCCCCCGAAGTTCACCGGTGTATTCAGTGGCTGTGCCATCTTCGTGTCTTTTTTTCTTCCTCCTCACGCATTTAAGAGGAAATGTAAACATTCAATATAAGGTCTGTATACACACTTTCACTCACCTATGACTGAATTTGTTCACTGTATGTAACATTTATTACTGTTACCGTGTTACACTCAAACTTTCAGCCTGGTCTGTGCTATAGCATGCTAGTTTATCTGACAATGGCTGCTAGCTAGCCAAACCAAAGAACCCCACATGTATATGAAAGAAACTGCAAAAATGTCTGAGCTTTTTAGCTTCCTTTGTAGAATGCTTGCAGGGTGTATGAAGATGGTGAAGTGATGAATGAAAGCTAAACTGTTATCTGTAGTGCCAGCATGACACTAGCATTTAGCTAGGTTGCTAGCGTTAGCAACCGCATTAACATTAGAACTTTATTAATCTCAGTCCTTGAGACAATAAAAAGCTGAGGTGCTACAAAACACTAATCTTCTTACAAACATGCATACTAGCCAACCCTCTAGATTTTTCCATAAACTTTTACTTTCTTTAATTTCTTTCTTTCTAAGGTTGGAACCCAGTTTGGGTTGTTTTTAACCCAGCATTTTTTAGGGTGTACTGTATGTAACAAGTAGTGCAAGCTATTACCACCAAAGAGTGTCTTGAAAAAAGAAAAAAATACACACTAGTATTACATGTCAAATTTTACTCCTTTTATATAATCTCTGGCAATTCCCATTTTGGGTCTTTGTTCATGGAGTTTAAATGTTCTCCCTGTGCTCAATCGGTTTCTTCCGGGTACACCGGTTTCCTCCCACAGTCCAAAGACATGCAGATTAGACAAATTGGTGAGCCCAAATTGCCCTTAGTTTGTGTGTGTGTGTGTGTGTGTGTGTGTGTGTGCGCCCTGTGATAGATTGGCACCCTGTTCATTGTGTACACCTAAAATAACCCAGAAATCAACATAACTGATATTGATGAAGTGAAATATCCAGCACAACAGCAGAACCTCGACTGTGATATTGGTTCCACTTTAGAATTACCTCAAGGACAGCAGCTCAACCTCAACCAGCAGAACCTCGAGTGAAATATTGCTTAAATCAAAAAGCATCAAAAAGAAGAAAATAAATAAATAAACATTACTCACTCATCATCTATACCGCTTTATCCTGTATTCAGGGTCGCAAGGGGGCTCGGAGTCTATCCCAGGAGACTTAGGGGATTAGGCAGGGTGCACCCTGGACGGGGTGCCAATTTATCTCACGGTACACAGATACAGTACACACACTCATTCACACACTATGGGCAATTTGGAAGCACCAGTTAGCCTAATCTGCAGGTCTTTAGACTGTGGGAGGAAACCAACTAAGCATGGGGAGAACATGCAAACTCCCAAAGCGCTAGTCATTTCCCACTCCTCATGCACTTGATTAAAGGACTGAATTACTATATTTTACATAAAACATTTTACATCATATCAGCCATCAAGCCATTTAGGAAGTACGGCTCATTCACCCCGCAGCGTCCGGGCGCTCAGAGCCCGGTCATGTTAATTAGCTTAGAGATTATTATAAGCCGTTACACTTCTTTAACATTAGATACCAATGTTTAATCCTTTTCAAATGACAAGATAATGTAGGAGAATGTAAATCTCAACGGAGGTTTGGAGATAGAAACCTCAACAGGGACGTTTTAGAGAGAAAGAAGGACGAGACGCCGATTAGCATATTAGCCTTGGTTAAAATCTCCATCAGGGAATTATGCTTCTTCACGTTTTATTCAATGCTCTATAAAATTGAAGTCAACGGTCAGTGTAGGATCAGCTACAGCTGGTATAATCCTTTAAGACCGCAGTTTCTTGAGTGTTATATGATTGGTAATTGGGTTAGACAAATTTGGATATGCATTTTATATATATATATATATATATATATATATATATATATATATATATATATACTGTATATATATATATAAAAACAAGTTTTATCAATTACACATTACGATTATGTTACTCATGAAAGTTGTTCTGTAGATTAAAAATACATTCTTGGATATACAGTACAAATTGACATAGATATGCGAAATTAGTACAAGCAGGTGCACCTGAATCATGCTCACGATTCTTCACAGGAAAGCTTGTTCTTTCTGTTCATAGGTGATAAATTGTTTCATTTGAATTCTGGTACAATTGTATCATTCATATAGAAGCGTATTATTAAATATTTAATGAGCAGACTGTATCTATAAAAGATCAATGAAGAAACAGGGCGTAGTCAAGCAGAAGCAGCACAACACAGTGACATTTAGCTGTCAGAAACATGTGCAAAACATTGTCATTGCCCTTAAATTTAATTACGATCAGCGGCAGCAGACCACCGGGAAAGGAGACAAAATGTCAGCACCTCAGTCGGCACCGGAGGAGGTCCCACCTGCTGCATAGGAAATCACGAAGGCAGAAAGCCCAGCATGCCTGTGTCTCATTAGTTCATCAGACTGTAATGACTAAAAGGAAAGAAAAGATTGCATGATATCCTGACACTTTCAATTATTGACACGTGTGTAGGTTCACTCCTAGATCATCAATAAATGAGTCTTGCTTATTTACTGTATAGCTCGTCTCATGTGATTCAGTTGTATGCTGGGAGCGTCTTATGACGCTTGCATGTCGTAAGTTACTCAAATGTAGGGCTCTTAGCAGTTCTTCATGATCATTCCGTGCAATTTTCTTGACACTACCTTAACCGCCACCTTAAAGGAAATGTAAATCTCTGACCCATAGAAATACTGTATATCAAGAACTTGAATATGCTTCCTTTGATGAAGGATACTTTGATAAATACATTTAATAAAAGTCAAATTTCTGAGCCTCCTGCACAGAGTTTTAGACAGAAATTCAGAATCACATCTGATATTCTCTTTCTTCCATTCTGGCTTTGTGTGTGTGTGTGTGTGTGTGTGTGTGTGTGTGTGTGTGTGTGTGTGTGTGTGTGTGTGTGTTTTTTCTTTTTTCTTTTCAACCAGGCATGCACCGAGGCTTTCAATTACTCAACCCGGCCTGTTTTCCGGTTCAGCAGATGAAAACTCTGACATCGCCTTTGTCATCACTCAGGCCTTCTTCGTCCTGGCAATTTGAACTATATGTCTGGTATTACCACCTGTTTATTCACTGGCACACCTGCTCGGTGTTTAAAAAGTAAACCGGTACCCAAGTTTTCACAACAAATCAAGTGTTTTAAGCGAACGAAGCTGGAACAAGTAACAAATGCTAGCTTTATTTGTATGACTCGAGAAGCGTAAATTCTTGCAAATCACAATATGAGCCCAAATTTCTTAAAATCTGGAAGAAAAAAAAAAAACAGTGCTTTGAGTCACAATCAATCAAGTTACATGTTTCAAGTACTTTGTTATATAAGGACATCTACAGTATCACTTGAGGTGTGCTTTCATAGAAATACTAGAAATAAACATTTAAAAAAAAATGCACAACACTATCTGCTGAATTTTGCGAAGAACTAATGATTTTTTAATGATAAAAGGCCGTTTTCCATTTAAATGTCTAATTTGTATATCTTCTCTTTCTGTGGGTCGATTTCGATGAAATATGTTACATCAAAACAATGTTACCTCAAGCTCGGCCAAATACACCCGTGAAAACCCCATTAAAATTCCTTAGCGGTGGGTTTTTTTTTTTTGGATTTTTCCCCGATTTTCTCCCTAATTTAGTCGTGTCCAATTCCTCCCCGTCACTAGGGGGCTCCCACATTAAGGCTACTACCACTCAGCCGGGAGGGCCGAAGACTATCACGTGTTTCCTCCGAACCACGTGACGCCATCTTTTTGAACTGCTCGCTCGCGCACCGTTGGGGGCGGCGTAACACACTCGGAGGACAGCGCTATCCGCTCCCTCCGTTGCGCGAGCTCACAGACGCCCCTGACTGGCTGTAGAGCCGTGATTAATGTAGGAGCACTAAGTACCTCTCATGCCTCCCCTCTGAGAGAGCTCGGCCAATCAGCTCTCTCTAGACCTCCGGCTGCGAGAGGTTACAGCACCACCCGGGATTCGAACTAGCGATCTCCGAATGATAGGGCGAGCGCTTTAACCACTGCGCCACTTGGAGGCCCCTTAGCGGTGGTTTTTGACCATTGCACGTTTTCGCAAATATCAGACACGCCCACTTTACAGTTTCATTACACAGTATGTATAGATAATCATTGATACGGTGGTGTGATGTGACCTGTTGCAAAGCTAGCTCTAAATCAACACCTTCACACAATCGCTAATCAGAAGTGAAATTTGAGCAGTGTAGTGGAATAAATTAGTTTTAACAGATGCCACCATCATATTTTACCGTAGATAATGATACAGTACACTCGTACACTCAATACACACTGGTTTGTAATTATTTCATCAACTTTGATTCCCTCTTCTGCTACTAATGCACTATAATGTGTTTTAAATTGTTTTGCAGCTGCAGCCAATGAAGAGATGATGATGATGATGATGATGATGATGATGATGGTGGTGATCTTGTTTAAAACCCGTTCTTCCCTTTTGTGGCTTGGGGAAAGGGAAGCAGTGTGGGCTTCTTTTACATCTATGTTGGATTACTGTAATTAACGTCAGCGTCAGTCAGTGATATTTACAGTTCCTTGTGAATTGTCCAAAACCCTACTACTGGATTACTGACTGCTGCCTAACAAAAAAAGCACTGTTATTAACGCAGTGTTTGCCTCCAAAATCTATTTTAGGATTCTTTTTAAGGTTTAATTACGCATTTCTAAAGCTTCCCGTTACGTCGTACCGCCATGTATTACCAGTCCTCCACATCTCACGTTTTTGATTACTTTAAAAAAATGGCTTAGTTCAAAGAGAATGTGTCATGCTCCACATCTAGGGTTCAATTTCAGACTAAGAAAGCTTAGATCCTTATCTTTCATCATATATTCATCTTTGTCTTACATTGTACTGGGAAGAAAAGAAAAATCAGCCCGGCTGTTGCAATACCTTCGGAGGAGACCGTATCTGTATTCATACACATTTAGGACACATTATCTGTGCGACCTAAACAAAACCCTTATCATTCAGTTACATGCATCATTTGTGTAGCCTTTTTTTTTTATGACAATTGGTCTATGTTAATCAGCAGAAAGTCTAGCGTGTCTGGTTCGACAAATGCTCTTTTGTGATCATTAGTTACAAACGTGTAAATAGTGTACGCTAACATACCAGGAGTACTGAAAATCAAACAACAGTTTATATCTCTGTTTCTGTTTGCCTTTTTCTTTATCATCAATCCCAAGCCTTGTTCCTCAACCTAATCCACCACCCACACATTCTTCCTAACATCTGTTATAACTCTTTCAGATGTTGTACAGTGCCTTTTTAAATCAGACCAAAAAGATTCTTCCTTTTTGTACTTTTCAAGCCACTTCTTGTTACAGGATAAGGATAATGAAACTGAAACATAAACTGAAAAAAAAAAAAAAATGAACTGAACTGAAAAATATACCTTAATTTTCCGATTTACCCCACATAGAAACAAAGACAAAAGTACAAACTTTTGGGTGACCTGTTTTTTATGAATTCTGTATGCCTTATGCGTAATCAAATTAATATACTGTAAGCCTATTGTATATAACTGTGCATAATACAAAATGTATGGAAAATGTGGCTTCACAATACAAAGTACAAAGTAATACAAGCTTTATAACAAATGTTATACTGTATGCATGTCATGTTTAAGTTACACACTGCTTTATATAAACCAAAAGCATGCTTCCTTAATTGCTATCTTTACATACAAGCTCTCATTAAAGGCTTTAAAGGTAAAGTGACGCTGTTCATCAGCTCCGTGAATTGACCGGCAGTATACAACGAGCAATCTGATTGGACAAGAGGCTTTCCACGAGTGATGATAACAGACAGCAACAGAACTGGGACCTTTAACTATATATAGCTCTACATTTGTTCTAATTACACTAACTGTCGGCCACAAGCATGGGTCGAACTCATAGCCAAACTCGTATCTGATAACATTATAACATACCATCTTAAACGACACGTTTCCCCCTTAATAACTGCTTCCAAGTCATTCTGATTGCCTGTGTGCTGTTTGAGTCATACGTGAAGGCAAGCTACAAAGCCAACTATCTTCTGAAAAAAAGGTTGAATCAAATGACCCTTAATGAAGGACATTACATTGTACAGCCTAGTGCTATGTAATGTAATGTTATATTTACTGCTATTTGGAATTCCACTGCAGAACCTGGCAGTTATAGTACTGTAGCTGTTATTCTAAAGCATAATAAGAGGAAATACAAAGAGAAACTTGTGAAATTTACAGGACTGTCCACCACCTCCATGATTTACTGTCCTAAACTTTTGTCTACATGATACTAATAAGTATAGAAAACTATTTTTAGCCCTGTTAATTACACTAACTAACGGTCAGTCGCCAGTTCCACCAGACAGGAAAAGATGTGCCTTGGCGGAACAAAGTAACTGGCTTAAATAAACAAAGAAATGATAATCTGTTCATAATGAATAGTGTTTGTGGAACTGCTGATATGAAAGCAATATCACACTCAAAGTCATGCTATCGTGCTGGATATCATCTCATCTGTAAACATACGTTCTAGGACTGTCCACCACCTACAGTACATGATTTATTCTCTTCACTTTTTGGCTGCATAGTAAGCACAAGAGTTTTAAACTACTTTCATTTTTTACATTTTTTTTTATTACACCAACTCGCTGTCAGGCATCACTTCAATGCTAGTTCATTTAGTCATGGAATGATGTGTGCTGGCTGAGATAAATAACCAAATCAATTTAATTAATCCAGTCTAAATCTGTTAATGTTTGTGAAACTGTTGTATAAAAGCAAGATCACTATCAGACTTGAGTTTGTACCGTTGTGCTAAAATTCACTACAAGAGCACTGCCTATTGTGAGAAATTACTTTATGTCAACACATAGCAGCTAATAAAGGTTTCGAAATGTGAAAGAAAGTAGAGCAAACGAGAAGAATCCCAGAATCACCCGTTTCTATTTGAACAATTGCTCATTCACAAAATACACAATGAACTTTTCATCAAAACTGACACATAAACAATTAATAATGTCAAGTCTATTCAAATCTGATTGCTGTTGTACAATAGCTCTTAAGTTCAGCATTAACCTTTATCATGATTTTTTTGTGTGTGTGTGTTTAGAGGTGCTTTGCTTCTCTGCATGGTGGTAAAGATTGCACACTGCATTTGAGTTACTGTCACTTCACGCCATTATGGCGATTGTTCTCTGACCCCAGGTGTTTCTGCTCTCAGAACTGACAACATTCTGTACAAACTCTAAAGAGTGTTATGTTCCAGGAAATCATCAGTTTCTGGGATGATCAAACTGGCACGCTCACAATACCGGACTGTGGGAGGAACCCGGAGTACCTGCAAACTCTAAGCACACCGACCCGAATGCGAAACTTGGACCCTTGACTCTGGAGATGTGAAACCCCAATGCAACTCCACTTCACCATTTTATAATACAACAGAAGATTTTGTAAAAATAGAATGCAAGTCTAGTCTTCATGATTGCATCATGGGTTGCACTTGGCTGGTGGATGGTGGGGGGTCAACTTGGGGTTACTTGTTACTTTATCATTACAAGGGCTCAGTGCAATTAGAAACAGAACCATACTAATTTTACTACATGATTAGTGGTATAGCTCTAGTGAAATAATCTCTAATCATTACTTACCTGCGTCTACACACTTAAAATATTTTTTTTTACATACATGGTGTGGCTGAATGCAATTGAATGCATGTCCAGGGGTAGCCTAAAGGTGTTCTGAACACACTAGGCCACAACTGGGGCAGGGTTGGCTCAGTTTGTTTGGCTCTGCGTTCCTCATCAGTAGGTAGATGGTTCAAGCCCCAGTTCCGCCAGGTTGCCGTTGTTGGCGCCGTACTGTATAATGGCTGACCGCACGCTCTGATCCCCGGCCTACTAACAAAAACTGAATTTCACTGTGATGTAAGGGATGGTATCAGGGGTGGATCTAGAAAATTATTCATGGGGTGGCAAGGGTGTGGCATTAAAATTATGAATTATGGGTGGCAGCACTGAAGCAAGCATCCTTGTATGGTTTTTGTGGATTCGAGGAAGGCTATTCTTATTCGGGGTCTACACTAGGGTGCACATGTTTACATTGTCCTATAAAAATGGAATAAGGGCTGATGTGTGATTGACTTGAACATGATATCTGGACTGGAACGTCAGAGAAATTCAAAAACTCTTTCATTTTTAGAACACTAGGACACTGGTGCTGGGGTGGCAAATGGGGTGGCAAGGCTTTTTCTTAGGGTGGCACCCCGGTAGATCCGCCCCCGTATGGTATACATGTGACGAAGAAAGGGTGCACTTTTAATTATACGTTATGGCGACTGTGTGTGTGTGTGTGTGTGTGTGTGTGTTGAGTGTTAGAGTAACTGTGTTAAAACATCAGACGAGTGTCAAATGACTGACAGGCAGAGGGGGCGTGAGCTTCACGCGAATGCGCAGTTCACGTGCAACTCGTGCGCACAAGTCGGTCCGCGCGAGCCCGAAATCATCTTAGTTACAATGTAGAACATTTTTTTTTTCAATTAGTTTTTCAGCGTAACAATCTTAGCCATGACTCGAACAAAACCCAAGAGCGAAGCGTCGCTCGCTTAGACTCCGAGTAGAATCTGTCTGCGGGGACGTGATGCTGCTCCAGAAGCGGGACGCGCCGCTCGTGCCTGCGCCGCCGTGAGCGCACTGAGGAGACGCGGGTGTTCGGCGGACGGGCGCCGCGATGCTCGAGCGCAACGCGTCGCGCGAGCGCATGGACTTGAGCTCGAACTCCTCGGCGCACCTGGGCGGCGGCGCAGGGTTCGGCGCGCCGGTGCTCGTGCTGCTGGCCGTCGTCATGCTGCTGCTCATCGGCGTGATCGTGCTGGGCAACGCGCTCGTCATCCTCGCCTTCAAAACCGACCGGAGCCTGAGGAGGCAGAGCAACTACTTCCTCCTGAACCTGGCCATCTCGGACTTCCTAGTGGGTGAGTGCGATCTGCTCTCGTGCAAACTTACCCAGCGCGCACGGGCGCGTTCAGTGCACCAAGCCATGTAGTGTTCAGTTCATCCCCATCATGTTCAGTCATTCCAATCAATCTGTCTGGATTGGAATAACACACATACCCCCCCTACCCCTACACACACACACACACACACACACACACACACACACACCGGTGTATTAACTCACACAAGGTTCACTTAATCCTCACAATGTAGAATTAATTCACTCTGTCTTGTATGCACACCCACACACAGCCTCACCGCTGCACAGTGTTTAGTTGAATGCCACTGTTACCTGAACTGTTTTAACACACACACATTTTTGTATCAACTACAACAAAGCTCAGTTAAATTAACCTCCCCTTGTGTGGTATAAACACACACACACACACACACACACACACACACACACACACACACACACACACACACACACACTTTCTCTCTCAAGTTGTTAAATGAAGCTATGAAATGTTCAATTAAACCAATATTGATCTAGTCATTCACTTCAAAGCAGACTGGTGAGTATTAGATGCTTCATTAAATATGTAAAGCGAAACTAATTAACAGGATTGCTGTGAGCGATTAATACAAATGTAAATCTCTTTGCTTTAGGATTTAAAAGTGTTGAATCTCAGCACCTACATTTTCTTTACAACATAGTGTTTAATAAATGTTATTTATAGTAATCTCTATGTTTTATCTCATTTTATTGTAGTAGGGTGTCAATCAGAACTTCTTATCAATGGTACAAACCCTCAACTATCCAGGCAATGCTAAACCTTTGAAACAGTTGAATCAACCTTTAGGATGTTAATTTACACTAGTGCACTAAAACAGTTTGCTTTAGCCTGTTGACCTAAACTGTGCATACATTTAACAAATCTCTCATTTTTATTGTAAGCCAAGAAAAAAAAAAAAAAACCCACTAGCTGTGAAAATCCAAACAATCACTTGTTATACTGTATGGATTTCTACAACCAACCGAGCGTGTCCACTCTGATCTGGTAAAGTAAACGGTTTTGAGAATAGGTTTGTAATCCTGTTTCACAGTAAACTGATTAGACGCATCACAGAAATTGCACAGAATCAAAAAATATTAAAATAGTAGCTAAAGGAAATGACACATTAATACCATGCTGATCATAAAAGACTATTCAGTTACTGAAAATAATTGAACGGAAAAAAAAACTACTTTTCAGAATCTACCCTCTCATTTCTGTTTGACAAAATCTCATCAACATCACAGACAATATTATTATCTCTACAGTGGCCAACAGCACCGAAAGAACCGCTTCGATTCCATAGACCTTTTAATGCTAAGATAACAAAAACAAAATCTCCTCCTGGGTTCAGAAATGATGAAGAAGATTGAAGATATAAAACGGAAGAATTTGGATGGCTCTTGAACCAAACTCGAACAGCTGCTGCATGATGGAGCCTGACTCTGTTCCAGACAACATTGTACTGAATCAAATGCTGTTGACCATATGGATCTCCTTCATGGGTTGAATGCGAATGTTATGAAGTGTCAGGAAAAATAAGGAGATGCGCATGATGCATGGACCAAGTGTCTGATGGTGATGGAGAATCCCATGTTTGCTGATGGCAGCACACGTCAATATACCACCTCCATGCTGACTAAGAATATCTACTGTTCCGGACAACACCTACATCCAGCTAAGCACTTCACTCTGTGAAGGAAACTGTTAGATAAATATATTTATACATACCTGGACGTCTGATGCGTAGTATAGAAAAGAAAAAAAGAGGCCTGTTGCAGTCTTGTTGAGCATTCCTAAACCCTTTATCATTCTGTGCAACATTTTGGGACAGCATTGTATCTTTTTGAAAAATGTTTTGAACTTAACCTGATTGAGTCATCTCTACCACTCGGTTGAGGTGTGCTTTGCTGGAAAAAGGATATAGTGCAGATAACATGTATGTATATATAACAATATGTCCCTTACACTGTTGCACCACCATACAAAGATGAGAAAATTATTTGACTGAATTATTATTATTATTATATAATAAACTACTGTATATTGATACTTTTACCCTGAAGCGACATCTCAACCGTTTGGAAGTGACCTGTAACATCCAAAAAAAAAAAGCACACAAGAAAAAGAAAAATGCTTTCTATGATTATTTTCCAGTGTGATGAAAAAAAGAGTTTCCTTTTCCAGTGCTTATTATTTAGTGAGGATATTAAAGAGCTAAGATGCGCTGTGTAAATTTGCTTCATGCTGTATGTTTGCTATTTTTCCGTACAATTTGGAAATGCACATACTGTACAGTAAATGTGGCCAAATACATCTAAATCTTCAATAATGTCTCCATATCAAACCGGTCGCATTATTAGCCAACACTGTGTTTATTGTGACAGTTTCTTGCTTTTGAGAAAATCCATGCTGCCTCTATGGTGTTCCGCTGTATAGCATTTAAATAGGCACTGATGTCTGTACATATGTAGAGTTTTCCTTTATTTTCAGTTGGCTCAGAAGTCGTGTGAAGAATTATTGTTTCACCCTTGACTGACAGGTGTATATAATCCCTGTGTATACAGGGTACTACAGGGATTGTGTAGATTATATAGTGGACTTGTGGTTTTGAAATGCTGCAGACACCTGCATGTGAACATAGTGGGACAGGAGGTCTCTGGTTCGATTCCATCTGCTGATTCCATCTGCTGCACCCTTCCAGTCTCTTGCCTCCTTGCTGAAACTGTAAAAATTTCCATGTTGGAAGAGCCAAGTAGAAAAGTGCTGAGAAATGCTCTGTGTTATTTCCCTGCTTTTCAAATGTAAGCATTTCTGCTGATGATGATAAGAGAGTTTATCCTAAATCTGTGGCTGAGAGAGACTGAGAACTGTGTTAAGTGTTTTGCAAAGAGGGCTTAGAAATTTGTAAGGATAGCAAACTGCATGACATGGTGAGTGCTGGTCCACTGATTAGAAAAAAAAAAAAAAAAAAATAAATAAATAAAAGTCATATTCAATATGACCCCGTTTTGCCTCCAAAACAGCCCTGACCTGTCGAGGCATGGACTCCATTAGACCTCTGAAAGTGTGCATGGCATCTGGCCCCAGGCCATCAGAAGCAGATGCTTTAAGGCCTGTAAGGTGCAAGGTGAGGCCTTCATGGATCTGACTTGTTTTTCTAGCACATCCCACAGATGCTTGATTTGTTACGTGGTGCGGATTAGAGAGCTGCACCATGAGCAGCCACGCAGGGCTTCTGAGGGAGTCAACGAAATAGGAATTGGGAGAGTGCATATGAGGAAGACCTTTCCCGTTTGGAGGTAGCATGGGATGATTAATTAGGAACTAAAAAGAAACTAAAGACAACCGGGAACACAAAATAAACAGACCTCCGCGATCAAGCTCCAATCTAATGGTTGCACAAAGTGCACAGGTATCAGGGCCTTTAAATAGACACACTGCCAGGTGCAGCACATCCAAGCTGATTTTGCTTATGGCGTCGTCATACGGGTGACCACACCTCTGCCTGTTCAGAATTCCATGGTGTAGCAGCCTGTGGATCAGGGGCGGGAAAAGCCTTGCCACCCCATTTGCCACCCCAGCACTAGTGTCCTAGTGTTCTAAAAATAAGAGTTTTATTTTATTTATCTGACGTTCCAATCCAGATATCAGGTTCAGGTCAATCACACATCAGCCTTTATTTCATTTTTATAGGACAATGTAAAAATGTGCACCCTAGCGTATACACCGAATAAGAATAGCGTTCCTTGAATCCACAAAAACCATGCAAGTATGCTTGCTTTAGTGTTGCCACCCCTCATAATTTTAATGCCACCCCCTTGCCACCCCATGAATAATTTTCTAGATCCGCCCCGTTCTGAACAGTGCACAGTGTGTTTGTGTGGTTCTGACCCTTGCGACACCTGCCACATTACACGTTTGAATTGAGATGTGGACAATTTAGAGGCCAAGTTACTGTAACACCTCAAACTCATAGTGTAGCTGTATTCCTTGAACCATTTATGCAGAGTGTTTGCAGGACACATTATCCTGCTGAAAGAGTCCACTGGCATCAGGGAACATCGTTTCTATGAAGTTGTGCACTTGGTTGCAGCAATGTTAGGTTTAGGCAATGTTGTACCTAAACCTTCTTCCATTGCTCCGTGATCCAGTTCTGATGCTTATGTGTTCATTCAGGTGCTTTTAATGGTGGATACAGTACAGGTCAGCATGGGCAGTCTGACGGGTCTGCATCAGTGAGTCAGTGACCTGTCGCCTGTTCACCTGTTTTTCCTTCCTTGGACCCTTTTTTGCATGTTCTGACCACTGCAGACAGGGAACATCCCACAAGACCAGCAGTATTAAAGTTGCTCTGACCCAGCCGTCAATTTGGCACTTGGCAATTTGGCACTATGGTTGCCCATTTTTCCTACGTCCAATACATCAACTTATACTTATAACTCATAACATATATCTACAGTATGTGTAGTTCAAATAGGGATTGTGTTAAATACCATTGTGCTTATTCCCATTTTTACAACTGTGGTGTAAATTATTATTATTATTATTATTATTATTATTATTATTGAATCAATTATCATAAATGTATTCTATGTCACCATTAATATGTCATTAAACAATGAAAGACAGATTTGCCTCATCAATGCTTTAACTCTGTAGCATCCACACACTATGCAAGAGTGAAGTTACTGAATAATTGATAGAATTGACTGAATAGTGAGCTTTAAAAACATACAAGTCAGGCGTTGATGGGGTACTTGACATAGACAACACTTTTTTTTTTTTTTTTCTGGTTTTGTTTTTCAACTCATGTCTATTATGTCTATTTGTCCATTAACAATATAGTACAATATATGAAGAGAGAAACTCCAAAAATGTGGTACGGAAATTCAGATTGGCACAATGCATCATCTGACACGGGACGAATGAGCAATGCAGCATGCGTATAACCGAACAATGTGCGTCACTCTGTAATTCCGTGGTTTCTGTTAATTACAGTTTTATGTTGGAGTGCGTCAATGAATGGGGTGCATTAAAAGCAATTATGCCTGTACTATACAAACCACAAAAGAGCCACGTGAATAATCAGGGTTACGCATGCCTCCCTATTGTAACAGAACGCATGTTAAAGAAAAAATAAAAACCAGATATAGATCTGCGCATTGAGAAATGTTCTCATTCCCCTAAGGTCAACTCCTAGCCCTAGCGAATTATATAAATGCACAGAAGAATCGATCATGCTTTCCTGATTTATATACAGTAAACTCACACGCAGGATATTGAAGCACCAGCTACCACACCTCCAGTACAGCATTCGACTGATACTCCTACACTGAGAGATGGACGAAACAAATGCATGTTTGTTGATTTATTACCTAATGTTTTAATTGGACTCCTCCCGTGCACTTTGTATTCAGCTGCTTGTGTTAAGCGAACGCTATTGATTTCTGCCGCATGACCCATTTAGCATTTAGAATAATAAACAATAATACATTTTTTAGCTGTGGATATTTCCCGGAGTGCATATTTAATATCTAGTACGACTAAATGGATTGTTGTTTCTCAAACATTTTAACGAGGATAGATACAGGACATGTGTCTCTGTATAGTGTAAGATGACGTTTTTCTTCCTCCTGAACTACGAGGGGCGTTCAAGTCAAACCCAGACTTTTGACTGTGTAAAATAACAGAACACCAGTTATGAAAGGGTTAAACTCACTAACGCTACACTAATCCCACTTATCCCAGTGATTCACTAGTACATGTGCTTGGGTACCATCAAGGTAGGAAGATTTCTCAGTACGCCAGAACCATGATCTGGTTCACAACTGAAATTCTGGCCAAACAGGGACTCCTTTCAATGGCCCAAACATTTGGAAATGGCTTGCAGCTTGGAGTGCGGTCAGCCCTGGACGTTCCAGCCCTGGACGTTCAACACTCAACCAAATGTTTACTGCGGCGACAAGTCTTTAAAGTCTTCTGTTTGTTTTCTGTCTTCATTCATGAGAAAGTCCCAGTTTGACTTGAACTCTCCTTGTAAAAAGTCCAGTCCTGCTCTAGCCTGAGAATAACCCTGTGAAGTGAGAAGTGAGCTTCTTGTACTCATGGTTAGTGAAGTAGTTAGTGAAAGAACTTTCACAGAGCTCTGGCCTTGTCAGACTTGTCGGAAAGCCGTGCCGGACAGAAGTAACAGCAAAGGGGACTAACTCTGGAATGTTAAGCACATACAGTATGGGTTAGATCTCCCGGCGAGATTCTTTAAAATTATTATTATTATTGTTTTTTTTTAAATACTAAATAATAACACTTAATAACTAACTTAATAGTTTGACACAGAAACTGAAGGTTTTTTTCTTTTTTTTCTTTCTTTTTTACAGTATATAAGAAATTGTACACTCTATACAGTATTGTGCAACACTCTTGAGCTACCACTCATTTCTTCATAATTTGCTTTCAAACAGCCAGACGTTCTTGTATTTGTTTAATGCAGTCTTGAGCAACAGTTCTCAAGGATTCCTGAAGGACTTGTTTTTTTTTGTCTCTTGTTTTTCAATCCCCCAATCCCAGCACCTGAGCAGTTTCAGAAGAATGTGTTTTGTTTCTTAAGCCTCGCAGTGACCAATGAATCATTACACTATAAAAAAACAAGCAAAAAAAAACATCTAAGTCGTGAACATCTTAGGCATGAACCAGTGAGAAACAGGTGCAGATGATGACAGATGATCAGTCCGGTGATTAGTGTACTGGTTATGCTGAATACAGCTGCACAATGGCTTAGGGGTCAGCACTGTCGCCTTGCAACTACAGGTTCCAGGTTCGATTCCCGTCTCGGGGAACAATCGTGTTCTCCCCATGCTTGGTGGGTTTCCTCCCACAGTGCAAAGACATGCAGATTAGGTTAATTGCCATTCCCAAATTGCCCCCGTGATGCTGTATACAGTGGTATAAACAATGAGTGAGTGATGCTGAATGCTGAGTGGTAGGAGGGGAAATGAGGTCGCTGCTGAGGTTGTTACATAAATTTGCAGCCTGTTGCAGCATTTAATTTACAGCATTTAATTTTGTTTCATTCAATATAAAGAAATAAGGGGACTCAAGTCGTCTGCACTGTACAGTATTTTCATGAATTTGGTAACTTCAGTTCTGAAACAATCAGAGCGAATGCAGTTGCAATGACAGAAAATCTGTATTAACGCCGTCCAAGCCAAATGACAATGTCATATATTTCTAGTTTGATGTTGTATTTCAAATGCATATTACAGTATGCAAGAAAATTATTACATTTTATTTATTTATTTATTTATTTATTTATTGCCAGTTTCTCTTTAATTCCTATTGGCACCAAATGTGACAAAAGTAGTATAGCAGATAATGACATACAGTAAGTTCCATACAGAGACAGATGTATGCATTTACAGTAAGTGTTTAAAGGGCTTAATACTTAACCTACTGGATGAGACTGTCGTGTTCGTAGTCTATAGAGGCTCCAGTATGACTGAGGAGGAAAAAAAAACAGATAGTGTTTGCTTTGGAACCATATATACACACGTGGACAAAATTGTTGGTACCCTTCGGTCAATGAAAGAAAAACTCACAATGGTCACAGAAATAACTTTAATCTGACAAAAGTAATAATAAATAAGAATTCTATGAATGTTAACCAATGAAAGTCAGACATTGCTTTTCAACCATGCTTCAACAGAATTATAAAAAAAAAATGAACTCATGGCAACAGGCCTGGACAAAAATGATGGTACCCCTAACTTAATAGTTTGTTGCACAACCTTTTGAGGCAATCACTGCAATCAAACGATTCCTGTAACTGTCAATGAGACTTCTGCACCTCTCTGCAGGTATTTTGGCCCACTCCTCATGAGCAAGCTGCTCCAGTTGTTTCCGGTTTGAAGGGTGCCTTTTCCAGACGGCATGTTTCAGCTCCTTCCAAAGATGCTCAATAGGATTGAGGTCAGGGCTCATAGAAGGCCACTTTAGAATAGTCCAATGTTCTCCTCTTAGCCATTCTTGGGTGTTTTTATCTGTGTGTTTTGGGTCATTGTCCTGTTGCAAGACCCATGACCTGCGACTGAGACCCAGCTTTCTGACACTGGCCAGCACATTTCTCTCTAGAATCCCTTGATAGTCTTGAGATTTCATTGTACCCTGCACAGATTCAAGACACCCTGTGCCAGATGCAGCAAAGCAGCCCCAGAACATAACAGAGCCTCCTCCATGTTTCACAGTAGGGACAGTGTTCTTTTCTTGATATGCTTCATTTTTCCGTCTGTGAACATAGAGCTGATGTGCCTTGGCAAAAAGTTCAATTTTTGTCTCATCTGTCCATAGGACATTCTCCCAGAAGCTTTGTGACTTGTCAACATGTAGTTTGGCATATTCCAGTCTGGCTTTTTTACGATTTGTTTTCAACAATGGTGTCCTCCTTGGTCGTCTCCCATGTAGTCCACTTTGGCTCAAACAACGACGGATGGTGCGATCTGACACTGATGTTCCTTGAGCATGAAGTTCACCTTGGATCTCTTTAGAAGTCTTTCTGGGCTCTTTTGTTACCATTCGGATTATCCACCTCTTTGATTTGTCATCAATTTTCCTCCTGCGGCCACGTCCAGGGAGGTTGGCTACAGTCCCATGGATCTTAAATTTCTGAATAATATGTGCAACTGTAGTCACAAGGAACATCTAGCTGCTTGGAAATGGTCTTATATCCTTTACCTTTAACATGCTTGTCTATAATTTTCTTTCAAATCTCCTGAGACAACTCTTTCCTTCGCTTCCTCTGGTCCATGTTGAGTGTGGTACATACCATGTCACCAAACAACACAGTGACTACCTGGAGCCCTATATATAGGCCCACTGACTGATTACAAGATTGTAGACACCTGTGATGCTAATTAGTGGACACACCTTGAATTAACATGTCCCTTTGGTCACATTATTTTCAGTATTTTCTAGGGGTACCATCATTTTTGTCCAGGCCTGTTCCATGAGTTCATTTTTTTAAATAATTCTGTTGAAGCATGGTTGAAAAGCAATGTCTGACTTTCATTGGTTAACATTCATAGAATTTTTTAAAATTATTACTTTTGTCAGATTAAAGTTATTTCTGTGACCATTGTGAGTTTTTCTTTCATTGACCGAAGGGTACCAACAATTTTGTCCACGTGTGTAGAAAAAATGCTTTAAACGTGCCAGACTCTCTTGAATTCTCACTAGTTCTTACAAACTTATCACTTTAAGATGGTATATCAGGCATCCTCCAATAAATCTGAGTACAAATCTTTTAGCTCCCGGAAGATTTACGTAATGGTTATAATAAATTAAACATTCTAATATGACATCCGATGTTAGCATGCCATTCCGCGCCATAACGACTGATATCTGTGGAGTACTTAGATTCTACATTTTTCTTCGTAGTTTTTCAACTTGCGCGTAGCGTGTTCCGCGAAGCCCGAGCCATAGGAAGTAAACAGAGAAAGAAAAAAACATGTTTGCAAATGTATGCATGACCACACGTTGTGCCTAGACAGGCTCATTAAATGCCACGAAAGCGTTGAAAGTTTGTCTCTGATCTGTCATGCTGTGTCATGGTGCCATTCGCCCCAGTTGGTCGAGATTGAGTAATTTCACATCAACGGGAATACAGAAGTTAATGAGGGCAAAAACACAACGTTTTTCACGTATACGTGTGAATAACGGTAAACAGCATCAGTATTTCTGGATTCTGCATGAGATTTGGATAGCACTGTGTATGAACGCACACTATACAGTACTGCACTCCCAAGTCTTATACGCATGGTTATGGAAAGAAAAAAGAAAAAAGCACTAATGTTTAAAGCTATTAATTAATTAAATACAGTATCTTGAGAAGTTATAGTAGAGTATTTTGTAATAATATTGGATGTTGTTAATCTGATACCAATGCAAGAAGTCGGACAATTTTTTTCCTTTTTAAGCAGGAATTGAGCATGTGAACAATTTATTATTGATAAAATTACAATGCAACAATCTCAAAATCTCGTGCAACAAGCAAACGATTAGTATCGTGGTAATGGTGGCTTTTTTTTTGTTATATTAAACTAAACTTGAAAGTGTGAACCTGCTGTAATCCTACATACTCCAGTCATGTATGACACAGTAAATGTAGTGTTCTGGATACTGGACATGTGGCCAATGTGTTATTTTGTCAGAATACAGGTACGGTGTGGAAAATCACTACACAAGCAAGCAGCTATTCCTTTAGCGCTTTAAGTACAGTACAGGCTCCTGGCTCTACCTCAGTCCCTACTGTACATCACGCCGTGTTATAATTGCCAGGTCACATTGCCTGACCTGTAATAATGCATGCTCTTTTAGTATATACAGTAAGTAAATATGAACATACCTATAATGCAAAACAAACATTGTCAGTGGATACATTTTTAATCAGTTTAAATCTTAACAGCAATTTATCAATTCATAATTAATCTTTCACATCCCTAATTGCAGGTACAATTAATTGGACAAAGGGGGGAAAAAAAAAACCATCTGATTTTATGATTTCATTATATTTTAAGTTGAAGTTGGCTTTTGTCGTCATTTCAACAATATACAGTTTAGTACACAGTGAAACGAAACAACGTTCCTCCAGGACCAAGGTGCTACATACTGTACAACATAAATTAACAAAACTAACTAGCTAACTGAGAAACCTAATCAACTGACTAGCTAAGACAAGACAGATTGACATTTTTAAGTTCTATACAAATATGCAAACAAGAGCGACAAAGTGACAACGCGACAACATGACACATTTATTCCTCGTATTGATGATATAAGGTGTTTTAAAATGACTACTACTAGTTATAACTTATACACATTATATATCACAACGGCTAGCTAAAACAGCTAGTGATAGCTAATCGATTTTCCTGATCACATGAAATGTATTTCAAATGGCTTGTTCATTAGTTGATTATAAAAATATGACCTCCAACGAAAGTTTTATTGTGAATTGTATTTAAGGAATATAATTTAACTAATAGGAATCATTCCTGTAATTGTAATGAAAACATCCCTGCCACAAAGGCTTTTTCGCATCGTCCACTCACCTGTAAGTGATGACATTTTTACGGTGACTGGTTTTTCAATTTTGATTCGGTGATTGGGGTCAAGCTGATTGATTCAGTCCAGCTGACACCGTAAGACTGGATGTCGAGTCGAGTCTCTTGAGGAATAGGGCACATAGGAATTGACATCGCTCATTATTTTCGGTAAAAATGAAGGACGTGTTGACAGCTCGCATCAAAAAGGACACGTTGTCAGTGTATAAAGAGATATGTGAATTCGTACAGGCATAACCGCTAAAGGGCGCGCTTTATCATCCCCAGCAGCATTGCAACAAAATACCATGCCTTCTATTAGCTGTGTCATGGGGTGTAAGGGGAGATAAACAGGCCTGCTTGGAAACACAGAGAGAGACTGTATAGACCTAGGAAGCTTTGTTCCTTATGTATATGTACATCATATCGCATAATACCCTGACCAACAACTGAGGCACAGAACATTTGGGAGTGAATGTATTCCACGATATGTTCTGTATAGGATACACTACGTCACTTTGAAGTCAGCTACACCTCCTGCTTGGAAAAAAGGTCATGGGGGTGTTTTTTTTGAGCTGTCAGGTGTCGGAATCAAAAGAGCCTTTCTGAGTCAACAGAGGACGGTTGTGGTTAAAGGCAATAGGGAGGATAACTGGTCTAGGGAGCTCTGGCTCTGTCCTTGCAGCGTCCGTTTCATCTCAGTGGAGTAGCAAATGATCATATTGTTAAAGTTGCCTTGCTAAGAAATAGTTTGAGAAGCTCAGCCTGGAAGCTAGCTAACATTCGTAATTGACAATTGGGCAATTTGGAAATGCAAATTAGCCTGATCAGACAGTGGGAGGAAACCGGAGCACTTAGAGGAAACCCACCATAAGATATCTTGCTCAAATTTAAATATTTTCATTATTTAATTAAGAGTCCCTGATTTAGGCGGAACGGTGATGTAGTGGTTAGGACTGCCACCTTGTACATCCAGGGTCTGGGTCCAATTCCCGGCCAGGCTCGATTCCCATTTCTGTGTGCATGGAGTTTGCATGTTCTCCCCGTGCTTGGTGGGTTTCTTCCAGGTACTCCGGTTTCCTCCCACAGTCCAAAGACATGTAGGTTAGGTTAATTGGCTTCCCTGAATTGGCCTTAATGTGTGTATGTGTGTGTGCCATGTGATGGATTGGCACACTGTCCAGGGTGTACCCTGCATTGTGCCCTCAGCCTCCTGGAATAGGCTCCAGGCCCCCGTGACCATGAAGACAGGATTAAGCGGTATAGATGATGAGTGAGTGAGTGAGTGAGTGAGTGAGTCCCTGATTTACAGTGAGTCTGAACTGAATTTTCTCTCTGCCGAGCTTTACATGTCGCTCCTGAGCTGCCAGTGATCCAGACCCCCTAGACCTGTCTGACCCGTCCTGGTGTCCCACTTCTGGTTGGAGATCTCGTTGCATGGATGCCCCATGTGGTCTGCCTGGTGACTGGGGACGGTTCCACTTTTCCACAAAGACGGTCCTGGCCTCGGCTGATGCTGACAGCTGTGACAGCTCTGAGGACTCGTGACTGCAGTTCAGGACTGAAGTTTCCTACAAGTCTACCTGAACCTCCAATGAAAAACTGGACTCCACATTAACTTAAACACATCTCCTGTTATACTGAACTTCCAGCCTCCTGACACACAGTATGTCTGCAGATCAAGCCCGGTATCCATCATCACCCAGATGAGGATGGGTTCTACTGCCATCTCAGGGAGTTTTCCCTTGCCACCGTTACCGTCGTCCTCGGCTTGCTCATCAGGGACAATCGCATCATTTTGATTCATACACATCCACATTTCATACAAACTTAAATAATTCTTTCGCTTGTGTAAAGCTGCATTTTCGCTATACAAATAAAATTGAACTGAAGAAAAAGTAATTGAACATTAAATTGAGCAACCTTTGATGTACATGGATAATGCTTCCTGTTAGACTCAGAGCTGTTTTTCTTAAAAGTGCCTTAACAACACTAGGTACTGTAGGGCTCTTCTTTTGCTTTCAAGACAGCCTCAGGTCTTCACAGCATGCGTTCCACAAGCTTTCTGAAGCATTTCTTTGAGATTCTGGTCAATTGTGACATGATTAAATCCTGCAAATCCTAAAAGAAATCCGCACTGTGAATCCCAAAAGGTGTCTAGGAATTAAGATTTGATTCCTGGGAAGGCCATTGAAGAGCTGATTATTTTCTCGTGCTCATGAAGCCAGTTTGAGACACTGATTGCTTTGTGACATGGTGCATTATCATGTTAGGAGTGTGGCTATGAAAGGATGCACACGGTCATCAAAGATACGCAAATCGTTTTGAGGCATTCAAACCGTGATTGATTGGTACGAACAAATTCGAAAATCATTCCCCACACCATTACACCGCTTCGAACACAAGACAGGTTGGGTCCGTGGATTCCTGCGGTTGGCACCAAATAAAAAATAAAAAAAAAACTCATCAGAAATTGAGATTTATCAGACCAGGCTACATTTTTCCATGTCTCACTTGTCCAGTTGTGGTGAGCCTGTGCCCATGCACTGCCGTCTTAGCTTTCTGCTCTTAGCTGACAGATTTGGAGCCACTCTTCTGCATTTGGATCTACTGCTGTTGTAGCTTAAAGTTTAACTGGTTGTGAATTCTGAGATGCGTTTCTGCTCACCACAACCGATGGGCACGTACTGGTTATTTGAGTTATTGTAGCCTTTGTTACCTTAAACATGTCTGGGCATTTCCCACTGTCTGGTTTCATCAGCAAAGACTCTTTGCCTGTGAAACAATAACACAAAAAAAGCCTCGAATAAAATATCTAAATTTGTTAAAAGCACAGTGATATTGAGCGATGCATCCCATGGGGAGGTGTTTGTAAAATGGAAGACAGTTTGGTTTGGTTATACAAGCACAACTGGCATTTCTAAGTGCATACCTTCACTATATAATTTATAGCTGCTTGTGTGTTGTAATAAACCTATTTTTGGTGCAAATGTTTTTCTTTTCTTCTTTGCTTGAGAGGAAGTGTTCCATTCTGCACTACAGAAGAAAAAAAAAAATTATAAAAGACTTCTGCATAGTATTGCACTGCTTATTGCCTAAGCCGTAAAACGATTATTTGGTTTAATCCGGATTACCCTCAGTCAATAAAGTTGATCTGCAATACTTCGTCAAGCATAATTTGAGCATATTAACAAATCAGGATCTAAGAACCGATGTAGAACTAGTGTCTGAAGATGCTAAAGCATTGCGACTGAACTCCAAGGCTAGAAAGTAAGTGTACTGTGTGCTCAGAGCAATTAGGATTTCAAGCATTGCCCTTATGGACTAATTTAACATTTATATGCAAGCAGAGGCTCCAGGTTTAATCACAGCACTATACCTGTTTTACATTACAGTCACATACTGAGGGGTTTATCATGCATGCGATAGATGTCCCTGTTAAATCTCCCACTGACTGTTTGCTTTAAAAGTGTTCTCATATGTACAGTAAGTCCCATATATATATTCATGCACCGGCTCCTTCTTTTCCATATTTTCCCATAATAAAGAGCCTGATCTCTTATTAAACCAACTCTGTTCACCGAATGAACCACTATATCAAATCACTGTCCATTAAATCAGGTGTATATCTATGCAGGAAAAGTAGTTCTGGACACAAATGGATAACCCCTTGTCTTAAAGGCTATTGCTGAAGTTTGATGTTTTTGCTGTTTTCCACAGGGGCCTTTTGCATCCCCGTGTATTTGCCCTACATCCTGACAGGCAAATGGATGCTGGGCCGAGGGCTGTGCAAGCTCTGGTTGGTGATGGACTACCTCCTCTGCACCGCTTCCGTCTTCAACATCGTCCTCATCAGCTACGACCGTTTCCTCTCCGTCACCAGAGCGGTGAGCCTCTTAACACTTCATATTTCTTTTTACGCAGCGTGCCGAACGAGATGTAAGCCGAAGTGCCTGTTTAATATCAGGAGTGTCATATAGTTCTAGTATTAGGAATGTCGTCAAGAGGAATTCAAAGAACATTTTGAGAGCATCTTACAAAAGTTACAAAAGTTATCATAGCACAGGAAAGATTTCGGTTGCCAGGAAACCAAAACCTTATTAGCTAAGAAATATCAACACTGAAGTACTGTATGCATAGACTATCATACAAAAACTGCCATATGAAACCAGCCAACCGTGACACACCTGGCAAAAGTCCCATCGCCCTTTATCTTTTCTTCTACAAACATAATCTACAGATTCCCATGATTCCCTTGTTTGACAAATGAGGGAGAATACTGTATGCCCCGCCCGTTTAGAGAGAACGGGATGTTTCGCTCATCATTGGGATTTGAACAGTAAAACAAATGCTGTTCCTTTGAACCAGTTTAAAGACAGACTTCCTGTGAGTGACAGGAAACTCACTTCTCTGTTTGTGTAGCTTTAACGCTAGTACTTAAACGCCTTTTGTTCCGGTAGTAATTACTTATTAATTCTCATCACTCTTCACCTAATTTCCAGGTAAACACCATGACCTTGAATGGAAGCATGCATATTGAGTTGAAGAACCAATTTACAAAACAAAGATGATGATGATGATGATGATGTGTGTGTGTGTGTGTGTGTGTGTGTGGGTGTGTGTGTGTGTGTGTGTGTGTGTGTGTGTGTGGAGGGGAAAAACAGCAAGAGAAATGTTTTGACAATGTCGTACTAGGTTCAGAACATCACGACCTGCTGTCATGTTCCTAAAGAAATCTGATAAGCCCATGGAGTAACCGTTCTTGAATATGCAACACCAAACAAGCCCATCATAAAACCATTTTTTTTTTTAAATCTGATGATTGATTAAATTTGCTTTAGTGATTGGCATCAGTTTAAAGATAAACAAGGATTAATATTACTTAGAGTGTATTTTTTATTTGGCTTAAATTTATCATTTTTATTTTTATCATTTTTCATGAAATGTAAATCAGCATTCTGAAGGACTTCTGAAATGGATTAAATAGGCCCACTTTCAGTAGTAGTATTGAATATATTTATGCCTGTAAATAAACATTGCAATTTAGTGAGTAATTTCACTGAGTAAACAGTGAATTTTTAACGGCGGAGAAGAAAAACGTTACAAAAACTGCAGCTTACCGGTAGCATTTATGATTTTTCCGATGCTGTCAATTTACCAAAGAGAAAGGATGAAGAATGTAAAGTACAAACTTCTTTCATATACTGTATTGCTCACTTTAGCTTGGCACAGATTTTTAGTGAATTTCGACTCAAGAATTTGCAAACCCTATAGAAACAAAGAGTCGGGGCTGTAGGGCTAATGTGATTTTTTTTTTCCTGATGCATAATGAAGGAGTATCACATGAGATTAAGTGCTGTTGTGGTGAATATCAGCATAGGGGTGATGCAGTCGAAAGTGTCACATTTCACACAACAGTTCTTAAAAAAGTAGTTATTATCCACAGTTAATGATTTGTTTGCGTATTTAATCAGTTACTTTGATGCTCCAGCAGGTATCCTTCTGCAGCTGGCGGAACTTTGAGCTAGTGACCCACAGTTACAGTAGCAACCAATGGTTAGTATAATTAAGAAGGGTGAAAGTAGTGTTTAAATCCTGCCCGTAATGCGTCGCCAAAAGGTGATGAGAATCAACCATGGAGATAGTGGGCAATCCTGTAAGTTTGTTTTTATGTCACCACTTATTTCATTTTAGAATAGCCTCAGCAATGTCCTGAAGTTGAATCCCAAATACAGGGGAACCTTGGATTGCGAGTAACTTGGTCTGTGAGCGTTTTGCAAAAGGAGCAAAATTTTAAAATAAAATTTAAATTGATAAACGAACGAGGTCTTGAAATACGAGTAGTACGCATGCACTTTGTCTGCCGAGTGTCACGTGATCACAACTGAGCCAGTGGGTATTCTCTCTCTCTCATGCTGTGGGGTTGTGGGTAATCATCTCTCATGCTCTGCCTCAATGCAAGTGTGTACTGTTAACTATAACATTGTAATCATGTTTGTGAGTGTGCATAAAGGATTCTAGGGACGGTTCTTTGGTAACTGTACTGCGACAACGGCTCACCTGAAAAACATGTTAAAAAGGCTGTAGCAGTGCGGGAGATGAATCTGTTTAACGGCAATGCAACGTCACATTTCTATGAAATTTTCAAAAGGAGGCAAAATCAATTCTTATTAGAGGTTCCTTTTGAAGGAAGTTTATTGACAGTAGCTCCCTCCCTCCACTCTCGTCTTACTTACTTACTTACAGCTGTTCTTTTCAAAGGTAAAGTGCAGGTTAATTAGTTTTATTTTTACATTATATTTTGTATTAATCACCTTTATATGAATATTTTGGGCTGTGGAACGAATCATCTGGGTTTCCATTATTTCTTGCTTTGATATGCAAGCATGCTTCCGGGACAAATTATGCTCGCAATCCACGGATTAACTGTAGTGTTTAATGGAAAGCTTGTGCAGTATGTAGGGTGTGAAATTCCTTGTTTGACACCAAGTAGTGCCCTTGTTCAAGGAATAACAATACATAGAACACCTATGAAACCTATGTTTACTTATAGTTAAACATTCCATTGCTGTTATACTCTATCAATACTCATGGAATGTCATCAGACTGCTTGGTCAGAACCAAGCACACATTTAATTCAGAGTTCTGGAACAAAGCCTAGATCATTTAAGGAGGGTTGAGTCAGGAAGGGCATCTGGTCTAAAACCTGTGCCAAATCAACCAAGTGATGGTGACCCCTAATGGGAACAACCAAAAGAGGGAAAACAACTCTGATGTATGAATATCAGATTAACCAACCATGTTAGAAACAACTTGTGTCCAGTATTCATTAGAGTTTTTGTTTAATTTAACTTATTCCATGGATTCTCAAGGATCTCTGTGAGTTTGCAAAGACGTGTGGTGTAGCTTGATTGGCACTTCTAAATTGCCACTAGTGTGTGTGAATGGTTTGTACGAGTGTGTAACGGTGTATGTGTGCTTGCGCCATGTGATAGCTTGGCACCCCATCCAGGATGTACCCAGCTTTGTACCCTAAGATCTCTGGGATAAGCTCCAGGAATCACAGGATGAGAGATGAATAGAATACATACAGTAGAATACAGTTTTTGGTGTTATATAATACATTTTGGCAACATAAACTGATAACTAGTGAGGATTCATCTCTGCTGTAAACACTGGATCTCATTTTAAAGAGGTGACGCATTGCAAGGGTTAAATGTGTGCAGGAAGCCCAAAGTAAGTGTTTTTCAGAATGGCAGAAACAGAGCCTTCTGTACAACAGGAGAAAATGTAATATCCTAAAGTAATCGAGTCTGTTTGTAATTTGCATTTCTGAGAATCAGGCTGTAGACTATTTGTGCATGCTGTCAGTTACAGCTGTCCACTGGGTTTCCTACCTTTCCCTGCTGATATTTACCAAGTCTACGGCAATGCCAGTCTGTATGGCATAGGACTCCTTAACCAGCCAAAAAAAAAAAAAAAAGTTAAAAAAGATAAAAAACAGCTCACCTTCGAGGTCAGAACGGGCAGAAGGGTCATCACAGTGACAGAATTTATATGGGATGTGTTAGACAGACGTGACGATGCTAAGCGGCTGTCAAGTGCTCTAGATCTACAAGAATGTCTGAAGAAGCACTGGAAAATATGTCAAGTGATTTTTCTACTGAAATGACTTAATTACGTGACACAGTGTTAGGGCTGCTGCTTAGCCAAATCAAGGACTTTCAGTACTTTTAGTTCTCGCACTGCATTGTGTTGGAGTTGGACTTGTATTCAGTTTTCAGTGCCCTGTATTGGGGTTCACAATACAAGAGGTGGTAGGTACTTAATTAAAGTCGCACGTGCTACTGTATCAGCACACCGAGACGTCCCTTCCTATTGATTACATTATTGTAGTGATTAGTCATGGGTGTCCATAATTCGTTCATCAGTTTTTGTGAACCAATCGATGATTGATTAATGATGCACAGTGCAATGCTTCTTCAGTTCAGGTTTTTTATTTGTCTCAATCGAAAACAAATCAAATCAAATCATATAAGTACATTATAATAGTTCTTGGTTTGTTATCAATTGTCCTGCTCTGCCCACTATTCATGAAGTTTGTCGATGTAAGTAATCAGGGCCAAATTCCACAACCCTCGTTCCATGCAAAAAGGCATTCCAAAGTTCAAATGGAGCCTCTGGAGTCCCACTGAACTCAATCGGATCGGTATCTTTCAAAGCATGCCGCTTACTGTATACGCATTGGCATTTCCACTACAAAGCAGTTATCTGGGGACACAGAAAAAAAAAAAAAAAATATATATATATATATACATATTTTGTGTTTTCGAAAACGTTTTTCAATTAAAATCAACTGCCATTTCTTTCCCTGATTGAGGAAAATGAACTGATCATCGACTCTATGATCGGGACCACTTTCCCCCAGAGGCTTATGGACTTCACTGACCGCATAGACTGCGAGGACCGAACCAAAATGAGACGTCTGGTCTAGAGAGGATTTCCTATTTGGGTCACCAGCTGTTTCTTTCTTTACCATCACGTCATGAAGTGGCGCTCTTGTTGCCTTTCATATTTTTTTTATTTTTTTTATTTTTTAGGTTAACTTACAGGTTGATACTTTACAAAATATGCTAAAAGGGGACCTGCCCTGCAAAATTAACTTCATTGTCATTTTTTTGGACATTCAGATGGGTCTCCAAACAAACAATGTGTAACAATGGTTAAACAAGCCAGTCCGAGTTTCTTTCTATTGTGACCTCACATAAGAATATAAGAATAACAATACGAATATCCCCTCTCTCTGCTTGCTGTTCATCTATTTACATATATATTGCAATAGCATCATAGGAAGAGAAGCAAAATAAAGCGAGATTGAGGTGTGAAAAAAATCATTATCTGAGGGTTATTTCAGCGGGGAATTTAACACACACACACACACACACACACACACACACACACACACACACACACACACACACACACACAAACACACACTTTGAGGGATCACTGAGACCTGCGTTAACTTGTTAAAGAAATAGTCAAATATTGGCTCTTTAAAGGAAGATGAATAAAGAGAGCTTAGGAACACACAGTTAGGCCTGGGCAATGGAATAACGATATATTCTGTGAGAGAAGTTTCCTTGATGATGATTTTTTTTTCTCTTTTTAAAAATGCTTGATAGGATGGCTGGATAAAGGCAACGCATAAGGACACCACAGATCTGTCTAAATTCAGGGGCTGCATCCTTTGAAGGGTGCATTTGAAGGCTGATTACGTCAATGGCTGTAACATTTTGAAGGCTCCATTAAATGTGCAATCTTTCCCCTGAAAAGGGGGTGAAGGGTGCAGCGGTGTACGAGATTCTCAAGATTCTCAAGTCAGGGAAGACACTGGAAGGGACAATGGAAGATGCAGGACTTGTGGATATTGAAATAAATATGTAAATATGAAATGAAATATATAAAAAAATAATAATAATACAAATAAAAAAGAGTAGGGGATTTATGTTTAATCCACTCTCTGAGAGAAATGTGGTTAGGTTTTGCACCAGTGTCAGCTTAGTGTGTTCGTGTTGTACGCAGGCAGCAGAGATGGTGTATTCTTCAGCACTTGAAATGAGACAGACCGAACGACAGAAGCAATGTGGAACACGAGGGAGACGCAGTATGGCAGGTTTTTCGTGCTGTTCTTGTGCTCTGACCGAGATCACAACAAAATTGTGTAGGAGATCAGTTCTGACCTAGAACTACACTGTACTGTATATACTTCAAAATCGTTTATATATGTATATATTTTATACGTATATAAAATCATTTATATTTCTAATAGTGCAAAATCTAATCGATTGTGTAAAAATGATCTAGTTAATCACAATCAGTCATCATTTTAAAATACTCAGAATTACTTGTATTATAAATATGTCATGTTGGAATTTCCATTCTTTTTTAACATTTTTTTTTTAATTCTGTAAAGCGGCTTTGCGACGATGACCACTGTTAAAACCACTATACAAGTACTTTTAATTGGATTGAATCGAATAAAGGAATGCATGACAAACTGGTTTGAGGAAACAGATTATGCAGTTTTATAATATCCCAAACATTGACATTTAACAAATGTTAAAGTTTCTCGAATAGGAACGTCACGGCATGCATAGTGGGTAGTATGGGGGCGCGGCAATCCACCGACAGCAAGACTCGAACCCGGATTCTCCGGTCCAACAAACAACATCCTAGACTCTTAACCACCACAACTTACAGTCAATGTACAATACTCTTATAAAAATAGTTATCCTTGAAGGCAGCCCGAGCACACAACTTTGGTTTTATCCAAACTTCTATCTAGAAGATTTTTATAATGAAACTTGCTGTTCAGTACAGCTGGTGTGCCATTATCACACACAGCTGGGTAACCGTGCTGCGTTTATGGGAAGCCATTATGATCTTATCATTTTGATTCATACACATTCACATTCCATACAAACTTCAATAATTCCTTTAATTGTGTAAAGCTGCTTTGCAAGAATGTGAAAAGTGCTATACACATAAAGTTTAATTAATTTGAATTCGTCATTTGCGTTGAAAAAATAAATAAGTAATTTACCCTAATTTATTAACGCCATAATAATGGCAGCCCTAATTAAAAATATTTATTGCATCTTATTGATGTTAGCTCAGTATACCAGTTGATTTTGCTTTCTTTCTTTCTTTATTTAATGTGACTCGAGGTAGGATCATTCCATTATCCTTATTTATTTTTATTTATGGTGAGCACCTCTCCATCCTTGTGTGCCTTGATAAAAATAAATAAATAATAATAATTAAAAATAATAATAATAAATAAAAACAATAAAATAATAATAATAATAATACAATATTAATAAATACATAAATAAAAAACAATACAAAAAGAATAAAATAAAAATAAATAACAATAATAATAAATAAATAATAATAAAAGAATAATAATAATAATAATAATAATAATTATTATTATTATTCTCCTGCTTATTATTATCAAATACATAGCCTTGTAATAGCTCATTAAAAGTATTATACATAATTATCAATAGCATCTGATTTTAACAAGAAGAATCACGATAATTGTATTTTTTGCCGTATTGCCCAGCCCCACACTCCTTCACTCACTCACTCGTTGTCTGTATTGTACCGCTTTATCCCGCATACAGGTTTGCAGGACATCTGGAGCCTATCCCAGGAGACTTATGGCACAAGGCATGGTTTATCCTGGATAGGGTGCCAATCCATTGCAGCCAGCCCTACACACAGTACTTATTCATATTGCTTAGTTTTTTGCATGCTGTGGTGGAGTCAGGTTTAGATTAGCTCGCTGTGTTCTGACATTCTGTTATACAATCTTGAATGGCGATGGGTGGATTTAGTGGCTGTCAGCAGGTTGTACAGCAGCTCTCAAATTATTATACAGTGGAACCTCGGATTGCGAGTAACGTGGTTTACGAGTGTTCCGCAAACCGAGCAAAGATTTTTTATAATTTTTTATTCGGGAAACCGAGCAAGTATTAGTTTACGAGCGGCGAGTATCATGCTTCACACATGCGACTCTTATTTTGACACAGAGCGTCACTCTCTCACCTCCGTTGTGTGTGTGTTTGTTGTGAATCTTAAAAAGCGAGGTGGGGAGAGGGAGGAGGAGTGTTACTGTGTAAAACCAGACGAGGGAAGGGGCTAATTCCACACACACACACACACACACACACACACACACACACACACACACACACACGCACACACGCATACACGCACACACGCACACACACGCACCAACGGAAACACTTATCTGTCAGGATTTATTTGTACATTTTTTAAAGGTAAAGTGCAGATTAATTTGTTTTATTTTCATTTTATAGATTGTATTAATTATTTTTATGTATTTATTTTTTGGGACTGTGGAACGAATAATTTGAGTTTTAATTATTTCTTATGGGAAATGATGATTTGGTTTACGAGTGTTTTGGAATACGAGCCTACTTCCGGAACGAATTATGCCCGTAATCCAAGGTTCCACTGTAATATACTTATTCAAGTAATTGTATGCAGAAGAAACACACCAAGTACTGAGAGAACATGAAAACTCCACACAGAGACCCAAAGGTCGAATTCAAACCCTTAACCCGGAAGGGGCGAGGCTACAGTTCTACCCACTAATACCATCTGTTTTTTTTTACTCTCCCAGAAAACAAATTGTACTCGACAGAAAAGTAAAATCCACCTACTCATGATCTGATAATTGAATAATCGAATGCTGAAGCTGCTAATACAGATTAACAATCGAAGGCGCCGGTTGCTTTTACAGAACAGGAGATCAATCATGGGAGGTGATTGACTAAGCTAAGGAATTGATGCGACGCGTGCAGCGGCATGTCCGACGCAAATTTGCTGTTAGACTTAAAGACATGATATAAATTGAGATGAAGAACCAGCAGTGTATAAATAGACACACAAATTAAGGATTGAACACAGAACGGATGCACACAGTTAAGGAGAAAAACAGTTCCAGGATGAGGGCTTTGACAGGACTGGAGTCCAAAAGACTCATGGGACTTGGGCAGGGTGTGTGTGTGTGTGTGTGTGTGTGTGTGTGTGTGTGTGTGTGTGTGTATATACTGAGACCATATTGATTAATAAGAGCATAATGTAATTTTAAACATGGAAAAAAAAAAACTTTTTAGCAGTGAGTTGTGTGTGTTTATACAGTAAATGTGTCATGTTAATGTTATGTTCATGATGTTCTAAGTGGCCACCTACTGATCTAATGGACTGGTGCGGCGAGAATCTAAATACAGCACTGAAGTGTTACAAAAGGTTCAAAGCTGTCGCGGGAGCTTCGTCTGACCCAGCCAACCCGACAATGTCTGCTTTTGTTCTCTCTCTCTCAGTCCATCTCCTTCTCTCTCTCTCTCACACCAACACACACACAAACCCTTAACATCAGAACAGTGCGTTCGAACTACACAAGTGTAATCTTCAGCCTTTAATCTGGAAGTGTGTACTGTTTGATCTCGCACACTCCGCCATTATGCGTTCCACTCTACTTTCGATTGTAGCTTCAATCAAAGGGGACGAAGTGCGGCCCGAGAACACGCAACCGCACAGACTTGGAGAAGCGCACGCGCGACGACATGGCAGCGTGCTGGATTTAGCGTTCCGCGAGACGAGTGCGATAGGAAACCCGCTTAATGAGTGCAAATGAGGGACGGAAAGGAGCAGCTCTGTGATCACAAGTGGGAAACCATCCATCAGTGGGCTGTTTAAAGGAACAGTGTTTGTACCAGGTGTTTCAGAGAAAAACAATCTCCCGTTGTGTACACTGTAGTTTTCTTGGAAGCGAAGTGAAGTACATCGCCTCGGCTGCAGGCTATAATGAAAACGGCGCTGGAGGGAAAGTTCAAGGCCTGAAATACATGTAATCAGTGGTCTTTTCCAGTGTGTGAAGGACAAAGTACCACCGTGCATGCGTGCATTTTTCAGACTCGACATTTTGTTTTGTTTTGTTTTTTTTTCTCCACATCAGAAATACAAGACTTCAGCGTGATGCAAGAATTGTTTGAATCAAGAAGGCACCCCGGCACTAAAACATTTCCGGGACTGATCCGAAAGAACGGAAGGAATGAATGAATAATAAATAAATAACTAAATATAATCCGGACAAAATAACATGCTTTTTATGTTTTTTTGTTTTGCATCATTTATCAATCTGAATCTGACAAGTAAAATTATTTCAGTTTAAATGACCAGTGTGTGGACTTGTGAAAGGGGTAAAACTCACCCCCTCCCCTTCAATAAACCAACATCCATTAACCTAGATTCAAACTCATGAAACAGCCCTTTGACATTAAACTATTCTGTGGATTATTACTCTGGAGGCTAAAGCAAAGAACATTTGTCAGAGTGGATATGGTGTTTAATTCTGTGTGTGTGTGTCTGTATGCATATTATACTGTATATATTTAAGTATATTTAATACCAGGAATATACTTGCAGGGCGGCACGGTGCCTTAGTGGTTAGCACTGTCGCCTTGCACCTCCAGGATCCGGGTTCGATTCCCGTCTCTGTGTGCATGGAGTTCGCATGTTCTCCCCGTGCTTGGTGGGTTTCCTCCGGGTACTCCGGTTTCCTCCCACAGTCCAAAGACATGTAGGTTAGGATAATTGGCGTTCCCAAATTGTCCATAGTGTGTGAATGAGTGTGTGTGTGTGTGTGCCCTGCGATGAATTGGCACCCTGTCCAGGGTGTACCCCGCCTTATGCCCCAAGTCTCCTGGGATAGACTTCAGGCCCTCCGCGACCCTCAATACAGGATTAAGCGGTATAGATGATGAGTGAGTGAATATACTTGCTTTTAACTACACATACAGTATGTACATGCATGGTGTCTGTATTGTGCGTACATTGTGTACATCTCCAGAAATGAACCCCTACACACCCGCACAATGCAATATGCAAGTAAACGGTAGGGCCAGTGTAGTGAGCAAGCACATCAAAATGATGTCGAGGAAAAGTTGTGCAGCCAGGTCCATAAGTAACTCCACCTGTAGGATATATCTTGACATTGATAAAATAAAAGGTATGCATGGCAGGAGATAAATACTGTATAGGAAAACGACCAACAATGTAGCCTTGTTTCTTTACTTCATGCAAAACGGTCTGATTAAATTCTCCGGTGTGACTCCTACTGGAATCGTCCAATAACATCCGTAGTATATAGGTAAGTTTGTATATACTGTATATGTATATACCATATGTCCACTCTTAGTCTATGCAAGAGCCTAAAATTGACCTCTAATACAATGCAGCTGCAGAGAACATATTTTCATGTTTAAGGAACCCAAAATGAAACATGATTTTGCAGGCTGTTGTCTCTTACACTGAAATGAATCTAAAGTACTGCTAGTACTCTTACAGGGCATCGGTGGCTCAATGGTTGGTTTCTTGTCTGCCATGAGGAAGGCCTGAGTAAGATACCCAGACATTGGGTACAGGGTATCCTTTGTGCTGGTCTCAAGCCTGGATAGGATGAGCGGAAATATTAAAACAGACGTTATGTCTATAGCACCAACCTTTGTGTCTGTGCGCATGGGGCTTCCAGGTGCTTCGGTTTCCTTCCACAGTCCAAAGATATTCATCCATCCATCCATCCATCCATCCATCCATCATCTTTAATGCTTGGTCCAATTCTGGGTCACGCTTGTGCCCATACATCCAGATTAGGCAAAATGAGCGTCTCCAAATTCTTTTGAGGCCTGCGATGTATTGGCACCCCATCCAGGGTGTACCCCGCCCTATGCTCCAGGCCTCCCGAGACCCTGTACAGGATAGGTGGTAAAGAGAGTGACTGAGTTCATTAGACTGGCATGATCATGCACTGATGATGCTGGTTCCCAGCCCCACTCCAAATAAAAACCCCTCCCACTCTACCCCCTCCTTGTGCCTGACTGAGGATGTCGCTCTTACTGTATATACAGACATTAGACTGATCGCTTTCAACTGGCTTCATTATTTCACTTAATGATGTAATGATCGGGTTGTAAAATTCATTTCACATAATTGACTTAAAAAAAAGAAGAGATTGGAATTAAAGCCATGAATTAAAAAAGTCTAGCCATGTAATTAGCCCAATAAAAAGAGTTTGAAGGAAAAGGAGGAAGGCTTAGTGTGGATATGTAAACCGAGGCGCTGCAGTGGCTGAGCTGCATTACTGGTTTTCGTGTTTTTTTCGTGTTCTTTGTGAGCTTTGCCTTCTCTGAATTTATGAGTGTCATTTACTGTAAATGTGATGTGAAATAAATGAAGCATTCATACTGTCTAATTTACAGGGTGATTTGGTGATTATCATCATCATATCCTCGTACTGTACATATGACGAGAAATCGGCACTAAACTGAAACTTTTGTACATATAGGTTTGAACGTTTAGTTAGCTTGACCTACGAACAGATTTACACACATCTTCACTAAAAGCTGATAAATGAGGTCTTAGCGCATTTACCGCTTGTCAAACAGCTGAAATATGAAGTTATTTCCCAGGACGCCTCAGTATGACTCAGTTTATCAAAACACTCGATTTGGGGAGCAGCGTTCCCATTTGGGTGATAAATCAGTTTATCATGGAGCAAATTCAAAACTCAAAAAATAAAAAAAAATGCAGCTATTCAAGAGAAATTTTAGGATGACCATAAATAGATATACGCAGAAGTACATGTTTAATAATAGCAACGTTATGTGACTTCAATAATATTTTATCTGTATTATCATTAACCTCATAATCATAAACTTGCTTTTTTAATATTCTACTTGTTGACAAGTCATAATTAAGAATGACCCTGGTATGAACATCACTTACATTAAAAGTTCTTCTATTTTAGATGTTAGAAATGAATAGAAAAGGTATTAAAAAGCACATGTGATTACAAATTGAAATGAACAGGCTCAGAATGCTTCTCTCTAATCACGCCTTGTTCTAGCCTTATTTACTACTAGTTCTACTATTCACTATGAATAGTGTTTAAAAAACGTCTTTCTGTGCCAGAATTTCCATCCTGTACTGTAACTAATCGTTCATAGCCCGTATGCTTTGTTGATCATCCAAACACATGTCATGTCATGTATCATCTCATATTTCTGGAATACCCTTCCAGACTAGTGGAAGCAAACTTGAGTAACCCTGCTTCGGATGGAATTCTCCCAGAAGATGACAGAATTGTGAAATGACATTTACCGTACTGTATCTACATGTGGAGACAGAAATATTACAGTTTATTAATATAAGGCATGTTGAAGTCAAAGCGGGAAATCTCTTATGATGGAAAAACCCAATTAACATTTACAGAAGACGCCAAGCGCAGTACGACAAGGTGATGAGACTCTTAGACGCATTAAAACATTTTAAAAGGTGCAAACGGTTTGCAGACGGCCGTGAATGATGAGGGCTCGGAGTGGCCCACTGTCGTCATCATTCCTGTGATCATTCACCTGATCCTTGGAAATCGATAACTCGTCACCGACTTTCGGAAGAGGCGCACTTGTCTGTCTGTGGGAAGCGCACATACAATCACTCACCAACATCACTTGCATTTCCGCATGTTTAGGTGATTAAAGGAGTTCCTGGGAGGCCAGCGTTTTACCTTGATGGTATCCAAGCACTAATGGAACGCTGGGATAAGTTGTTTGATCTCATGACTGGGGTTTGATCTTACAATCTTCTGAACTTTTTCCTCGGATCCTTAGGGTCATGAGCACTTACATAATGCATAATGTGTAGATTTTGGCTTTGATCCTACATTTTGTCAAAGTGAAATCGTATGTTTTTTTGTTGACCTTTTTAAGGATTCCCTTAGAGCAGTGATCTCCAACCTTTTCTGCACCACAGACCAGTTTTCTGGAAGATAGATAGTTTCCCAGGATGCAGAATTAGTGTGAGCCCTGAGCTTGTCTCCACGTAACGAGACATTCCCATCTAGGAGTGATGGGTGACAGGGACACCTGAAGTGTATCCCCCATGTCCAGTCTGCTCCGTGATTTCATTTTCATTGCTGTCACTGCAGACGACCCGGTCTCACAGAGATTGGTTGTTGAAAACGAAAGCAGGATTTTTAGTGCTTTCGTGGTCATTTCAGGAAATTCCGCCTTGATTTTAATTCAGAATGTGAGCAGGGTTGAAGTTGCTTCAAGCACACTTTTAAGGCTGCATGCATCGTTTATACAGAGTGGAGCACGTACGTGGATCACATGCTGCGATAATAAATATAAATAAAAATAACTAAATAAAACACACTGCAGACGCTGAAAGTCAATAAAATGGAAATAAAATATAAAAATATATATTTAATTCTTTCTGTGTGGCCCAGCACCAAATCATTCAGAGCCCGGTACCGGTCCACGGCCCGGTGCGGAACAAACCAAATGCTTATTATAGATGAATGATTATATTGATATGATTATTGAATGAAACTGCTTTTTCTATTAGAATTCACTCACTCATCGTCTGTACTGCTTTATCCGGTATTCTGGGTGGCGGGGGCCAGGAGCCTATCCCAGTAGTCTTAGGGCATGAGGCAGGGTACACCATGGGCAGGATTATGAGAATTCAATTACATATCACACTGGATAAAAAGGTGTAAAAATACCTCTAGTTTTTAATTTCTACGTATCTATTTTTAAAAAGTAGGCAGTAGTTCTCCAGTGGTCTCTCCATTCATAGGGTTCCATGGTTGGCATGGATTATAGACATAAAGACAGTGGTCAGTGAATAAAGTTATCAAGATAGTAGACCAAATGTTCTAGTAACTCAGTGGATTTGTTGGTGTAGCATCACTGCTTCAAAGCACCATGGTCCTTGCAGAACCCTTATTGTTCTGTGGTTTCCTCCTACCTCCAAAAACACCAGGTACAGTAGACTTGATATCCCCTATGTGCAAATGTGTGCATGGTGCCCTGAGATGGACTGGTGCCCCCAGAGTTCCCGGGATAGCCTCTTGGCCCACCAGGATAAAGATCATACTGATGATAAATCAATTAAAAGTCTAAAAGCAGCAGATTCATTGACAGTCATCATGGCCACCAGGTTCTAAACTCAACCTAGACATCACATGGCATTGTAGCACTTTGTGGTCACAACATGTTAAAATCCCGAAGCCAAAGCACTTCCCCAGCTCTAAAAGGTCAGGTGAGCGTGATGAATAACAATGAACGGCCGACACAGCTGCAGAGATCATCAGGTAACAGCGACTTGGCACGCACACAGCAGCTGCGGCTCTTTAATATGGTCATTAGGAGGAGCTCTTCTGAGTGAGCGATCTAACTCGAGTGCTCTTCAATCAACAGCTTAGGATTTTACATTCCCTTTATCTGAGCGGGTCTGGGTGCAAGTGTGCGACTCTTATATACGTACTGTATATGTGCCACATTGTCCACGATGTTGTCCTCTATACACATGGAAAACAAGACGTCCTCTTTGACACTGAGTGTGTAAAGCATTTCACTTTGGTTTACTGCATTTAATATGAATTGCTTTCCTACCTAATATGGACAGTTTGTGGACTCATCCTTTAAAGGAAGGGTTAGAAAGCGTGTTATGGCAGTCACTGGTGAGATAATTGCCTGTTCTGATGTGTTCCATGTTGTTGTGTTCCATACCAACCCCATTTGTCCCTTGTCCATCTTTTCGATCGTGGATCATCCCGGTTTGTGTATTGGTCCCTGGCATGGACATGGACACCAAGTATGATTTGTCCTGATAAACAACAATATTTTCCGCTCGCCGTATTCCGCTCTGGCTGCAACAGCAGAGCAACCAACATACCGACAGACCTGTCACACCCCGCACACCATCTGTTTGACCTTCCGTCCTCAGGGAGACGCTTTAGGACCAGCACATTACGGACAAACGAACTCAGGAACAGCTTCAACCCCATAGCCGTACGAGAACTGAATAAGAACCGACACCGTGTACAATACACACATTTATACACTTTACAGACTGAACTGCAAGTGCCAAGTGCAATATATGCAGTCTTATATTTATATTTAAATTGCACAAACACAGCGTTTACATGTGCAATAATTGATAAGTACAATATCCATCCATCCATCCATCTACCTGGATGAGTCAAAAATTGTCCACACTCAAGTTGTCAACAAAGCAAATTAACTTGCTTTTCAATACACTTTGTCCATCGGTCACTAAGCTTTCGTATTCTCCTAAAAAAATGTTTTAGGCACTAAATCAGCAAGCCACGAACAACGAATGCATCCTCGTAGGGCTGTTTTTAGGGAACCAAACAGGGAGAATCTGATGGAGTGAGATCAGGACTATAGGGAGGATGCTTTAACACCTCAAAATGAAGTTTTTGCAGAGTGTCGAAAGTGTGGGCGGAAGTGTGCGGATGTGCATCGTCATGCGAGATCACAACACCTTTGGATAGCGGTCCTCTGCATTTAATCTGAGGTTTAGGCTTCAGCTCTTCGATAAGCATCTCACTGTAACAAGCCCTGTTTTTTTTTTTCTTTTTCTGATAATGTTTCAATGCTTGAGAATCCCAGCAAACTGGGTGAATTTTTCTCTAATTGTTGACTTTTGAGGATGTTTCTGTTCCATATGCTGTCGTTTACTCTCAGGCTCGTAGTGATGAATCCACGTCTCGTCACCAGTAATGATAAGCCATTATCACCTTCCTTAGAGATCAGAGAGCACTTCTGTTAATGCTCTTCCATGCGTTGTTTCGGCACCAGGTGTACCCAACCTAAGGCCTGTATACCGTAAGAGTGACTTTTTTTTAACACCATTTATTTTTGCCCCAAATTATTAACTGATTGTATTTTTCTGCTCTTGTTCATGTATTAAGGTGTCATACAGGGCGAGGCAGGGGATGACCCGCAGTGCCCTCGCCAAGATGGCTGCCGTCTGGGTTCTGGCGTTCCTCTTGTATGGCCCGGCCATCTTGCTGTGGGAGGAGGTGACGGGAGAGAGCCATGTCCCTGAAGACGAGTGCTTCGCCGAGTTCTTCCACACCTGGTACTTCCTGCTGTCCGCCTCCACACTCGAGTTCTTTTTCCCCTTCCTCTCTGTGGCTTTCTTCAACCTCAGCATATACCGGAGCATCCGCGAGAGGAGGCTGCGCTACCAGCAGGACTCGTGCTTGCCCAAGGTCCGTAGCATGACTTCCCCCAAGCGCGAGAGGCTTCGCTTGGCGTCCTACATCTGCCGCAGCTCCGTCGTGATGACGAAGAAGAAGCCGGAAACCGAGGTCGATAATTGTTCGTCGCCCGCAGGACGTACTGACACGCGGAGCTTACGGAGTTCTCAGTGTACACGCCTGAATCAGGACAAAAAGATCGCAAAGTCGTTAGCCGTGATTGTGTGCGTGTTTGCCGTGTGCTGGGCACCGTACACACTGCTGATGATTATACGCGCTGCCTGCAGGGGGCAGTGTGTCTCCCACCACTTGTACGAAGTGACTTTCTGGCTGCTGTGGCTCAACTCCGCCATCAACCCGTTCCTGTATCCTCTGTGCCACAGCAGCTTCCGCAGGGCTTTCACGAAGATCCTGTGTCCCAAGCAGCGCACCACCGAGGCACCATCAGATAACGCGTCCAACAACCAGAGATAGTCTAGCTCACTCCAATAGTTTTCAACAGACAATGCATTTGTGGTTTGTGGTGGATCATGTACACTTATTTATGCTTCTGCAAGAGGGGAGGAAACCAGGACGAAACCCACACCGAGAACCCAAGACCCTGAACCTTTAAAGGACCAACTCTATCTGTTCCTCCACATTGCTTTCCCTGGATAACTTTAAAAAGACCTATAGGTTTAGAACAGCAGCCTGGTACCAGTCTTAAAGAATATAACATAATACAGTACCATGGACAGCTATACACCTTACCATGGACAGTTTCTTCCATTAAAGATGTACAATCGGCAACAACACTGAATTTTTTTATTTCCTGCTACGACATTTACAGGACTTGATTTTCCATCCATGTTAGATTTCTGCAGTGTTTCTACACTAGTACATTTCTTACAGAATCTAATCTGAACCAGGTATTTAACTCGCATACATATAGTATGTATAAACGATATAAATGGGTTTATCCAATGCTTGCCTATTTAGCGTAGCCTTGCTTTTATACAGTAGATCTACGGTCTGAAGTTAAAGTGAAGAAAAGTTAAACTGTTCCTACCAGGTCATGTGACACCGAATTTCCTGAATTGAATTCTCCAGAGTGGATTTCTTTTTTTTTCTATCTCCGGAAGACATCTTTATTACAGCTGCACTTTATTCATGTATTTTAATGGTATTTAATGTATTTTAAACCACTGCCAATTACCACAACATGACACTCAGCCTTTCTATAAGGGCACTTGTAGAAAAGAAAAGATCAACTATATTATTAGTTATGTTGTTGTTTCGAAGTAATAAGTACAAGATTGTGGTCCGAAAGTGCAAAAAACATTAACAAACCAGAATCCCAGCAGCAAACGTCCTATTCCCTTTGCCGATTGGATGCACAATATGAGTATATTTTGCACAGAAAAAAAGAAACCTTAGGCTTTGAACCCTGCCCTTTTTCAGCTTGCTAGCTACTGTAGTTAGCCTAAGTGAAAATGTTAGCTGAAATATAATTTACTGTAAGACTCAATATAGAGTATTAACTTGTTGCATTAATTGCAATCATATTTGAAAAGCATATACAGTACACACTACCTGGCCAAAAAAAAAAGAAGAAGAAGAAAAAAAAAAGTCTTTTCAAAAAGGATCAAATTATCGCGCTGCATCACGCAAAGAAAACAACTAAGGAGATTTGAAATTACTGGAATTGGTTTACGAACCTTTCAACATATTAAAAACCTGGAAGGATAGTGGAAGCAATGTGGTCGGAAAAAAAATAAAAATAAAATCACGAATTTTGAAAAACACTTGAAGTTACAAAAAAATCATTAGTGTGTGTGACTTTTTTTTCTGTCCAGGTAGTGTATTAAATAAATCACATGTATGTCTGGAATACAAAATAGGCAAGAATGAAACTATCTGTAGATCAATTTAGAGATATTCATAGTGTATTTCCTCGTAAGCCCAGTTCCCTTTGATGAATTTTGCTGTGGATTACTACAAATTCACAAGTCAGCAGGAGTCAGGGGTATCTTTATGGTGCGATGGTGACTTACTGGGGTGCGCTGATGTGCCTATCTATAGCTTACTGGCTATATGGAATACAAATCTTTTGAGCTACAGTACAGCCTTTTATTACTTTTATGACCTTTTTTGCCCGTGGTCCACTGGATTATTTCGATTCTGTAAGTCTACCTGCGGTTAAATGTGGTCCTTCTGTATGCAATCGTGGGTAGCTGTAGCATGTGATAGGTCACATGACAGAGCAAGATCTCCGCCAGCATGGTATTACTGACAAGTGAGCTTGATTTAATTGTATAACTTTTTATTGAAAAATGATTTTAAAAAAAGATTAAAATCAGTACTAATTAGCTGGTTCGTAAACAGATTTTGTTGCTACACAGTATCTAAAGATCTCAGAGGAGGTCAGGACCAAGGAAAGCCTTGATTTGGAAACGGTACTGGGAACTGGGCTCTACAGGGACCTTCCACAATCTCTCAGATCGACACACGAAGTAACATGCAACAAATTTCTAAATTCTAAAGTTTTTAGTTTATTGTGTTTTCTCCCTGTGTTTTTTATTCATTTTGTTTTGTTCTTGTCGGTCGGCGATTTACTGTTATGTTTTTTTAGGTTTGTTTTTTGCATTTTTGCATGATTTGCTCTTACGGATTTGACTCACAGCGGCAAATTCAAAAGCACAAAAGCAAAAACCAGACGTTTGTTTGCTGTATCTTCTGGTTTGCTTTAGAATTTGTTTGTGATTTTTGGGGATTGTTGTGTTTTAGGGTTTATTTCTGCATGTTTTGTTATGTCTTTAATTTTTTTTAGTTTTATTTTGTTTTGTTGTTATATAATCTGATTAGCCGTTTTATTTTTTGTTTTGTCAGTTTGTGTTTTAGTTTTAGTTTTGTGATGTCTTCTGAATCATCGTGTGTTTTTTTTTTTCTTCTTCTCTTTTTGGTTTGTTAATGTTATTCGCACTCCAATAAGGACTACAGTAAATAAGTTTCTATATAAAACATAATGTTACACTTGGCCTGCTATATTAATAACACAATCTGTATATGCACTCTCTATAAAGTTTTTGCCAGGAGAGTCTTAAATGTGCTTAACGAGACTCTGTGTTTATAACTCCACCTTGTGGTGTTGTGATGTTCATGTACTGTACTGACTCTACTCGTGCTGTACATTAGCCTGGATATCATTCAGCTATGTAGACTCAATAATGCAGTATTATCATGGAATCTGTGCATTTACTGAATTATTTGTTCTATAAAGTCTTGTGCAGTACGTTTCTGTTTGTCGACTTTTGACTTCTTCAGAACTTTGAGTTGCATAGAGATTCATTCGGAAGACTGTATTAATGAACGGGATGAATATGAATATTAAAGCTTGAGTATTGTAACTGAATTCAGTATGCTGATATGGACCGAACGTTGCTCAGAAAGTGTGTTATGCCATATTGAACATATACCAAGCTGAATGTTGGCGTCAGCCTGTGTGTTGGTTTGGAATGTGACGATAAAAGCAGGAAAAAAATAGAGATCTCGGAATAGAGAGGAAGCCATGACTATTGCTCTTCTCCTATCTGTATTGATCCTGGTAATTAGTCTGGCATGCTGATTAGTGCAGTAGTGTGCATCAATTCCAATGACAGAATTAGAATTTTGTGTAATGAAAGTAGTGTTTACTCTCTTTAGAGTTTTGAACCACCAAGAAATAATAATAAAAAAAATGACAAAAGACTTTTGTTCTTTTTGTCATCTAAATAATAATTTCGGTGTAGTGTTTAGTTCAATTTGCAATAATCTTGCTATGCCAAAGCAATAATCTAGATACTTATTCAAGAATGTGCTTTAGACACGGTGGAAGAATATACAGAAGTGTAGCATTATATACAATGTGAGAAGCAGCATTTGTTTCTGCAACATTTCTTCTCTTTTTACTTACCTAATTATTTCCTATCACATGTACAGTATGTAACAGACTCTTGTCTCCGCTTTGTTTAAAATCAGTCATTTTGTTTCTCTCCTTGACAGACTGATTTTTTTTTTCGATTTGCCCCCTAAATAGTCGCTGTATTAAATTGTATGACGGCGCTGTTCTTGATTTACTGGATCAGATTAATCAGAAGCTGTTGATTAGTTTTCTATTGCACCATCTCAGTATGCACAGATTCTCAGTGTAGATGCCAAGGATTATTATTTATAAAAATTAAAAAGCATGTAATTCATTGATACTGTAAGGAAATAATTGAAGACAATGACATACCAACATTCATGTATGAGGCCCAGCTTTGTAACAGTATATTTTCAGATGCAGATAATGTGTTCCAGGTTTGAAAAACATTGTGTCTTTTGATTTTCCTTTCCAACAAAGTAAAGGAACCAAGCTATAATGTACTGTACAGTGCTGACCAAAAGCATTAAAACATCATACTCCATGTATTGGGGATAGGGGTGGCTCGTGGCTAAGGTGTTGGAATCCTGGCCACACTGTGGGACCCTTGAGCATGATCATTCACCCCTAAGTGCTCAGACACAATTGGGCATCGAGCTGGCAACCCGACCCTGTTAATAACTGAAATTCAAACAATGGATATATATCAGACAGAACCATCCATCCATCCATCCATCCATCCATCCATCCATCCATCCCATGTATTATAGTTCTCCTTGTGCACAAAACATGTGATGTCACAAATTAGTTCTGGCCTATGTGGCCGAGGATGAACTGAAAAAAACTGGTTGGAAACTGTCTATGTGACAATGTTGTTCAGCTTCTGGAACATGACCTGCCTCATCTCCAGACCTGAATTCAAAGGAAAACTTGGAGAACGGTGAAGAAGACAGCATTCTGTACATCCAGTACAGTACTGTAGACGTCTTTTTAACTCTACGCTAGGGAAATGCAAATACATTTTATTATCCTAATTATAGGCATTATTTAAAAAAAATTGAGAATGTCAGTAAAACCTAAAAAAATTCTATTACACTTCTGTAAGTCAGAGTACTTTTTAAAGCAAGGGAGACCTTCTGAGGTCAAATACAGCGGCACCTCGGCATACGAATTAAATCGGCTCTGGAGGCGAGGTCTTAAGGTGAAATTTTGTATTGCAAAACACAATATTCCATAAGAAATAATGTAAATGCAGATAATCCGTCCCAGACACCCAGGAATATTACCAATACTATCATTTACAACACTATAAATCATATTTTTGCATCTAAAAAAGATCAAAACATTTGGAAAATTAATATGCCATGAATAGACATTAAACCTCACTTAACCGTTATTCATGATTCCTCTTTTAAAAGTGGTGCTGCTTGCTTCTTGCTAACGTTCTTGGGACCCGTAGTTCTATGTCTTCACTAAATCTCGCATACAACGCAATAAATAAATAAATAAATAGGTAAATAAATAAAATTTAAAAATTCACCCCCCCACACAAAAAACAAAGTTAACTTGCTTTGATTGGCTTTCCACTGTCTAACAAGTTTGGATCACCTGCCGGGAGGAGCTTCGCATGCCGAGGTAAATTTCTTGCTAAATTTTAATTAATAATAAAAAATTCATACTTTTGTCCTACAATTAATGCAAGAATTCATTCTTGAACTTAAACACTGATCAATTCAGTTATTGAGTTTTAGCTTTCAAATGATGACAAACAGCAAATAGAGCAAGAAGAACTTATTACCGTGTGTGAGCACATTATTACCGAAAAGGTGACATTTAGTGTTGATCTGAACTTTTAGTCCTAAAATAACCACAAGAGTTTTCATGGATGATTCGGTCGAAGTTGCATTGCCCATATTTATTTGAAGGTCTGAAGTAGCAATTGATTTTTTTTTTTTCTAGGTCATGCCTTAACAAGGTTCATGGACGGGCAAATCAGCCCTAACTGCCTGGAATGCTGGAGTGATGCAAATTTGCTTACACTTGATGATTCAAAGCGAGCTATCAGCATTGCTGCATGATAAGGGTGCTTGTATTGTCGCACTGATTCAAATATTTGATTCTGTTGGTTTCGGATAACGTAATGAACAATATTTGCGATGTATGAACTCGATTTCCACTTCAAATACGTTATTCCTTAGAAGATTATTAATGCTCATGAATGCATTTATAAATGCTTTCTAATGGCAATTTAAATTTTAGGTTGACAAATTACAGCATTCGTTCATATTCAGTAAATTATTTATCCAAGTTAACTTCTTGTTGTCATTCATAAATAAAAGAAATATTAGTCTGAGTGAATTTCTTAGTTATAAGTTGAAGAAGAAAAAAGAAAACACACACACACTTTGAGGCATGCTGTTATTGTAAAGTAGTCAACATCTGGGATCACAGTAACAGCAGTGACTGCTGAACTTGGACAGGATGTTTTGGTGATCCAGTTGAGATGTGCATTGAAATTCACATTCAAGTTTTGAAAATTAAAAAAAAATAATTTGAATTCTAAAAAAAATATATATATATATTTTCATTAAAAAAATATAGTGTTCTATAAAATTATATTCTTTTATTATGATATTATTATTATTATTATTAATAATAATAATAATAATAATAATAATAATAATAATAATAAAGTATAGCTTATATCACTATCATTATATTATTAAAGACAAAAGAATTATAAATAATAATAATAATAATAGAAATAATAGATTTATTTAGAATTTAAAAATAATTTTTCTATTAGATTTTTTTTTTTTGTGGAGTTTAATGAGAATTCAAGATTTGTGTATATCTTACACTATGTTACATTACAGCACTTGGTAGACGCCCTTATCCAGAGTGACTTACATTTATATTCCCTCATTATACATCCACCTACTCAAGGGTTCAAGGACCCAACAGTGACAACTTGGTGGTTGTGGAGGTTGAAATAATTCTTTTGAATATGTAAAGCTGCTTTGTGACAATGACAATTGTTAAAAGCGCTATACAAATAAAATTGAATTGAATTGAACCTGGGACCTTCCAATCAGTAGTCCAATGCCTTATATAAAGAAAACCTTATGACAGGTTGTTGTTTTGATGTTTTAGAAGGTTCTATCAAATTTTAATAAATACTGTGTGTATGTAATTTTATATATTAGATGTCCGAAAAGGCTTGTGCATTCATTCATTCTATATACTGCTTAACCTGGGTCTCATGAAGCCTGAAGCCTATCACAGGAGGCATGAAACAGGGTACACACACACGCACACACACGCACACGCACGCACACGCACGCACACGCACACACACACACACACACCCACACACCCACACACCCACACACACCCACACACACCCACACACACACACACACACACACACACACACACACACACACACACACACACACACACACACACACACACACTATGAGCAATTAGGGAACGCCAGTTAGCATGCCTTGACTGTGGGTGGAAACCCATCAAATACAGGAAGAACAAACTTAAGACTTAAGGACACACACCTGAGATGGGACTTGAGCCCTCTACCCTGGCAGTACAGTGCTAACCACTAACCATCCAGCCTGACTGATCTGTGATTCTCATTTAAACTTGGAAATTAACGGGGTTTTACATTTTTAAACTATTTTTTATATCACAAAAGTAAAATTTCAATTTCAATATGTTGAACAGTTAATTGCACTTTTCTACACTATTTCCCAACATACAAGTCCCTATATACATAATGTTTGACTTGCATTGTTGCCAATAATATTATTTGTAATTAAATATGTTGTATTGAATTATAAAGGAAGGCCAAAAAGAAGGAAGACCAACCAAACCCCCCATCCCCCCCCATAGGGTTGATGTAGCTGGAGATTTATCAAACACCATCATTAAATAAAGTGCTACTGGCACTTGGTTAATCATGATTAGATACAATTTTTAATTTAAATTTTTAATAAGTTTTTATTAAATATACAGATTCATACATTTAACTTATAACTGAAATAAAAATAAATAAATATAAGTAAATATACTGTATAGATGATGATGATGCGTGTGTGTTTATTTTGTAAGACGTTTTTGGTAACCACTGAAAATTTGTACAAACCAGTATAAAAAAAAAAATCTTTATTTTGTAGAAAAGGATCATTTTTTTCTGCCAACAACAAAATCATCCTGGCACTAACTTGCATGGTCCTGTACATAACCCCCTGACCTGCCCTCACTCCTGTTTGTTTTGCTGCACTACCACCTTTACACCACTAGAAGTCACTGTTCATCTTCTAGTTTGTCTTGTTTACTGTAGCACCATCTCTCAAACATGGACACACAAATACATGGTGTCACATTGCTGTAATCTTTAGAACTGTTATCAGCCTTGGGCATGTCTTCAGCATGACCTTGAGCTGTTTCACAGATTTTATCGACAGTTTTGCAAATACAACACTGAGCTCTCCGAACATTATTTTTGTGACATGTAAATGGAAATCTTTCATTTGTAATAAAAAAAATATATATATTATTTCTTCAAAATAATGATAGACGTGTGTATCGGTTAACTTTATAAGTCTGTAGGAGAAACGTTGCCTCAAATCTTAAAATGCTTTGGTATTCATTCACAAATAGATTAGATTGTAACTTGCCTTGCATGTAACTTTCACAGGGCTCACACAATGTTTCAGATAAAGAATATAAATATTATGTTAAGAACATAAAATCTTTCTTCATTTACGCACTGCCACTGCTCTTAGAGAAAAAGTCATATAAAATGAAGACATGCTGTTTCACACACATTTCTAAATAGGTTCAAGCAACTTGTTCATTTTTTAAAGACAACAAATATATATATATATATATATATATATATATATATATATATATATATTAGACAACAAAAAAAATATTTTAATATATTAATATATTTAAAAATTCTTTTTTTAAACTTTTTTTTATTTATTTAAACTATTTTTCCCCCCCACTGGGATTTAATCACTTTTATTTTTCCTGTGTTTTTGTTTTTCTTTTCACTTTTTTTACTTGCAATGTGTTTTTTTTTATTAATATAAAAATTATATATATATTTTTATTTTTGTTTATTTATTCATTTTAATCTTTACACACAATCTGAAATGTTTTTCCCCTGTTCTTTTCTTGTAATTTTTTTGTAAGAAGCTGGGATAAGTGCATTCATCATAGTTCATAATTGAGTTCTGTTTTTCCTGTATAACTAAAAGTCCCGGTTTGACTTGAACATCCCTCATACATATTTAGCTGGACAATTCTTATTTATCCTATTAGGTAAATCAGTGTTTATTTAAAATCCTCAAACCACATTGAAAAAACGAGGCTGCTAAGTTGAACAGCCCTGGTGCATTGTGGGTCACCATTTACTATATCCAGCCTCTTTGTTTTTCCATCGGTGACATTTTATATTTTGCAAGAAGAAGATGAAGAAGAAGAAAGAGCAACAAAATTTTAGGAGCGAAAGAGCTTGAGGCAAACACACACAGGGATGGATTTATTAATCACTATCTGTGATGATTTATTAATTATTATCCAATCTCATTCTGTCTTCAAGCACTCTTTTTTTTATTCCTGCTGTTTTCTTTCTCTCTTTTTTTGTTTTTTATTCTGTTCAAGGTTATGCAGAGTTTTATCCTTGAATCCTTGACTTGAAAGAAGTTTGAGTTCCCAAAACAAAATTGTCATTTTTATTTATCTATTTTTAATTAATTTAAAAATAAACAAATAAATAAATAAATCCCAGTAAATCTGCCACTGTTTGACCTTTGACACTTTCCTGTGTGCCTTAATTGCAAGCGACTTTTGATTAAACCAAATAAGAGTTGAATGACTTCATCAATACCCATGAGGGTAGTGTATCAGTGTTGCATCAGCCGTTACACCTTCAGTGTCTGCGGTTCGATCCTGGGCTCGGGTCTGTATTGAGTTTTGTGTATATTCTCCCTGATTTTACGTGCGATTCCTTCTAAAAACATCCAGATGTGTGCCTTTATGTGTGAAAAGCCACACTGAAGCTTTATAAATGTATGGGCCGTCATGTCTATACTACTGTACACCACACGGACTACGGTCACGGTTGCTATGGTCTTTAAATCCCATCACACCCCCGTCCGTCCCGCCCGAAGACTGATCAGCACACCCGCTCACCTCATCTCAATTTAGGTTTTATTTTCACTTTGCCTGGTCTTTTAGGGAATTTAGGAGGTTAATGTCTTCCTAAGCCCTCATGTAGATGATCCTACCGGACAGGACTTCAGAAAAAGTGCACTACAGCCGCACTACACTCGTCACTTCATGTTCCAGAGAAGTATCCGGTGCCGCTACACTACACACCCTTAACAAAATGACTCTCACATGTGTATGTCTGCATATCCCCCCGAGGGCCGTCTGGAGCTGTGACCCCTTCTGGTGCACACCTGTGCCCTCAAAGTTTATGGACCTCATTAACCAAGAAGTAAAGCACAGCAGTAATGAAGGAGAAACTGGGTCTAAACATCCCCTCAAGTGCTCGCAGTCCAACCCATCATTTTGTTTCTGTTGGTTTTTTTTTTTTCTCTTTCTTTCTTCTTCCTATCTATAGGAACTCAAACTCAAAGCAAGCGAGGAACTAAAGACCTCCTGGTAGGATGCTAGCTGTGTTGAGGTTTCAGTTAGTGTGAGCAAAAACTGCTGGGCTGCTCGATCCCTCAGCCATCAGCAAGCTGAAACCAAAATCGATAGCTTCAGTACAAACCCACACGCTTCATGTAGGCATGTATGACCCTGAGCAAACACCGGCAGCAGTCGAACACGTGTGTGAGCTTCTTCCTTCACCTCGTCCTGTGGGATTTCGAATTTGTGTAAAAAGAAACCAGCATGGAAATTTAAGGAAATATGAGAATAGAAGGAAACTGTAAAAAATAAATAAATAAATAAATAAATAAATCCGAAATGGTTTCAAAGGTAACAATAGAAAGGGATGGAAGGTTATTTTTCCCCATTTGATACGACTTGTAGAGACACAGTTATCCAGTTTCACCAAGACTGTGTGTGTGTGTTTGGCTGTTATTAGGTCATTGTGTCATTACTCCACATGACATGACAAAAAACACATGACATTAATGCTTGACTGTTCATAAGAATGCATCAATAATTAATAAAAGTTTGTTTGAATATGAAAATAAGTAATAAAACCAAGCACTTAATGACTTATGCTAAATGAACAGAGCGCTACATGCGTATATCGTGTCAGTTCTTCTCAGTCTTTATACAGTATGTGTTTCCAAACTTAAATACCACCGGAGGAATCCTCTCGAGAGGTTCCAGCCCCTTTCAGTTAAACCATTATGTTTTCTCATCAAGAGGTCCACCGACCCTCATTTAATCTAGAGTCACTTCAGCTTCAAGAGCCTGAGAGTTCACGCCGAGCCGATAGTGCAGGTTGGCCGCATCATGACGAGGGATAATGAGATGCAAATGACAAATCGAGGACATTCGGAAAGTATGAATATGCACAGTAAGGCAAAGTTCAGCACCATGAAGCCATGATGGAAGGCAGTAAGATTTACATCGTTAATTAATTCAGATTATCAGATTAGCGGTAGCTTTTGAGTGTTGAGCATCATACAGTATACAGTAACAGGGCTATTTACTGTAAATGCAGTATTGAGAGCCAGTGTCCAGAACAGTTTAATGTTGTTGTTTTTTCTGCTGAAAACCAGCTGATGTAACTAATTGGTTCATTTCCAGTTAAGGTTTAGTGTCGGTGAATTACAAACTCTGATGGATGTTGGCCCCCAAGGACTGGATTTGAACATCCCTGCACTATTACACACAGCACAGTATGCAAAATATTTTCATATTGTACCATACTGAAATCTTGAATCAGAAAAAAAAAAAAAATGTACAGTACATTAATTGGAATGGAGATGTTTTCTTTGAGAAGCACTTTTTAGGAGTAGTTTGGACAAAAAAGTCTGAGATAAAACTGATCCTTTGCTTGGTTTTTTTTGTCTAATTACCTTCAAGAGAGAGAAAATGATAGGCTGGTAAAAGAATGCCTGTTTATATCTTAGCAAACAACGGCAACTCTCACCCACTCAACTCTTCCTACTGCTTATCCTTTTCAGGGTCCCAGGAGCCCTGGCGCCTAGAGTATATCCCAGGGGACTCGGGGGCACTTGGCGGGGGACACCCTGGATGGGGTACCAATCTGTCACAAGGACACATTCGCACATTATGTCTTTGGAAGGAAACCGGATTACCTGGAGGAAACCCACCATGCATAGGGAAAACATGCAAATTCACAACACACTCAGACCCATGGCAGGAATCGAACCCTCAACCTTGGAGGTGCGAGGCCACCGTGCCCTTCCTTTAAATGTAACTATAAATGGATAAAAGGCATAGCAAGGTATCCTAACAATACTAACTGTTGGTTTTTGTTGTAAAAGAGGAATGAAGCAGTTACAGGAACATGAACTTCAGGCGCTGAAAACAGTAACTCCGTCACATCATATGCATCACAGCACCATGTGATTGACAATTTTACTATAACAACATGTCCAGAAGTGTTATTTGTTGCCTATGATACAGCAAGACCAAGGCTTGATACCACCATGCCGAAAGCACTGGTGAAGCCTTGCTGAAAAAGTCCACCGGTCCCTGAGGAGAACAGAAGGAACACCCCGTGCTGTGCTGAGCCTCTCAGCTGGTAAAGTGGGCAGTTGCTTCGCCATCGACTCGGATGGCACGCGGGCACAGCTGGGAATCAATCCCACTCAGGAAACACAGTGTGTTTAGTGTTCTCGCTTCACACAGTATCGCTTTTTCAAGTTTCATCATTACAAGAAAATTGCTCTGTACCATTATTATTTTTTTTCCCCGCCATTTCCAAGGCTGACAGATAGAATGTGTTATTGTTTATGCAGAGCGTGTATTCATTAGTCTTCTTATGACACACGAGCACAGAACGTTCAGATTTACCCACGATCGTTAATTTGGCAGGTTTTGATTTAGTGTTTGTTACGGCGACACGTTCACCTGCGGTTTAATCCCTCCACTCTGTCCCAGCCACACTGCTGCGTACTCGAGAATCTTAGCCTCGTTGTAATAACGGTCTTTTCTAATGACGTTCCCCTAGAGGGTCCCCAGGAAGCGTCTCGACAAAAAGTGATAATTACATGAAATATACATAGAGAATAAAAGGAGTGTGTTTACATAACGCATCCCATAAATATCTGACTGGGAAGACATTGTTCTCCAGCTCCTTTTAAGCCCATCTCCCAGGGACGCCATTTTAATGACATGATGGTTTAAAGAGATGCCTCTCCGCTTCGCTCCATATTTAATTAACTTCTCCTTTTCTTTGCCGGAAAAAAGAGGGAATAAAGAGACAAACACTCGATAGCTCTGAGACAATAACAAATAACTGGGAAGAACAGGAGTGTGTGCGTGCGTGTGTGTGTGTGTGTGTGCGCGCGGTGGCGGTGGCGGTGGTGGTGGTGGTGGTGGGGGGGGGGGGGGCGCATGGGTTGAGACCTTGTCATGCTTTTGTGAGCTGTTTGCAATACACAATAAGAAAGAGGACGGAGAGCGAGAGAAAGGCAGACACATTAAAAAAAAAACAAGCTATGCAAGAACATAGTAGTAAAAAAACTAAACCTAATACACTACAGACACAGAGAGACCTAAAGTCTAAACAGAGTAGGCGCAGAGAGAGAGAAAGAGAGAGAGAGAGAGCAGATAAAGTCTTATGAGAAGTGGGAATTCTCATAAGCACACGAGAGACAAGAAAAGAGGTGGAAAGGAAGGAGAGAAAGAGACGGCGGAAGAGAGGGAGACATGTGGCGTCCCCCTGAGACTGCTTTCTGCAGTATTGCCTGCTTCTTCACTACGCAGGAAGGAAAGAGCGAGAGATGACACACTACCATTAGAGAGAGTTAAAGTAACCTGGCACGCTTGCTCTGACTGAGAAAAATGCTAAGAGATTTAAAAGAACCTTACTGGTGTGTTAAGGAGGGGGTGGGGGGTTCTCACAGTTTTTGTTTTCCTGTTTCTGATGTGTAGGAATGAATTAAAATCAAGAAACCAAACAAAATAATAATAATCTAGTTGGTATTATCAATCAAGTAAAAAAAAAAAATGTAAGAGAGATATGTATATATGAGCAGTTTCACAGCAAAACGAGATAAAAAGCACTTTTCACACATTTTGGAAAGACACACATGGTGGTCTATTAAAAGCATATTTTGGTTAAAAAAAAATCGCTACATATTCTTGCTTTAGAAGCTTTCAATTATCAATAGCACTGGTTTCGCTGTATTTGGGAGTCATATTCTCCAATATTTATAAAAGAAAATTAGCAGAGAGATAACACTGCAATACTCAGGAGACACCTGTTCACTTACTGTACAGGAGACACGAGATCCATGTGTTGGTCTGGGTGTGTGGGAAGCTGTTGCATTTGGTACACCTGGTTATGTCAGCTATGCTGTATTTTCCCCAAATAGAATTTCTTATGAACTTTATTATAAGCTTAAGGAGCCACAGATGTACAGTCTGGTCATGTTTAAAAGTTAAAAGTCACTATTTTAGTTACATCGTTTATTGTGTGGGTAAAAATATAACAACAACAAAAAATCACCTAGCAATTAAATTTTTCGTGCCATTTAATTCACCGTGCCATTATTTATTTAACAAAAACGAAGTTTATAGATGTAATTTTTACACATTCTTGTATTTGGATGTAGATTTACTGGTGTCCCTCAGATCATTGCATGACCATATTTCAACAAAGCTTTAGCTGTCAGACAGATGGGCTCAGACTAACCCTAACCCTAACCCTCAAGAATCCTCCGGTATACAGTGAAGTTTATGGTCAATTCAAAACAAGTCTAAATAGTCACCTAATCACTGCCATTCTTGAAAGTGGGGTGTTTCTCCTGAAATGCTGTTTGGTTTTCACCAAACACAAAGCTGGACATTATGTCCGAACAACTCCATTTGTCCACAGAACATTGTTCTATTGTTCCATAAATGCATATAAGATTTGATTAGATTCAGTTTTGGAAGACCTCATCCTGCTTCAATGTTCTTAGACAAAAGAGCTTTCTCTTGGCAACCCTCCCAAACAAACTGTACTTGTTATATTTCTTATAATTGTGTTGTTATGGATTTTAACATGCTCAGTGTGGCCTGTAGGGTTTGAGATGTAGCCCATCGTCTGACCTTGGGGTGAATCTGGTTGGGCAGCCATTCCTGGGAAAGATTGACCTCCGATTTTTGTTGAAAAGGGCTTTTATAACCCTTTCCAGATTCATGTGCAGCAACAATTGCTTCTTTAAGTCCACTGCTTATGTCTTTCCCTCTAGGCATTATGCTAACACACACCTGAATGCTCCAGACCCTCAACCTGCCAGAAGTTCTGCATTTATTGAGGCCTACACACCTGCTGATGATCAATTAATCAAGGGCTGAAGATTAGCAGCACCTGGCTGCAATTTACCCTCTAAGGGCGTATTTAGTATGGGCCATGTTTTTTTTTCTCCTTTTTTTTTCCTTTTGGGATTAATTTTTGTTGAAGAAATAATTGCATGGTGATAAAAAAAAAAGTTATATGTTGTTGTTCATCTGAACTTGTATTTGCCTCATAATAAGACAAATCAACACTGTTATTGACATGAAATATGATATTTACGTACATGGTCACAAACACAACTGCAGGCTGGTTTATTCATTGAGACAATACTATGGTAGGTTTCATTTAGCAGTTATTTAAGAGTAAATAAGTTTAGGAGTTATTTCATTTAGCAAAACCATCAAAAATTCACATTGATATTTTTTTTCTTTTTTCTTTCTTAAATGGCATTTGAACACAATTTAAAATTAAAATAAAAAAAGGAAAGAAAGTTTTTTTTTTCAAAGGTTTTCTCAAAATTGCTAAAATGAAGATCTTGTTCTGCTGTCAAATTATTTGATATAAATCGTTTATGGTAGAAATGGTTGAAATTTGTGTGAATGTGTTGTGGTAAGACTCTAAGCAATTTTGCCATCATAATGTTTAATATAAAACACCTCATGCAAATTGTCTACATTTTGCATTCATTGTGGTACAGATGGAAGGCAGACTTCTGAGTAAGGAGTGATTTTAGTGATTTTAAGATTCCAGTTCCAGAGATAATGAGTATATCCATTGCATTGGTCACCTGATATAACTCATTGTTGACGCACGTTATTAAAATCTGAAAGCAGCATCACATGACAGAACTTTGTTAACTTTTGACAAAAGTTTTAACAAACTTTATTGAGGAGTAAAGGGCTTACAGTTGCTAGCATTTGTTGACTGTTTAACAGATAAGCTAGTCATTTGTGTGTTATCTTGGTTAAAGGAATTGAGCTATGAGGTGACTTCACAGCTTACATACTGCAGCATGTTAGCTTAAAATAATAATCTGGTTTGTTTTTCAATGTCCCAAATGTTAAGACAATTTATTTTTAATGGTGCCCTAAGCAGGATATCTCAGCCTTCATTTTGTGTTAAGATGTGACGAATGAAATAACAACAAGGCTTATAAAATTCAGTTTCATTTAATATCCGGATCTAAATCTAGATTGCTGATTAAATGACAGTTTCCCCTCAGACAGTATAAGAAAAACACCTTGAGAATTTACACCAGTTAGCTAAACTAGCGCATTTTCTTAGCAAACTCCTGGCAACTTTGGAATCACCACTTGGAGAATGTTCACCTAGCTTAAAAAAACAAACAAACAAAAAACTGTCGCAACTAAATCAAGAAGAAAAAACATTTAGAGCGCCTTGGGTCACTTTCCTCACTGGGACTCAAACCCATGGTATGGCGGAGAGCACTGCATACTAGCCATACGTCCACCAGGGAACCATTGCACCAAATTTTAGACAAATGTAACTTTTAATTTTCCCAGACTCCATGTTAGATTTCCTTCTTGAAAAAAGTTATAATGCATTATTTCAAAAAACTTTTTTTTTTTTTAACCCTCTTGTTGAAATGTTGTTCCCTTTCAATTAGCCAGCAACAGCTCCATGGAGCCCAACAGCTTGTCAAAGTCTGTAAGCACTCTCTTTTAACTTCAGGCAGTATTCAGGTTCATTTTAAGATGTTGCATATTCTAAATACACACACTAACTTTTATTCAACCACTAATAGACGATGTGTGTGGATCATTTATTTAGATATACCAATACTGCAGGCTCCTTTGCCTTATAAGCATTTCTACAAGATATATGCTTATCAGATTTGGAGGGCAACAGACAGCCCTGTCTTTACTACAAAAAGTTACTGCGTTGGAGTCTAACTAATTCAAAGTCTCATAATTAGTTAAAATTGAGTTGGGAAATAGCTAAATTACCTGTCTGGTTGGGATCATCTGTCTTTTTTTCTTTTCTCTCTCATTAAGTCTAAACTGTGTTAAGAAATATTTCAGGCCACAATGATGAGTTCAGACATTTTGGATGAGGTTGAATGAAGAGCATAATGCTGCAGCGGTAATAATGAGGAGAAGTCGCCAATTAGTATCAATGGCCACAAAAAGCTGAGCCATCAGTTAAAGCCCTTGTCAACTTATTTTCCCCCACTCATTATTACTGGGTTTAATGCACAGACTATGCTGCAAAAAACAAAAAGATTTCGGAATGTATTGTTTCTGTTAACTTTTTTTCTGGACAATATGGTGAACATTGTTACAGTTGATACTGTGGGGTCTATCACAAATACGCTGGCTGTAGCTCCTTTGGGTGCTGTCAGTTGTGGATCTGACCCATTTTTATGGAGCATCCCATGGGTGCTTGATCAGATTAAGATCTAAGGATTTTGGCAGCCATGTTGGTCACCTTTCTTTGACTGTTTTTTGCCATTTTTGTTGCACTGGCTTTTCTGAGGGATTGGATTGGACAGACAAACTATATCCATGTGATGGTGGACTGGCAGTATGGTGTCTGAGTGGTAAGCACTGTTGCACCTCCAGGGTCCAAATTTGATTCCTCCCGAGGGGTCTATGTGCATGCCGTCCAAAAAAACATGCGGATTAGGCTAATTGAGGTTCCCAAATTGTTCATATTGTGTGAATGGTCATAAAAATGGGGACAAATACAATAGTAATCACCATTGGCCTCCATGGTCCCTAGTTAGACAACAGAGGTTCCTAGATGGATGAATGGTGGACTACTCATCTATACTCCAAAGAAACAGGAAATGCTCAAACTGCATTTATTTTTAGCACTATTAAGTTCTTATGCCAACACAATCAGTTTTAAGCTTTTGGCAAAAGGTTCCTCCAATTATTTAAGTGGAAAGAAATTAGGGAAAGAAAGAATTATTGCACGTCATTTATCATTTCTTTGCAGTTCAGGCCATCAAATCAGCTTTAAAGAGGAAAGTTAGTCTTTTCAGTGCACTTGACTTTCACATCTCATCAGTACTTACTCTGTGTAACTCTTTTCCTTGCTCTGTTTCTTACTCAACTCACACCGCCAACTCTAATGGGATTTAAAGTAGCTTTCACCCTGACAAGTAGGAATCGCATTTCATTGCTTCCTGCTAGATTCGGTGTTGAGTGGGGTAAAAACACACCTGTTCTGGAGCCTGAGCCTCCTGGATAGTGTGATGGTGAGAGACCGTGAAGCTGATGCTAGAGGGCGACTCACCCCTCAGGCATCGTAGTTCACTAGAGGGAAGATAATTAGCCATCCGGGCAGGACCTAGGGGCTTAAAAGTGGTCGGCATCAGAGAAAGAGTGCGAGAACAATGTGATCCAGAGGCATTCAAAGTTTGGCAGTGTACAGTGCATTAGCTGCGCATTGCATGTGAATCACAGTGTACTTGTTATCTGGTGTATTTGTAGTAATGCGTGGGGGTGGATGTGCTCACCACTGCCAAGTTTCTCTCAAACTCCTCCAGGACCTGAAGGCGATATTCACAGTTCTGGGCTTTTTTCCCTCCAATTATCACCTGAAACTTATTCTTGTGTTTCTTTTGCTGTGCCTGCTGAGAAAGTTCCTCCACACTTAAACCTCTGCAGAAATTCTGCGTGGCCTTGCGGAGTTTAGGCCTAGGTTCTGATCTGTGCCTGTGGTGATGAGCGCTGGAATCACAGGGTTGAAAAAATGGAAAGGGTTCTGTCTCAATGCAACTTTCCCAATTCAGCTTTAACAATACATATGGTCATAAAGCAGCTGTGCAGAAATCTGGATGGTGATCCTGAATGAATAAAAAGCTGAAAGGAAAGAAAAATGCCTATTAGGAACCGGACTTGAAAGGGAGCCCATCCTCTTCTGCATGAGGCCAGGATTCATAAATATATGTACGATATACTATGAAGTCAAAGAATATGAAATGATGTTCAATGTAAGTGAATTACAAATTATAAATCCCCAAAATGACCAAAGAAGAGTTTCTAATTACAGTATGTACAATGTACATCATGCCTATACTCCTAGTAAACTGTTGCAAAACAGGGGATGATGGTGTCAAGTAAAAACTCCCTGAGAAGACAATTTGAAGAAACCTTGAGAAGAATCAAGACTCATTTGGGTGATACTAGACAATATGACCATTCATTTCTCCATGATATATTTGTATGCTATAAGGTTAAAAGTTCAACATAATGGAAAAAGTTACTGCAGTCACCAGTTACAAGCCATCACAGGAAATCTGCCTGCATCAGCCAACTCAAAGAGCATCTTCACGGTCATTAAGTGAAACTTTCCTCAGTCACCACACGCATCCCAGGTAAGACCATAGGGGGCCATCCTCAGCAGAAAGCGAGAGGCCTATTACCATGGTGATGGTATGATACCACGTCCAAATCTCTTTAGTTACTTGTTCTTTTTTCCAGACCCAAAGAATTGGTGTGAACTAGTTCAGCTTTATTGATTTAATCCACTGCAGCATTGCCATATACATTTATTGATGATTAAGCTTGCAGCTCTGGCAAAAAAAAAAAGAAAAAAAAAAGGTAAAACAGCACAGATTCCAGGAACAAAAAGAGCCTTTAGTGTTTTAGTCCCGGAGCTGAATAACACTTTTATTTAAAAAGAGCCAATCTACCACCCTTAAGGTTTCCTTGGTTTGGTCCACCAGGAGAACTCTTAAAAATTCTCCACGGATTCCTTAAAAGTATTTGCCTATCAAAGAGTGTTTTACTTAGAACCCTTGAGAAACCAGTTTTACTATGCATGCGTAATGGTACAATACAGTAATACCTAAGAACATGTCCTCTATGGAAGCTTTATGAATAGTGCTCTTAATAACCAACTATCATAATTTACCGCATCCCTGGTGTATGGACGAATGTCACGGATGAATGAGTCTATAAATTCAATCTTCACTGACAGTCATGCTCACATTTTCTCCTTGTCTGTCTCTTTAATCATGATAGAGATCTCATTAGCCTTCAAAAGGATTTTCAGTGACATTCAGGTAAGTCTGTAGGGCATCTCAACTACCCAAATTTGGCGTAAGCCATGTATGCTAGCATTCCATGTTTTCTGCCTCCAGCTTTTGATTTGTAGATCTGTTCAGATGCTTCTCTGCAGGCTGACATGGCTCTATGTGACGGTGTGTGCCAGAAAATCCCCTTGTTTTTGGGAAGCAGCGAGACAGGCCACTGTCCCCCATGCACATGCTCAGGCGACAGACATTGCAACGGTCCTGCTCTCGCCTCCACAAGCGCATTTAATTAAATCACAAACACGAGCAGGAGGCCACCACCCGCTTTAATGGAATGGATGAAGTGGGCCAGGATGCTGTTGGCAAACACGAAGAGCTGGATGCCTCTGAATACCCTTGAAGCTTATTAAAAATGCTTGGCAACGTTAGTCGCTAACTATGTCATTGCCAAACGTGCATTCCGTTTAATGGTTAAACTGGGAGAGATGGACTGTAACATTTTTTTTTCTTCTCCTGTGCGTGCACGGGCATTCGGCTAACTTCAAACAGATTGTCTGCATCACAGATGTGCAGCAAGCTCTGTGAGGTATCTGATGCCTCTTTACCTTTTTATTTCAGCGAGGCACTTTTCATTTAGCTAAAATTGGGTGATGAGTAGTGACAAGCAGTCTCTACAGGGCTAGTATCAATAGATCAGTGTATCAGTAGTTACCAGCAGAGGAATGGGTTGAAACACAGTCTGAGATGCTCAAAATCATCTGCAGCACACATCCAGCAGTCTCTTCTCTACTGAACATTCAATGTTAATTCGTATCAGAGGTAGCAAAGTCCATGATATATACTGGTCCATGTAGAGTGGAAATAAAGCAAATCCCATTTCCCAGATAGACAGGAAACAGCTGGCATTTCCAGATTGTCTTGAGTTTGTGCTGTGATGGTGCCATCGTTAACCACTGGGATTGAGAGGCTAAATAAAGTGATGATAGACTGGCAGGCAACCATAATGCGGTGCAACAGAAATACCGCACTCGCGTTAATGAAATATGTTCTAGCAGGCTGGGAAATTATTAACAATTTATGGTCTTATTTTGTATATTCTGGTTTTCATCATATTGGTTAAATGTATGCATCAAAAGGAGGTTGTTAAGTGGTGCATAACCTTTGGTGCACAAGAACTACTGTAGATCCCAGGAGTCCAACTCTTTCTACCTGCCCGATTAACCCTTCCCAGGAATGACATACTGTAAGAACCTCCCTGTAGTGAGTCAGGAATGTTCCTGGCCAGGTGTCTGAAGTTTACCCATGGGCTTGGCACCCTTGACCGGCTACTGTCTTCATAAAGACTGAAATGAAATTGGAGGGGTGTACCTATCTCAAGCTGTGCTAAGTTTTAATTAAGAGAAAATCTGCATCTTGTGCCATAGATGTGGGAAGTCGGGAGCCAGCACCCCTACGGATCAGCCCATCAGCCTCCCTTCACCATACTTTTTTTTTTTTTTTTTCCAATAAAGTATTTAAACTTATATTTGCCTGATTTTGATCAAGGCCTAGCTTTACAAATGGAATAATATGGTTTAATATTATCAAGGATGTTGCATGGGGATATGCTTTAACAACTCCACAAACACAATTGATTTCAAACAGTAGTGCTCCTACTGACAAAATGTGTTTAAAATATTTTTCAAGTTTGTCTATTCCGATTTGTAGTTTGTACAGGGCAATAAACACTTACTTCATTCGGTAGCGGAGCTGACCGAGAGGCTGTTTCCTTATTAATTTGTAAACTGGAGGCAACATTTTATTAAATCAAGTCGTACATTCCCTCTAACTCATTTGCTGACTCGAGAATCGTCACATGTAGCGTTTCAAAATGCTTGCATTGAATGAATAGAATGTTAAAATCCGATAATTCAGTGGTTGAATTTTTTCCAATGAAATGTGACTCCGAGTGGGTAAAGGCAAAAGCACAGACTGAGAACCTTTCCGCACTTCAGCTGCTCACCAAATCCTGATAAAGGACACGTTTATCAGTTTAGGTCATGGAACGTTGGCATGGCCAGAGAGACAGGAGGTCGTCTGGGTGTTACCTCCGCTATCAAAGTAAAACCATATCACAGTTTACAAACGCAGAGTCCCTAAAGGGAGTTGCTTGGTCAGACCCCTGAGGAAAATCACAGTGTTTCTAGGCCTTGATGCACAGGTTGACCGGCCATGTATTTACTTATATGACGCAACTGTGGACATGTGTTGAGGGTTGGATGAACATCTCAACGTGAGCTGAAAGATCTCTTACATCATTTGCACCATTTTTTTCTTTTTCACTTCTTGGCGACCATAGAAATGTTCCAGAGAATCATGAAGAGAAGATGCAAGAATAGTTGCTGCTTTTGAGAGTGTTCCTGTTATCATACAGAACATTCGTGCCTAATAATACAGGTATCAGAAACCTCCCATCCCCATTGTAACCAAAACAATTTGGGTGATGCAGCCTGTCATATTTGTTCTTTATACAGTAAGTTATGACATTAAATTGATAAAATCTCAAGTCTGTACCACCTACAAATACAATTCTCTGTGTTGTCATTGGTAGAACAGTGTTCTGCACATTAGCATACCATCATACAACTTTGTTACACTTGTCAATTTAGGCATTGTGTAAAAACAGTTGGTGCAAGCAGAGAAATTACACATTTTACATTGCATTCACAGTTAGAATATACAGTTTCCTAGTCTCAGAAAAACAATTGCTGTTCTTCCACATTTTACCCAGCTTTTCAGTGATTCCCATAAGGCCAAGATTTTAATTGTTTTACTAGCAGGAGGTATTGAATTGAATAAGAATGAACTGAACTAGATTGTGTGCTTAAACATCTGAACATGACTTATTATTATAAGTATGCAAAAAGGACATTATTACATAAAGGAAAGGTGTATTTCCAAGTTTCTGTCTTCGGCCATTACACAAACACAAGCATGCAAACGTCACACCACTCCAGAGTTATCTTCATACAATTTTAATGTTTTTTTTTTTTAATGTTTTCATCACATGAGAACACAAAAAGAGGTCTAGCAAATTCAGACCCCGGTTAATATTTGTATATAACATTTTTCCCACCCGTTAATACCAGAAGTTGTCACCCTTGTTAAAAGTTTGATTTCCCAAAGTCTTGTGGCTGAATTGACAGTCACTTGTCAACGCCTTTCGAACATGAACATCCATGAAAGTATGGAGTGTTACAAAAGTGCATTTTAGGTTCGACTAATATCCAAACTGGCATATACCAGTGATCCATGAGAATACTGTACAGAATACCATGTCTCACAGCATGAATAGAACAATAGCATAGCGACAGAAATGACTTGGATTGGCTTACTCGTGGATGAAGAGAAGACATTTTTTTCATCTTCTTTTTTTTTTCTGACCAGAACCTCACCACATAATCAAGTGATAGCAGCCGGAACAGACCCCAAAACAGAAGATACACTAATTCCCCTTTGCATCTCTGACGAAAAAAAAAAAAAGAAAGAAAAAAAAAAAGGACAATTCCAGTCATATCCAGTCTTCTGTGAGGGGTAAACATTAATAACAGAAATGTACAAGTGTGGAAAGCAGTTTCTCATCCAGAGGAAAGGAGAATGAGGAAAGGGTCCCACCTGTGAGGTCCTGCCAACCCAAAGAGTCTTTCGTTGTTTCTTTTAACACAAAAATTGTTTTTGCATATATCGAGTATCCCTTCTATTGTCTTTAGGTTTGCTTTCAGGACATTTGTGATACACAATTTACTCCACATATTTCAGCTGAGGTGTGTAGTTTTTGTAAAAAAAAAAAAAAAAAAAAGAAGAAGAAAAAAATAAGTTTTGCTCAGGCCATGCTGGTGATCAGGCATTTCATCCCACGGCTCGAGAGGGTGCATCACAGACAACCGGACGGGTATCAGCCGTTAAAAATCGTCCACCTGACGTCAAAGGTCTCTGGCTGATGATATGTCCATTTATAATGGTCAAAACAAAGCTTAATACTTTTTTTCCCTCAACAAAAAGTATGTACAATGGCGACTGCAAGAACGCATAAGAGCTGACGAACAGCAAGAAGACAGAAATAACAGTATTTACAAACATGTTGGATTAACAACGTATCAACAACAAATTTCACAAGGAAGTCCTGCCCCTGTCTCTTAAGTTTCTTTTTCTTTCTTTTTTTTTTTTACTGAAAATGTTTTAAATTGAGAATTTCAGCACAAAATTGGCCAAAAGACCACTGGATTGGTACGTTGGAGTTCAGATGTTGTCGACGGGACTCTTTCTGTTGAGCTGATCTTCCTTGTTAGCTGCTGCTGCTGCTGTGTTGGCTCAGAGTGTGATTCTGGAAAAGAGGAAAAAAGGGAAGAGACATCAGTCAGCATGCATTATGATGTCATAATTCTCTTTAACTTTTATATTTTGTTTCTCTTCACTTCATGAAAAATTATCTGTATGTTTCTTTCGTCTAAACATTTGGGCATAACATGCATGCCACATCGGTTTCTTGTATATACAGTATATCAGGTTATGAATGTTTGCCCTTTAAAAAGCTTTACACATTGTACTTCATTCCCATGAATACATCTACCGTATTATTTCCTGTCAAGTGACACATCTACCTGCTACAAAACAATCAGGGAATGTGTGTCCCTCTTCCATCTGGACTACTTATTCGAAAGGAACAATGCTGAATGAGAAAATGTGTCTGACGGACATGTTTGGCGTTTCCATTATCTAAATCCAATTAGTAGAGAATGGAGCTGAATTTGCATGGGGATCGATAGAGCTCGGCCCTTTGCAGCAGCAGGTATGGTAGAAATCACAGAGACATAGCAGGTGACGTGCTAGAGCTGTCAAAGCCCCTCAAACCACGACGTCTCAATCCAAACGCAAACGCCCAGGGATCGATGGCTGTGGCCATGACAACCATCCAGGAGCTGTGTCTTTCTCGTACGAGCAGAACGAGGTGAATAACATCATAATTTCTCTGGTTTTTTTTCCTGACAACGGCACCTGCTAATGATCGCTCTTAATGAATCCATCCAAACCCAGTTTTTATTGAACCATGATATCCAGTGCTGTTGATAAAGACTGTATTAAATATATGCACTTCTGTATATTTAATCTGAACACTGGTTGTAATGTAGAGTCTAAATAGTCAGTGCTCTGAAAAACAGTGGACACTGAAAATGAAAAATCGATGTGAAATGAACAATAAAGGCTCGGCCATTTGTTACTTCTGAATGATTAGGCTCTTACTGTTCATTTCTCATTGATTTTTTTCCTCCCCTTCCAGCGTTCTCCTTTGTATGAGACATTAATATGCACAACCAAAGCAAAATTTCAATTTGGTGTGAAAAACAAAACAAACAAACAAACAACAACAAAAAAAAAACTTTAGATTTATCAGCAGAGGTAACCGCATGCAAATTACAAGTGTTTTGTTTACCCTCGGATCTAGTTGGAATTATCGAGGCATGAAATCAAATGGTTGGGGGAAAATCAAAAGAGGCAAAACGCAAGGAAATGATCTTCAGAGATAACTCATACACACAAACAGCAAGGAAAACAAAAATACAGATACACCTGTGTGAACTAACAAAAGCACAGGCACACACTGGAGCGGAGGGCAGTGGCGGGGGAGCCGTATAACACGGAGGGGGTTTCGCTTCTGTGGAGGGAAGTGTGGACTGGGGGGGTGGGGGGGGATGGGGCAGTGGAACTGGTGTCCCTGGTGGGCCGAATCCAGGTCATCTTTTGAAGTGACTGCTAATCCCTTTAATGCAAACTACATGCCCCACTTGCTGCGTACGCTCTAAAACGCGACCTTGGATGCCTCAAACTGGCATGGACTAAGTACACCTGTCACAAGGTTGCCTTATGACTACCAAATAAAAGAAAACAATGCGACTATATGACCTAAAAAAACAAGGCCTGTTAATGTGGTTCTTTTACCTAAGACGGATGGACATATAAATTGTTGTTCCTGGTGTTAAAACTGTTAGTACAACATTGCTATGCAACTTTATCTAGCACAGTTGGAGTGACAGTGAAATAAAGGGGGAAAAAAAATCTGAAAGATCAATGTTTACCTCAGATTTGTTGCTAAAATGATAAAGACACAACTTTATAGGTCTACAATGACACTAAAGTTACACAAGACACTTAGCGATCCTTCAGTGGACACAATGATTTTAGCTAGTTAGCGTAGAGTCATTCATTTTATGCTGACTAATTTAAAAAGACAACATATTGTAGAATGTCAACATTCCCTCAGATTTGTTGCTAAATTACTAAGGAAACATTATACAAACTCATAAAATTACACTAAACGTGTCTACATTTGTGAAAACATTGTTGTCAGTACCATGGCAGGAAGCTACAAATTGGCTAGCTAGCATAACTCTAGCATAAGCTACATCTTTTCTATGAACTACATTAAAAATGTAGTGACAGTAGAAGCAAACCAGAAATCATTAAGAATATCAATATTTACCTCAGATATGATATTAAAACAACTTCATAAGTCTACAATTTAACCGAAAGATACATACTGTAGAACAATCACTATTTATTAGTTAAGCTTCAGTGCGATTTTAGCTAGCAAGCACAGTCATTATTTATTTTACATGGACTAATGTAAAGGTTAGACCGTGGAAATAGAAAAATAATGTAGAATATTAACATCTACTTACTTTTCTTACTAAGGAACTACATACATATTTATGAAAATACACTAAAAGTACATTATTGCTATGCAATATGCACCATGGAAAGAAGCTACTGTACTTGGCCAGCTAGCGCAGACCTCTTATGTCTTTTACTGTATATGGACGATTTAAAGATGTAGTGACAGTTGTTTGGGGACTGAATCATTTAGAATATCCATATTTACCTCAAACAAACAAAAAAAAACTAAAATCTAAAATTTAGCTAAACGATACATAGCACACTATTTATGAGTTAAACTTCAGTGCGATTTTAGCTAGCTAGCACAGTCTTTTCTTTTAGACAGACTAATTTAAAAATTAGATGACAGTGGAAATGACAAAACTATGAAGTTGTGTCCTGGTGATTAAACAACATATCTAAATTTAATATTTCAGTTTTTCTTCTTTTTTTACCCTTTTCACCGCACATTTGTGAAAATGTACTGATGTAATGATAGCAATGAAAGCAGGATAAAATAATGTACAATTATAACATTTTCCTCAGATGTGTTGGTAAATGACTAAGAAACACTTTAAATGTCTACAATTACACAAAAATAAACAACAGATTCACTATTTATTAGTTACAACATTTTAACTTTATGGACTGGAACTTTAGCAACAGTAGCTAGCTGGCTAGCTAGCATAGAGTGCAGCTAGCTAGAGACCTTTTATGCAGACTAATTGAAAGGATAAATGACAGTGGAAATAAGAAACAAAATATGTAGGATATCAACATTTTCCTCAGATTTGTTGGCAACTACTAAGAAATTACTACAGTATGTGGACGTGAAATTTCATTAAAAGGACACAATATGCTTAGAATTCTTATAGCTAGAACACTGTTTGGTATGCGATGTGTACCATGGCTGGAAGCTCCAACTTGGCTAGCTAGCATAAATGTGCTATGTATTTTATATGGACAATTCAAAGCAATAAGATATTAACGGTGTTGGTAAATGGACAAGGTTAGAGAGTATTGATTTGTCTGTTCATGCTAAAAAAAGTAATTTAAGTAGAAATTGGTAGACTTTTAAATTAGATTAAAGTACATAAATCCTAGGGTTTGTGGCTTTCACCTTTCAGCTTTGGGCTGTTGAGCGCAACCCTGGTTTATTCACCTTCATCCTAAATCTACCTCACACTTCCATTTTTCCCTCCTGACATAACATATAAAGGCGTCGACACAGGACCTGATGATGCTGGGACAGGCAGGGTAATAAGAAGTTTCGATGCCAGGGGCAGGAGCAAGCGGGGGGGGGGGGGGATAGGCAGTGTGCGAACATGGCTGTGTTCAAACTCTCACTTTCATTCTGGTTTGAGTGACTGAGGCAGCCATTTACCGACAGAGGCAGTGAGAAACCGAGTAAGGGAGGAAGAGGGTTTCTCTGGAGACAGCCCCCCTTCTGCCCCAAACCTCATCCTCCTCCTTCACCTCCTCCCCTGGTAGAAGAAGGAAGGAGCAGAGCTGCAGCTTCCTTAATGAATGCGGTCCATTACCCATCAGCCCTGCTTGTCGGCAGCTCCCCAGCCTCAGCGGCCTGGGGCTTCAAATGGCAGGATATTGACACGCGGCGCCGCAAAGTGACTGAGCGAGTGTGTGCTGAGGTGTTTGTGGTGTGTGTGTGGGGGGGGGGAGGGAAGGAACGTGAGTGTGTGCGTGTGTGTGTGTCTGTGTGAGAGTATATATGTGACAGACATAGAAAGGGAAAGAGAGAAAGAGATCGAAAGGGGAGGGACAAAGAGAAAAAAAGAGTGTGTGTAGGTGTTTGTGAGTGTCTGTCTGCATTATTGTGTACAGGCATTTGTTGCTGTATGTGTGTGTGTGTGTGTGTGTGTGTGTGTGTGTGTGTGTGTGTGTGTGTGTGTGTGTGTGAGTGCACACTCAAGTGCATGCCGAGACCCCAAAGGGATGCGGCTCCTTGGATATAATGTAGGGCTCGCAACAGCTATTAAAGGGGAAAATAAAGCCTCATGGGGGAGCAGTGGTCTACCTCTTCCTTTAAACATGTGACAAGCTCTCTCTCACTCCCTCTCTCGCTCTCTTTCTCTCTCACTCACTCTTCAGGCATTCTCAAGGACAGTGTTAAACGACTTCAGTGGCAGCCATGCAGGCTGGAGAGGAGGAAAAAAAAAAAAAGAAAACAGAGGAAGAAAGACAAAAGGGAAAAGACAAAGCCTGCCTCTGCGTCTGAGGCTACCCAGTGTGTTTTGGCGAGAACGAACGACGGCGCCGGTCTCGCTCCGAGCATCTCAATTATTATCTGTATTAAAAATCTAAATACCGGAGTGTGTTTGTGTTTGTGTGTCGCGCTCATCCTGTCAGCTGTTCTCATAATGAATATATGGCAAGTGTGTAAACATGGCGTATTCAATTCAGAAGAGCGTATTATTACACCCACTCTAAATTACTATCTACAGAGACACGGCACGGCCTAGAGACAGAAACAAATCAATACCGCAGTGAGAACGCTAACACAATGAAAGCAGCACGGCCCCTGCATATGCATTCGCATCTACACAATCTCTGATTACTCACAATTCAGTTTCCAAAGGCAACTCATCATTTTATATTAAACACAAATCTCATATTTACACATTATATTAAAAGATCTGCGATTTCATATATACTTATGTGTTTCTGGATTTGTTCCAAAGACTTGGCCGTGCGTGTGCGTGTGCGTGTGTGTTTGTTTGTGTGTGTGAAATGTGAGCTTGTTACAGAAAGAGGCTTTAAAAAAATAATAAGATCTATGTCAGCGTGGACCTTCTCAAAATAATCACACAAGATCAGTGACTAAACTCCAGCAGGAAAATAATAACTACATTCTCCAGCACTGTGTCCTGCTATATTGTGTTCTCCCCCATTGCATTCTCCATCGTCATGTTCTTCCTCGCTTTGTCCTCCCTCATGCCATTTCTATCACCATGTACTTCCTCTGTACATTCTTTTTCACTGTATTCTCCATCATGATGAGCTTCTTCACTGAGCTCTCCATCAACATATATTTTCCTTACTGCATGTTTCATCGCGATGTTTTTCCTCACTGTGGTCTCCATTATCTCCTCAATGAATTCTCTGTCATATGTTTCTCCAGCACTGGATTTTCCATCACTACGAACTTCTTCACCACATTCCCCGTCACAGCATCAACATGAACGTCTTCAATGCATTCTCCATCACGTTTCTCACTTCATTCTCATCCACTATATTCTCCATCAGTACGTTCACCATCAGCATGTAATTCCTTCAATATGTTCCCCTTCACTGTTTTCTCCACCATCATGTACTTCCTTAAACATATTATCCTTCCCTGTGTTCTTCATCATCACCTACTTCCTAACCACATTCTCCATTCCCATGTACTTTCTCACTACCTTCTCCATCACCATGTACCTCATCAGGATGTTCTCCCTCAGTGCATTCTCCATCACCCGTGTACTTCCTCACTGCATTCTCTATCAGCATGTTCTCCCTCAATGCGTTTCTCCTCACCATGTTTTCCCTCATTATGTTCCCCTAACACTACATTGTGCCTCTGTTTTATCACACCATGTTCTCCCCCCAAATGCTTTCTACTGAACCATGTTCTTTCATATTGCAGTCCTCCTCACTGTTCTTCTTCCCCATGTTCTCTATCACTATATTGTTTCTACTATGACTTCCATCACCATATTTGTCCTTGCAATGTTCTCCATCACTGCACTTTTTCTTGACCATGTTCCCTCTCAACAGATTCTCATGTTCTTTCCCACCATGTCCTCCCACACCCTATTCTCCTTATTCTTGGCAAGGTTCTCTGTCCTTGCTATCTTCTCTGTCACCACTATGATTTGGAGATGATGACTGAGTTCAATGACTTCTTAGCTGATAAAAGTTCCCTTCCTGTTCTTCTGTCATCCACTCATCTTTGTTTGTTTTGTTTTTAAATCTGATGCAAGTGAACTCCACTCCAACAGTCAAATCTTGCAAAAACTTCACGACTCCCTGTAGCACTCCTGCTCAATTCTTTCTTTTTCCTCCTCCAAAGTTCCTCAGTCACTGTTTTCCTTTCATGCCGTTACATCATTTGATCCGTTTGGCATTTAGGGGTCATGGGTGATGGTTTGAGTGCAAGAAAAAAAGTGCAAAAAGCTACTAAACCTATCAGCGGTTCACTTAAAGTCCATGAAAACAGGCATAATTTATCTGTAGTGTGTTAAGACTTGGCTGAGGGATAAAAGCAAGAGAAAAAGAGACAGAGAGAGACTACATGACCGGGAAGCTGATGTTGATTTATTAAGAGATCGTTAGTTTTGGCGGCTCCCATTTCTCTGGTGCTTATCGATACGGTTGGGCGATGGATCGGCCGGCTGGGTTTATAGGACACGATGAGAGGTGGATGTTTTGCTTCCTAACCACCTGGGAGAGGTCTAAAGTTAGCTCTGGGCTGTTAACGTTTCCTTTCTTGTAAAACGATTGAGAACTGTTCCATTGTAGAGTTAAAAAAAAAAAAAAAAAAAGTAACAGGACTTCATACAGCTAATCTGATTTACCTCTGGGATTAAAAACATCAACTTGGCATAGACACAGCAATGTCATCTTCACTGATTATGTATTTCACGTAAGGTTAGCCTCCTTGAGGAACATGAATGTCTTATCTAAAATCAAGAAGACAATGTACTCAGTCTGTCCTGGTGCTTTTTATGGTTAGATGGAGATCCTAGACGCATTTGATCTGTCCAAAATAAGACTGATGGTGCAGTTATACATCTGATTGGTTAGAAGGTGTTGATTGATTTTCCACTGCAGTAGCTCTAGGAGGCGTTAACATGATTATTCTAATACGTTAAACATTTCTATAATGACTCATTCGCATGAAAGTGTGAAGGACACTCCATATAAATGTGTATAAAATGAATTTTATGTGAAGAGACTTTTTTTTTTTTTTAAACAATACACCAGTATACGTCCAACTCCACTCTACTGTATGTCCAAGGCTAAAGCATTCATTCTGAATCATGCGCAGTTCCCCTTAAGGCTTTTAGAGGGCTTTCTTATGTAGTCTCAGCCTCAGGAATGGCCAGAGAGAAAGGCCTCTTAGCACACCGCCTCATGGGGCTCTGTGAAAAGGAAAGGAAGGCAAGAGACGACGGCTGAGAGATCTGGAAGAACAGCACTTAGACAAAGAGACGGCCGTGAAGAACACAGCTCGCCGTTCTCAGTGCTCATGTTAGCTACGGGCAAAGTAAAACTGCTAGCACACGGACCACGGGCATACTAGCATGGCTAAAAATCCCAAAGAGAGTGCCACAGCGCTAGCCCACAGTCTTTGTTTTTTTTCCGGATTTCTGATATTAGATATAATATGAGCTGGACCAAAATGCATGAACATGACATCGCCCACAATTTCCTATTGTCCCAGAGTCCCGGGAGGTTTTTTGGCATGTCTGTGCACAAGTTTGGAGCGTCGGTGCCATCTGTAAGAGTGTTAGAGTTAAAGAAACTCTCAAACACACTCCAGCTCGACACTTTTAATTAAGACATGATGGTGCCAACCTTAAACCCGACAACAGACACAGGAAGTCTGAGCAACTGTCGAGAAGGTAAGCATGTACTAAAACCGCTTTTATTAGTTCCACATGGATGAGAAACCTAAAGAGATACATGTCCCAAAAGTCCCCATACATACGGGATGGTTGGATCAACAAGTTCTGAGTTCTTGGATTGGAGAGATTCCAGATTTCTCACTTTGATTTTTACCTGTGGGTGAAGATGAAACCCATGTTGTACGAAGAAATGATACAGCACAAGGATCGTTAAAAGGAGCACACTCAAAATGTGATTATATGCATAACACAAGATGTGTTAACAGGAGATTATCAGGAGTGGGAGGGATGATTCTCTTACTGTGTTTGCAAAGAGATGGCAATCATGTACAGGATGTTTTGTAAACAAAATTACAGTTTTGGTAAAAAAGTGTTAAATGTTAATTTCCCCTGTGTTTGAAGACTTTGGGGACGCACCATATTATACAATTATATGTAAATTCTTTACAAACAAGTGAGAAGTAGTTTTAAATATGTCAAAATGTGTAATTACGGATAATGCTGCGATGCTAACATCGGCATAAAAAGTTGCTCCCGTTAGGGGTCACCAGTGAGGACAGTTATGACCGTTATGTTGAGATTTTGGTAGGGTTTTTACACCACTATTTTGTTCAAGATTCAAGATTCAAAGAACTTTATTAATCCCCAAGGGGAAATTCAAGGGATGTCCTGCAACCCAAGTGGTTGGGTGTGGGGCATTGTCTCGGGCACTAACCCGTAATCTAATCACCATCATGTAGAGATTTCACATTTGTCCCGACTTTACATTAGATTAACTTGGTACTACCAAACCAGCATTACTCAGATCGAGGATTCCAGACACTCAGTGTTCACAGGTTCTTTTCTCGAGTAAATAAAATACATTTAGGAAGGACATTTTTTTGTTGTTGTTTTTTTTTTTTTTTAAATATGATGATTCGAACAAGTCAGAGCAAATTTACAAGTGAGAATTAGCAATAGTTTCTGTGTCAACGCCTCCAATGTGTTAAAAACCTGAACTAAACAGAAGTCTGGTTAACACTGGACATAGTCCAGTATTTCAATTGCCTGGCTTTGGTTCCAATAAAACCAGTAATATATGAATAAATCTATACAAACAGCTCAGAGTGAACACTCTACGATAACAAAACACATCTCAGGCCAAGTGCAGATTTGACCTCGTCCTCTGACCGTGGCTGGCTCAATCTCCTTGGAAACCAATTATCTTGTGGATTTAATGTGTGTGTGTGTGTGAGAGTTTTCAGGCGAGAGAAAGTTCAAACCGTGATTTACCAGAACATGATTTTGTATAACTTATTTACTGAAAGCTGTACAGATGGAGTCTGAGCGAGTGATAGGAACGTGACACGAATTCATTATGTGCTAGAGGCATACTACATGCACGAATTGAATTAGAATAATTTAAATAACTTTTGCAAATCGTGCATGAACTTGACATCATAGCTATCTATCTATCTATCTATCTATCTATCTATCTATCTATCTATCTATCTATCTATCATATTTTTTCCTAACATTTCTTTCTTAAAGACTTTCTAAATGGAAAACATCATAGAGACTATATTCAGAATCAGAATTAGTATGAATTATACATGATATGATGCTACCGTAGCTAAGAAAGTGATACTAGCTAGCTAGCATGACTATGCATTTTTTTCTAGAATTGTTGGTTTTGCTAACCATGTCAAAAATGTAAACATTATATTTGGAATAAAACGATTTATAATAATGTGGTAAATTATTTATAGTGATTTGATATTGTATTATATTATATTAGTTAAACTTTTAATTGTTTTTGATCACCAAATGATTTGAACATCTGAGAATTTTGAACCAGTGGAGAAATTCCGCTGGTCCAAACAAAACCATAATGCTCCTATTAAAAAAAAAAAAAAAAAAAAAAAAAATATATATATATATATATATATATATATTATTGCTTATTTTTTATTAATAATAATAAAATAAAAATTAAATAAATTTTAAAAATGATTAAAAGAAACAACGCATCACTTTAGTAACTATGGTTAACCTTAGGTGTAGCATAGCATTAATTAGCCTTAACAATCATGTCAGGTCCCCATAAAGACTGCAATAATATTGTGTTATGTGTGTATTTCAAGCTAAATGTACTATATTAAAATTAAGGATTATTATTCTGTAATTTAATGCTGATACTGTGTTTGGGACTTTTTTCTACAGTTACAGTTATTTTATATTTCGATTCCCATACTCTCTATACTGGCTCAATCCTTATACAGTACCACACGCCAAATCACCTTATTCACCTATAGAGGGAGCTACTGCACACGCACACACACAGCCACAACTGAGCTGAAGCGCTGAACGTCTGCGCGACGATGCTAGGAGAGGGTTGAAGTATGACTGCAGCGGCAAACAGCCATCGTTTAACAGCTTTGTTGCTCCAAATGACACTCATTACCCTGTCGAAGGAGTGCAAGCAAACGCTCCAGCAAACTCGCAGTGCAGCCATCCCGCTGTTTGACAGAGGAAGCAAAACAACTGCACAACTGCTGTGTTATTATGGGGCCTCATTAAGGGAGAAAGATAGGGGAGGTATAGAGCGAGAGGGAGAGAGGGAGAGAGAAAGAACAAGCAGGAAAGATCAGGAGAAAGAAGCCATCACAGAGAAACATCCAGGCGACGTAAAGGTCTCGTATAGCCGCCTTAATCAGGATCTGTTGCATGTTAAAGAGAAACGAAGTGAAACACAACACTTAATCAAAGCACATGCAACAGCAAGGGACGCGGAAGAGCCAGCGCGTCGGCCCGACGATCAAACAGGCAGCACATGGATGTGGATGTGGATGAGCTAGACTCGTTGGGATATATCGACGTGAAAAGGAATTGTAATTGAATTTTTAAAAATGCATACTGCATCTCACGCTTTTATAAAGGAAGGACGCAAGAGACGACGGAAAGTTCAGCGTCGACATCTAAAAAAAATAGTGCACTTTCTCTTGAAAAATGAGAGTACAACTGAAGAAACCCAGGGACGGGCTCCATAAAGGAGACACATGGATGGAAACTCCTGGTATTATCACAGCCCGAGGAAAGACGAGAGAAATGGCTACATGGAGACGTCTTGCTTTCTGTAAAACAACAGACAGGATTAAAACTCGGGTTCCAAGCTCGGCGGTCGTAGGAAAAAAAGCGACCCTTGATATCACAAATGAAAGAGAGGACTTTTAGAATTCCTAAGGTGATATCTTACACACATACTGTATACACACACACACACACACGCATACACACACACACACACACACACACACACACACACACACACACACACACACACACACACATATATACAAACCCTAAAATAAAATAAAAAAATGAAGGCTAGGACTTAAGAGCCCAATTAAATGCTTTCTTTAGGGAGTGATGGTGGGAGGGAGGGTGGTCTTCCCGGGCCGTGAGCCCTGGGCTACATCCTCTAATTAGACAGAGGCAGGGAGGATCTCTGCCTGTCACTGGAAGGGAGATGAAGTCCGCAGGGCTCCGAAACACACTCGCGTCCCGCCACAACACAACACACTCCTGCTGTAGAAGAATGTGCATTAGCTCCTTCCTTGCAACATTATAACAAAAAAAATCTGCTGAGACCTTTCCAAAACCACTAATGAAGTCTAGCTCTAAACTAAAGCTGGGTTAACGCTCAGTACACTTTTTTTTTTGGCCTGATTTTGCTGACAGTAACTGAACATCTTAAAGGAATTCTTTGGTCATGAGTTACGCTCTGCTCACCACTGACCAAAGATGGATAAAATCTCAGCGTATGAGAACGACGCTGTTCCAAAATCCACCAGTAGGAGGACGGCAAAGGATTACGCAAACCTTCTGAAACAGCTATGAATGTGCAGTAGTAAGTGAAAATCACACAAGTGTAAGAAAATCCATCTATTATATTACATTAGCCGTGCTGGTGATTCAATCATAGTCAGATTTGATCATTTTTGTCCAAACTACAGATGTTCTTATCTCAAGTACAAGTGTCCTTTACTGTAAAGCCTGATTAAAATACAAGTTGAGAAAATCTCGACTTAAAGACGCCACAGTTACAGCAGCTCTACAGTTATAACATAACCTACAGTACATCCGGATGCCTAATTCAAAGAAGAAAACATTTCACACTAAGATCAGTAAGGCTTACTGTCGCCTTACACCTGCAAGGTTGTGGGTTCGAATCTCACCTCCTGAAGCTTGCATGTTAAATAAACTACTGTAAGTAATAATAAAAGATATTACTTTACTATAACTTTTTTTAATTAGAGCTGTCGAGTGTTCAAATCTAAGGCTGGTCAAGTCGTTCTTAGCCACTGCAACACTGTGATCAAGTAAAAGTAGACATTAGAAGGGCACCAATTATTTATGCTTGAGTTCATTTATTGTGTGTGCACAAAACATCGAAATTAACCTAATCAACAAGCAACCACACATTGAGCTTCCCTGGGGCTTTAAACGTTCCTATTTGATTGATTAATCAACTGCTTTAACAACATCATAGCTTAATGCAATCATTCCAATAACGCTATGCTGATTTGAGTAAAATTAGGAATGACTCAGACGGACCCTATGAATTAATCATATTCATTTCAGCAGAAATCAGAAAGGATTTAACACAAGGTCTGAGGGTTATCCTGATTACTAACACACAGTTGTTCCTCCACAAACCCTGATGCTGTGTGTGTGTGTGTGTGTTTTCTAAATAAGTTTTGTGAAATAAGGGACGCCTGCGGCACTTGAAATAGTTACTGTTAATTTGCCGTTCCCTTAAGAAAGTTTAGGAAAACTCTACGTGAAGTGTCAGAGATCAGAAAAGGTGATAGATCTCTCAGCCGAGCGTGCGGCGCCGCTGTTTGTTTGGATTGAACTTCCCCGAGCGCGCAGGACGAGAAGCAAGACAGAGAACAAGCGAGAGCTCTCAAAGGCTTCAGGGAGTTTTTGTCACGCCTCCCTCTAGACCATGTGTTTGCATAGACGCATCAGACCCGGAACAGAGACGAGCGTCTTCGTGGACGTGCACACACACACATATGTACACATGCAAACATGCAGAATTCTCACAGGGGTGAAGACTTTGTCAGACTGTCTAATTCTAATCTACCTGCGTAAGTGGAACATCACTCTGAGACTCCTCCCCTCGGCCTCGGCTTTCTGAACATCTCTGTTTTTAGAGCTGGCGTCTATCTGTTTTGTTGGCTTTAGCATCATACATTGGTCTAGATCTAAATCCTGAAAAGTTTACACATAGGCAGGTGATAGGCCTCTATTCAGATATTAATAAGAATTAGAGTCCGTTATTAATCCCAAAGGGAAATTGCAATGTTACAGCAGCCAGTTCATGTAATATACAAAAAGACACAAGCAAACAAGGTGCAGAAGAATATTAAAGTCTAGGTTAAAATTAAAAATCACTATGAGGAAAAAAGTGAAATTTATTAAAAAGGCTATAAATAAGACAATTCTTATTCGTCTTTTTTTTATTCTTATGTATTCCAATTTTAGTAAAGTTTGTCTTTCACACTGGCACTTATGTTGTCGACAGTCGTTGTTGTCAGTTTGATAATCAGATCATGAATAAAATGAATAAAAAGAAGTGGGAAAATCTCGGGAAAGATCCAACATCATTAGTGAGTGTACCCCTGATTATGGGCAGCGCTGTTTCAATGATAAAAAGCTTGTAGAAGGTTTTGAACAAGAACGTCACCCCTAGATGCTCCTGGTCCAGAGACACCGCATTATACCTGACACTATGTTCTGACCTCAGCTTCTTAACACTCACTCACTCACTCATCATCTATACCGCTTTATCCTGTATTCAGGGTCACGGGGGCCTGGAGCCTATCCCAGGAGACTTGGGGCACATGGCAGGGTACACCCTGGACAGGGTGCCAATCCATCGCAGGGCACAGACACACACATACGCTCACTCATTCACACACTACGGGCAATTTGGGAACGCCAATTAGCCTGACCTACATGTCTTTGGACTGTGGGAGGAAACCGGAGTACCCGGAGGAAACCCACCAAGCACGGGGAGAACATGCAAACTCCATGCACACAGAGACGGGAATCGAGCCTAGCTTCTTAACAATCAGGGATATTTGGATTTAACTGTACTGTGATATACTGTACAGAACGGCGGCTTATGGTTAGCACAGTTACAGTACCTGGCGCCTCCAGGGTCCTGGTTCGATTCCCGCCTTGGAACCGTGTGCATGGAGTTTGCATGTTCTCCCCGTGCTTGGTGGGTTTCCTCCAGCTACTCCGGTTTCCTCCCACAGTTCAAAGACTAGCCAGATTAGGCTAATAGGCTTTCGCAAATTAACCTTAGTGTGTGAATGTTGACCGGAGGTATCACAGTTGTAAAAATGGGAATAAAACCAAGGGTCACCGTTGGCCTCCACTCCCAGAGCTTTCTAGATGGATAGATGGATATACTGAGAAATAAAGTTCTTTCACTCACCAGTGCATCGCTATAAAAAGTAAGAGTACTCAAACACTAGCACACTTGTACACTCTGGCGCATTTAATTAAATGACCCAGGGTCGCTTTTCTTTCCTTAAAATGTTCCCTTTGAGTCTGATTCTTGTAGCGATGTCATCTCTTGCCATTATCCCTTCTGACTTCCTCATTAGAGATCTAACTCTACATTTTAAAAGAATCTATTGTTAGGTTCATAGTGAACTGAATTGAACAATAAAAAAGGAAGTGAACATTGCAAAGGTATTTCTTTAAAAGAGAACTGTAATTAAGTTGAGGGTCGTGCAGCCATCCGCGTGCCGCCCTTCTTCGCTCTTTCCTTCGCTCGGCATCCGAGCAGTCGTTCCCACACTGCAACAAGTGGAAGGTCTAATGAGGCGTGAAGTCAGCATATTACGAGTAGTGTTTAAAAAACAGAAGGCGAGAAGAGTAACGTCACTCGTTAGATGTTCGATAATGCCTCCTGGCCTGCTCTCGGCGCTAGTTTGCGGGGGGGGGGGGGGGGGGGGGCAAGGGGGGGGGATGAAATTCTGGATATTTTGTGTGGAGAAGTGGGTACATTTTTAGAGCAGAGCCAGCAGGGCCGAGTTATTTCCCTCACGTCAGTATTATATGAGTGCTACAAATCACAAATATGAAGTGTGTTCCAGCAGAGGGAATGGCCTGTTAGGATAAGGGTATGTGTCCACTTGCAAATATTGTCACCACGTACAGTCATCTCTGCTGCTGCTGGGCCTTTATATGACTTTTTTTTTATGGGCTTAGCTGTTGGGGGAAGCGCGTAGACGATATTAAACTGCATCGAGCTATAAGAGGAACTTAATTACTGATCGCTAGGTTGCAATGCTAATGTTATATACTGTATTATAAAGTCATACAAGGATGGTAGGATAAGTTACAGAATCTGGTATGACTGTTTTAAGTCATTATGATGTATGGACGTCATCTACTTGGATAGCAGGCTAGCTGGCTACTAGCAAAACGTCCTCAGGTCAAAGGAACTCTATGTATATTTATCAAAGGTCTCAAGAAACTAATGAATCTACTGTCATGTAATTGGACAAATGTAAAGTAATACAGCACACTTGACTCTTTTGTTTAAAACGAAACTATTGGCACCCTACAGTACAGAATACAGTCTTCTTGTGAGACACATTAACAAGTAAGGTATGGCTGGGCAATTAATTCAAAATGAAACAAAACCGATATTCAGGACCTCTACCTGCACATGTTAATTATTATCATTATTATTATTATTATTATTATTATTATTATTATTATTAATCATTAATAATTATTATTAGCATGGAAGTAACATGGAGGAAAAAATCCCCTGCTTTGATAGTTATAAGCATATTTACAGTACATAATTGTTCCTTAATCAAACTGGAGGTAAAATGTGTAATTAATCAAAACATTGATATTGACTGGCTGAGTTTCAGGATGTCATTTCGGTTTCATACAGTTGAAAGCAGCTAATGGTACTGTATGATCTAAACCTAGAGCTAACAGAGACCGTTCCCAGAAAGTTCCCTAACATTCCCATGCAGCTCTTGAGAAGGTCCTGCTGCAACATTATATAACTAATGTTCTTTTAGTGACTCGAACTAAAATCTAATCAGTTACAATTAACCGAAACAATGTAATGATAAAAGAATACCATTACATTTACAGCATTGTAAGACACCCTTATACAGACCAACTTATATGTAGTTCCTATTTAAATTCACACTAGAATTTCTATACATTTCTATATTTTTCTATGTTTGTACAGGATCATTTCTTCTCCATATTTATACAGCTAGGTTTTCTTATATTTTTCTTATATTGTCTACTTTGTCTCCTATAGATATATTATCCTTATCTTAGCTAAATTGACTTTCTATTTTATTTCTTTTTTTATTCATATTTGTTTCCTATTAATAATCTTTCATTTAAGGTGACAGGCGGTCATATAAGCATTTCACTGCATATTGTACTAACCCTAACCCTAACCCTAACCCTGACCTTAGCCAACCCATATTTTTTAATACAATCTTTGTTATAGATTTGTTTCATTTCATGACTTTATAATTGAATAAGTACAGAAGCATTTCTGATTTTCAAACATTACAGTATTACAGCACAAAAGTAAAAGTTAAAGAAAGAGATCTGTACGGCAAAAAACAAAGCAGCATATTGTACCTTTAGAAAAAAAGAAAAAAAAAAGGAAGCTGCCAGCATGCGCATGCAAAAAAGAAGCAGGTGCAACAGTCAGAGTCCTCGGAAGGACCGTGGGTGGTTCTGCAGGACGCTCAGTAAAACTAACTTCATTATAAAACTGCACAAATTGGTCCTCAAAGCGTTGTCACAATCAATACCGACTTTGTTCCATTACTTTCTCTTCACTGTTTTTTTTTTCTCCTTGCATCCTCTAAAGTACGTAGACCCTACGACTCCTTACAGCAACAACGTCATGTGTCTGAATGACGTGTAGGACTGCGTAACATACAGTAGTGACTTGCGAACACGCTAGAATGAAATTGACCGCTAAGCTCAGACAGGGAAAAAAGGCAAAGAAAATAGAATGAGAGAGAGAGAGAGAGAGGTCTAGAAGAAGCCCTGCTGCAGAGAACGGTGTAATTGTTACTCCAGAGATGTTTTGCATCTTATTGAAACGACCGAAGACGACTAAAACTAAAACCATCATGAAAAACAAAGAGAGGATGAGGTGTAGAAGGAGGACTAGACTGGTGCTGAACAAGATGAATTTGGTTAACACACACACACACACACACGAGACACACAGTATCATCTGCGCCTTCATTCTTTGCAGAATAACAACATTTTGGGCCCATTAAATGAGCAGTGCACGGTCCGGAGTGGACGAGCGGGGTTCCAACCAGTCAGAGACCACCGTCTTCCCTGCCGGATCTCACACAGGCCCGAGAGTCAGTCAATCACACTGTGTGTGTGTGTGTGTGTGTGTGTGTGTGTGTGTGTGTTCCTGGGAGGCCTGATTAGGCCTCAGCTTTCCGATCATGCTCCTAGACAGGCCAGTGGAAATTGGCCGGCTCCTGGCAGGGAGCTACCTGTCACTGCTCATCGTCTCCTGCAATGAGCTCTCCTGCAAATGAATAAAATATCATTCCCCCCAGCATTCTCTCTCCATCCCTCTCTCATTCCATCTCTCTCTCTCTCTCTCTCTCTTGCTCGATATTCCTTCTTGTGTCTTGAGCTTAGCTGGAGCCTGACCCTTGACCTCTCTGGCTGGAGAAAGTAATGATAAGGAGATGTTGCCACAAAGGCAGGGGAAGAAAGGAAAAATCTTGATCTAGCTGAAAACAGCCCGGGTCTTTGACAGACTGATCTCCGATTCAGCTGGAGATACTGACATGTCTGACAAGATGAGAAAGTGATGGACGATGCTCGCGGTAGTCCACCGCATCAACAAAACAAAATATTTTTATAATATTTTTTTTGTTTTGGACAAAAAAAAAAAAATATATATATATATATATATATATTAAAAAATTTGTTTTGGACAAAAAAAAAAAAAAAAAAAAAAAAAAAAAAATATATATATATATATATATATATATATATATATATATATATTAAAAAATATATATATTTTTATTATTTATTTTTTTTTGTCCAAAAAAAAAAAATAAAGCTACCACAAATCTATCAATCTTTGTCCTTCTACTTTGTCTTCTAATTATTATTAATATTACTACTATTACTGTTATTATTATTATTATACCTTTTTTTTTTTTTTTTTAGTTTTTTTTTCTCCCTAAAAATGTTAACATGATTCTAAATCACCCACACGATATTGAGGTGTCAGCATACGGCTTATAATGATGCTTAAAATGCAAATAGCAACATAATAACTATAAAAGTCATGAGGTTTTGTGAATTACAGATACACAACATTTGAAAATGTATGTGCATGTGTATGTGAGTGCTGTATGTGTGTGTGTGTGTGTGTGTGTGTGTGTGTGTGTGTGTGTGTGTGTGTGAGAGAGAGAAAGAGAGAGAGAGAGATGCATCTACCCATGGGGCACAATCTGTGAACAATTTCCAGGTGAAATATAATAACAGCATTTCCCCGAGCGCAATGTGCTGCTCCTTTCATAACCTTCCCTGATCCAGAACAAAGATCCAGAGGTCTTTCATGTCTGCTCTTGTCTCGACAAAAAGCCTGTAAAACAACTAAAGCATGCATGAAACTCCACCAAGGGGAGACGTGCATCCATCCCATTCTGAACATCGGTAAAAACAAAATGGGGTGTGTGTGTGTGTGTGTGTGTGAGGGTGGGGGGGGAGTATTGAGAAACATCCCTCAAGTTAAACAACGGTTGTTTGCAACTTATCGTAACGTTCGTCTTTGTGGAAAATGGAGAACGAAAAACACGATGCTCAAACCGAGCTTTCTTTATTTACCTTCCTCGTGACTGGAGGCCATGTTGGCATGTCAGGTTTGGTTTATTTCATCGTCGTGGACGTGCGGTGAGTTTCCTGGTTTGCTTCAGGAATAAGACGCCGCTGTCCGAATTGAAATAATAAATTTGTGAATTGCGCAATTCGGTTGAATAACTCGATATCAGGACAAGGGTTAGGGTTTCGGCACCAGGATGCTGGCGGCGGATTCTTTGGGTACCGTGCGTTCCGGGTAGCTGTTTGTCCGGCACATTCCATTCGAGCTCGATCGGACTGGGATCTGGGGAATTTCACGGCCAGGTCTTTACAACAACAAGCCCTATGCATTTCAGGTTGTGATGCACTGGACTGGACATTTTATTTTTTGGGGATTTTTCCCTAATTTGTTCGTGTCCAATTCCTCCTCGTCACTAGGGAGCTCCCACATTAAGGCTACTACTACCACTCAGTCGTGACGGCTGAAGACTATCACATGCTTTTCGAACTGCTCGCTCACGCACCGTTGGGGGCGGAGTAACGTACTCGGAGGACAGCGCTATCCGCTCCTTCCGCTTGCGTGAGCTCACAGACGCACGCCCCTGATTGGCTGTAGAGCCGTGATTAATGTGGGAGCACTAAGTACCTCTCATCCCTCCCCTCTGAGAGAGCTCGGCCAATCAGCTCTCTCTAGACCTCCGGCTATGAGAGATTACAGCATCACTCGGGGATCGATCTCGCGATCTCTGGATGATAGGGCGAGCGCTTTACCACTGCGCCACTTTTTTTTTTGTGGGATTGGATCAAACAGCCTGGCGTTTGAGCTTTACTGGTAGACTGGAACCTCGCCATATGAATGACCAGCTTTAAGAACCAAAATTTGCCTCAGCATACATACACAGCATTTTTGGTATACGAGCAAACGAACCGACCGCTGGCTAAGATGCGCGTTTGTCCGAGAGCCTGTCAAAACTTGTTTGATCAGTGGAAAGCCAATCGAAGCAAGTTTACATTTATTTATTTTATTTTTTTTGCATTGTTTGCAAGATTTAGTAAAGACGTAGCACCATGCGTCCCAAGAATTTTAGCAAGGACGATAGCAAGAAGACGATAGAAGAACCAAGTCAGTCTCAGGAAATTGAAATCATCATGAAAATATTTCCTTACATTGTTAAGGAATACATTACCCTAAATAAAGTTAAGAGCAGTACTGACCACTAAACTTTTTGTTTATTGACTAAATGTCAATCCATTTGGTCTCCCATCTCCAATGATGCTTGATGTGTTAGTGTTTGCTGAAACGACTCACCTGAAGCTCCGTTTGAAAGAAGAACTTCTGTGGACACTGCGTGCAGTCGTAGATCTTGTCTTCCTGACCGTGAGCTGAGAAAATATGCTGCTGAAGCTTACTGGCCTGGACGAACACTGCACAAGGAGAAAAAGAACCAGAAGTGGAAAAAGACTATTATAAGTTTATCTGTTCTTCAAACCTCATGATAGAATCGTTTTTCATATTTGTGAGCAACGAAACGTCTGGATTGCATCAGAACTAGACGTTTATGTATTTGAATTTATTTGAAAGGATTTGTCGTTGCCCAGTGAACATTACCTTCACCATTATATCTGATTCACATCATGACCCTATTAGCGGTAATCCAAAATTCTAATACATCATATCAGATGCCTCTTATAGCGAAGGGTTGGATAATAAGCTCTAACAGACCGCGGACCTGCTTTGAAGGGCGCGCGCGAGATAACGAGGGACATGAGAAAGAGAGAGAGAACGGAAAGAAAAGTTTGCACACCCTTAGGACAAAGTAAAGAAATCAGAGGTAAAGATAATAATAATAATAATATTTATTATTATTATTATTATTATTATTATGTTGGTATTGTATTACCACCTTTCTTTTTTCCCTGATGCCGATTGGTAAGACTTGTAGAAAGTGTTTTTCCCACAGCGGTTGTTCTGATGTCATGTGCAAGCCCTCATTTAAAAAATTCCATATTGCGTGTGTGTACTGGTGGTAAACACGGCAAGAAAAGCGAACTCAGAAGGTCTGAACTTCTAATCAAAATGAAATCGCTGTGAGAAAACTAAATTTAGAGCCACTTAGGAAGCAGAGATGTGGTCCTGATTGCATCCCTGTTGCATGAAATAAAACAATTTGGTCTAACCCACATTCCCTGTCTGCGTGCCTGTATAGAGGGAGAAACTCTAAATGCAGCATTCAAAACACACATACAAAAAAAAAAAAAAAAAAAAACATGCCAAATGCCAAAGAGAACGGGATCTGGGCCACTGCAAACGTCACAGCACTCAGACGAGTCGGCGAGCGAGAGAAGCTTAAAATAAGCCTGGCATTTTAGCACCAACGTTTGGATCTTCAACATCCAGGGTGCTGTTTTTCACAGTCATGATAGCAGGTGTGTGCTGATAAAAAAAAATAATAAAAAAAACAACAAAAAAAGTCATATGATAATGTTATGTTTGAACAGTTTTATCTGTATAGTTGGATAAAAAAAATAAAAAAAACCCCAGCAAATTGCGCAAAAGAAAATGACTGAAAATAAATACAGTAAATAAAGCATGTTGTGGTGTAGTGTAGTGCAGTGTATTCCTGATATTCAGAAGCGTGTCCTATTAATACAGTAGGTTATCAGAGTGAAACTGATGTTTGCTAAAAATACACACAAAAGCAGACATAGGACCCGGCACCATCTTAGGTGCAAGCAGGTTTTCTGTCCCCTCTCAAATATGTGCGGTTTTCTCTTTCTAATTATTAAATGTCATTCACTGCAATGACCAGAGGTGGGTAGTAACGAGTTACATTTACTTGAGTAACTTTCTGAAAAGAAATGTACTTCTATGAGGAGTTTTACCGCACCATACTTTTTACTTTTACTTGAGTAGATTTGTGAAGAAGAAACGCTACTCTTACTCCGCTACATCCGGCTCCACTCGACTCGCTACTTTTCTAACCATTTATTCTACACTTTAGATATTCTTTGTGTTTGCCAGAGAAATGCAGCTGGTGGATCTACCACATGACTGTGTTTCACCAATCAGATGTAGCAACAACAATCACATGACTCCGTTTGCCCAATCAGCCGCAATAACAATAACTGCATGGAGTCACATGACCACCAGAAGGGGGAGGGGTTTGTCTTCAGCAGTGATGGACAGAGAAGCAAACATGTCGCAGTTAGTTTAGCTGTTTTATTTATTTTAATGTTGCAGTGTTAACATATATAATTAGCAAATAAACTAGAGGCTAAAATATATATATAATTTTCTTACATTTGTTCGGCTGCACACAGTTTATGGTTGAGTGAGACTCTTGTACATCCTGTATGTTCTAATGTTATTTTCTGCTGAGTCATTTGCAGGGCGACTGAATGTACAGCATATCTCACACAGGAAATAGTTACACTGTTCAAACTTATATATGTTACCTACAGTAGGGATTTATTTAAAAAGCTTTATATTGTGGAAAAAATGGAAATTTGTGTTTTTTATTCCTTAATTTGCTATTTTGTAAAGATATTTAGTTTTATTCATTTATTTTATTACATTAATTTTATTAATATTATTATTTGGGAATGTCCCAATGTTACATTATTTTATCATTTTGTAATTTCTAAAATAAAATAAATCACACATTATGATGAAACGGTTACTCAGTATCTTTTCACCGAATATTTTTTTACTTCTACTTGAGTAATATTATTTTGAAGTACAGCTACTCTTACTTAAAAAAAAACTTAATCTGGACTTTGTTTTTATCCTGATGCAGCATTATAACATGTAAACATTATATACGTATAACAGTGATTTAATCTGTATCATTTCGTTGGACAATTTTCGAGATATTTTTTAGGTTTCTCATAATATCACATACAGAATACACGGTTCAGGTTTTAGCACTTTCCGCCTGGTACATACAGTACTTTAAATCTATAAATCTATTTCCAAATGACAAAATCACAAGTTAAGAATGATATTGAAATGATGTGTTTAGTATACAGTGTACAGTATTTCATGTTTCTTGTACATCTCTTGAGTGTTGCAGCATTACTGTATCTCTTAAGGTAGCTCAATCTTCCAGGATCCCCATTACTGTTAAACCAGGAGTGGTAATAATGCATAAACTTTTAAAGCAAAGGTGGCCAGCCACTGGAAGATGAAGACACCAATTTATTTTGCCTTCCCCCTTTCCACCATCGTCTAAGATGGTATCTTCTAGCTTCTGATTGACTGAACACGTCTGATCCTGATCAGCAGTGAGTAGTGCAGGGATAATTGGAAAACACGCACGACTGTGACTCTTGAGGACCAGGGCTGGCCAGGAAAAAAATATAGAAATCTTCTTAAAAAAAAATTATGAAATAACATTAATTAGGAGTTAGGTAATGAATTAATTAACAACAAGAACAAGTTATTATTTTAAGACATGAAGGTCGGCGCAGTTTTTGCAAGAACAGTATAGTGTCGAGTGCATTCGCAAAACCCATCAAGCACCAAGATGAAACTGGATCTCAGGAAGACCTTCCCAGGAAAACAAGACCAAAACTTACCTCAGAATTTGTAGTTAGCGTTACCAGCCTCAGAAATCACCAATTAACCTCAAACATCACCTCAGATTAGAGCCGTTATGAAGGATTTACAGATCAGAAGTAGCAGAAACATCTCAATATCAACTGTTCAATTGTGTATTTTGGACGTCTGCAGCAATTTCTTTACAAAATCAGGGAAGACTTAGGATTTAGACGTGTGCCCACATTTTTGACTGGGAGAGTATTTATACGGTAATATAGAAATCAATATTGAAAAACAAAAAAATAAAATAAAATACAAAGATAAATAAAAAAAACGTCGGCAAAAATTTGAAACTCCCAAGAGTTAATCTTGCCTTAGCTATATCTTAATCCAGTTTACTGATCATGCTGCTGAAAGTTATTCTGCATAAAGAAATTTAAAATCGTGTGGGTTAGTTACGTGCTCTAGAGAAATTGACATAATTCCAAACAGCTCAGTTTGTATTGTTATAACGACTGTTATAAGACTCTTCTGCATCTCAGGCAGAATTTAATCCTTTGCTTAGTCCTGGTGTCCAGTGCTGAGGTTTTATTAAACACTTTATTCATCAGATCTTGAGACGCTAAGAATTGCAAAAAAAAAAAAAGGAGAAACGTGTCTATTAGTCTACACCCTTAATTATACTGACAATATAAATATTCATGCAGACACACTATTTATTTATGCGTAGCCTGAATACAGTCACCCCAACTTTGGGACGGCACTTAAAATACATACTGTGCCTGTGTTGTTTTAATTAAGCCAGCACTACTGGATGAATATGTGTGTGATACTGTAGTGTGTGTGTGTGTGTGTGTGTGTGTGTTAGTTCATGTGCCCTAATTCTCAAAGGAGTACTTCAAACGTGCTCTTCGTTATGCTAGACCCATGTGTCCATTCTGAAATGAGAGAGAAAAAGGACGGATGAGGGAGGGGTCCGGTCTCTGAGGGACACAAATGTGGGGAAAGTTAGCATTCTAGGCTACATTTGAATATTTTACACTTGATAAACAACTTTTTTTCTTCTTCTTTTTTTCCCTCCCTCCTCTTTATGTGGCACAAGGATGTTGACGGAGCATTGTGGGAGATTACGGAGAAGGATCCTGTCCAACTTTAGACGCTTACCTTCCCCTTCGGCGCGCTGAGTAACATTGCAGCGTGTTGCATTATTATCGGATGGGCCTTGCTCGCGCTGTAACTCGATATGGTGTTGAGGATTTGCTTTTCTTTAAGGGTGTAAGAAGTGAGACAAAAGTGCAGAAATCCCTCTCGACTTTCACCTCCACTTCTGATTTGTTTGTGCGAGTCCTCGCGGTCGAAATCACAAGGCGAACCGCGCGCGCCCTGCTCCTCCGCGGTGAGCACACACACTTTTTCGCTGCGGGCTTCCTTACTTCTGATAGCTGTCAAATTTGCCCTGCGAGACTGGAGCTTCTGTCATCTTCCCGGGGCCTCTGGATCTCTCTTCAACTCCACTTTTCCCTCTTTCCCTTTCCGTCTCCTTTCTCTCATCCCCAATTTTTTTTTTCTCCTTCGCCTTTTTCTTGCTTTGTCTGCATTCCCTCCCCGGTCCTCCTCATCCTCCTCATCCTCCCCTCGAATTCCTATAATTCATCAGATAGTTCAAGTAATTTAGTCCACCATCATTTTCCATTTCTGTCTGTCCTTTGCTGAATTATGCTTCTGTTCTTATAAAACAATAAGTCTTCTACTCCTTGTCTTTCTCATCCTTGAGTATGACGCGTGTCTGGCTTGTCTTGACTTGGGCTTGTATTTGACTTATTGCCATTGTCTTTGACTTGCCCTGGTCTTCGGCATTAATCTTATTGAATATGCTTTTGGTTTTGGAATTTTAAACACAATATTTCTGTATAATGACAAAAAAGTATTGTTTTTTTTTTATCTGGGAATAAAACCAACACAATTAAGCAAGTCTTGCTTCTGACAAGGATATAAAGGTTTGCAGTTTGAATCTTGATTCTGCCTCGCTTTTATTCAGATTCAATCTTAACTTGGCCTTAACCCACTTTATGACCTGATCTCACTTCGTCCTGGTCTTGGACTTGAATGATCATCATCGCTACAGTGCTACTTACAGTATGTCTCAAATATGGAACAAACTAGAAATGGGCAGTGGTGGCATGGTTGAGGCTTTGCGTTATTGGGTTACTGATCGGTTACTGGTTGGGGATTCAAGACCAAGCACCGGCTTGTTGAGCCCTTGAGCGAGGCCCTTAACCCTGTCTGCCCCATGTTATGTACTGTTTACTATCGGTCAGGAACTAATGCTGTACACTAGTAAGTACTTTTCTTATAGACACACAGCTGTTTAGTCCCAGTTCTTATCACATTACAATTCTGCTAAGTCATTTCCACACCGTAAAGGAGCTCCTGGCTGGCCAGTGTTTCAGTCGTGAAGCAGACAGTCTGATCATGAGAAAACGTTCTACCTTGATGGAATCCAAGCGCTAGTGAACCACTGGGATAAGTGCATAAGTGTATCAGGGGGATTACTGTATATAAAGACATAAAGGGAGTTTTTCTTCCTCTCATAACTATGTTCTGTTATTCTGGACAATCAAAAGTGCTGAACGCATTTATATGAATTAAATATTATCTATAGATAATAGTGTATAAATATGTTAGTATGTCTATAAATATAACAGAGTTGAATTATTTAATGACGGTGATTCATCTCTGGTCACAGAATGCATTTAGCAAGTTAACTCAATTACTTGACTGAATAGATGATTATGAGAATTAAAGGCAATGTAAATAAATAAATAAAGTGAGTAAATAAATAAATAAATAAATAAATCAGCAGCCATAAACCGAACAGAATGAACACAGGGCTTGTGATTGATGTGATGGAATTCCTCCACACTATTTTTGCATGAAGCGCCGAGATGCATTTGAAATTCATAAAAAGGGCTATTATTAATTATTAACATCATATTTTAATCCTTTTTCCTCTCTTTTTTTGCAGAGAAGACCTGCCACAAAAAAAAAGAAAGAAAGAAAGAAAGAAAGAAAGAAAGAAAAGAAATGTCTCCTGTATTCTATGGTGTGTGTGATCGGGTCTGGCGGTGTGTGTTACGCCAGCGTGAGGGACGTGCTGTAAGCAGTGTGTAAACGTGAGCCCTGAATATATACAGCTGCTAAACAAGTGTGGAACGGGAAGTGGGGCGACGGGAAAAGCGGCTTTGTCCACCGAGAAGAGCGATGAGGCTTAGCGGGAGCCGAGTGGCGAACGGCAGCTAAGAGCTTTGCAGATTTCATTATCCAGACAGTTAACCCTGCTGACACCGGAGCGCGGAGCGATCCTCACAGGATGGAGTGCGCCACGCTCCGAGACTGATGAGATCATTACCACCAACATCCACAATTAGCATGCCCCCCCCCCCCCCCCCCATACCCCCATCTCTCTCTCTCTCTCTCTCTCTCTCTCTCCACTCATACATACACCCTGCTCTTTGTCTCCTCCTCTTTCTTTTTTTTAAATCCACCTGCAGTGCTCTATCAGTGATGTGGATTTAAATACACATTTTACTTTAAGTTCTTGTCTTCAAGTCGCACCACAGCAGAATGAATATGTGATTTTCGATTTCACCAGAAGGTGTTGGTTTATTTTCAGGAACAGCCATTAATAGCATTAATAATGTCATACAATTACTACTAATAATGATAATAATAATAATATTAAGAAGAAGAAGAGGTTTAAAAAAAAAAAATAGTTTTAGTATTATTATTGAATTCTACATTTAATCAATGGCTGATCACAAACAAATATCATTAATATTTAACAAAGTCAAATGTACAGCAGTTCATATGATGATGCTGGTTGTAAGATATTTATTTAATATTTCTGGAAGGAGTCTCCAGTGTTACTGCTTTCTAACAGTTAGATCGTGAGGAGACGAGTGTTTGTCACTTTTAAGACAAAAACAGAAAGGAATTTGTCTCAGATATTGCATGACATTAAAAGTAGCAGTAAACAGGTCAAAAAATAATGAATGAAAATTGTAATTACAGGTAAGTCAATTACATTCCATTAAAGAGAGATTAGACAGTTCAGGATGTGCTGTATGGGTGGGTATGTATGCATATATATATGTGTGTGTGTGTGTGAGAGAGAGAGAGAGAGAGAGAGAGAGAGAGAGAGAGAGAGAGAGAGTATGTATATGTACGTATATGTGTATGTATGTATACAGTATGTGTATATGTGTGTATATATGATATGTATACTATGCGCAGTATAAATTGACTGAAATTGTCAAGTAGTCAAAATGGGTAGGATTAAATAAGTCTATACGTCTTCCTACTCCTTTTTCGAACATATTCGTTCTGCTTGTTTATTTTGTTTTGTTTGTTATATTGTTTCATGTTTGAAATACAGTATTCAAATCAAATTGTTATTGTTTTATTATAATTGTTATTATGGAAATTCCTTTGGGGCCAATAAATTATGTATCCATATATATATTAAAAATAAAATGTAAAAAAGTGTGTAATGATAATAATAATAATAATAATAATAATAATAATAATAATAATAATTTGTGTATACATTTATCCCAGGTGAGGAAATGTGTTCCCTCAAAAGAGGTCTATCATGATGAGCTACATCATTAACCTTTTCTTCAAAATAAAATAATAATGATCAGGGATTGTGACTAGATTCGTTTTTTCCTCCCTCAGTATTAAAGGGCTGTTGTGGCATGGTTAAATATAATAATGCTTAGTAACAGGTAGTATCATCACTGTGCTCTTGCTGTTTTTTTCAGCTGCTCCCATTAGGGGTCGCCACAGCAGATCACACAGTTTGATTCTGACACGGGTTTTATTCCGCCCTTCCTGATGCAAACCTGACATTTTTATCCGGGCTTCGGGTCGACACTAATCATTGACCTCGGGTGAAGGGACATGGGCTGAGACATGAACCCGAGTCTTCCCGAAGCCTAAGCCCCGAGCCACCGACGCTCCTACAGCCATAATCATCACTGAGCGTGAATAGAGGAAAAGGCTTACCCGTGAAACAGACCGGACACTTGAAGGTTCCTCCCATGCCCTCGAAGCTGTGCTCGATCAGGTGACACTGCAGCTTCGCCGGCGAGTCAAAAGTCTGATTACACAGCTTACACTCATGGTTCAGGCCCTCTTCTGAGAGAAATGTGAACAGGAAATACCAGAAAGAAGAAACAAACACCGTCAGGACAAAAGATTCCCTTCTGATCCGCTTTTTACTTCATTAAGTCTCAAAAGTTTCCTTTTATGCACCTCATCCATTATACAGTACGTGATAATGCGAATCGTACGGAGTGAGATCACGAGTGACAAAACAATAAACATTTTCATTTGATAGCACTGACAAATCTGAGCGGAGCGAAGACATCACGTTGTCAACTCTGTTTTAAATATTTCCAGAGATAATAAAGGCTCTAGACGGAAACGTTCAAACTTGTAGTAAATAAATACAGTAACTAACTACAGTAACTCGTCCTACTTTACTTTATTACTGTACATTAGATGTCACTCTGACCTGGATTTGGATTCAGCTTTGCCATATACAGTACTATATATATATATATATAGTTCTTCATTATATACGTGAGGAAGAAAACGTCTGTCCATGTCTTTTCCTTTCTAGAAGCACTCCGTCTTGACATTTTAAATATTTCTATATTTTTTTTCCCCTTGAAATAATTTTGAATAAATATTACAGTTACCTTAGAATTATTTACAGATCATTGTTTATTCTAAACGAGGAGCAGTACAGCATAAAGCATCATTGTGAAACCTTAAGTACAGTATAAACAGGATTATAATACGTTATTTATACCATGAGGGGTGTTCAAGTCAAACCGGGACTGCAGTAAAACGTTCAATTGGTGCGAATCTGTGTTAAAGAAGGTCGTGCATCCGCGTATGATGATCCTGTGTGTTTGGGAGTTCCTGGGAGGCCAGCGTTTCAGACATTCTGATCATAGGTACTCTTCCTGCGTTGATGGTGTCCAAGCACTGGGATAAGTCCATTAGTGTAGCAGGAGATTATATAGAGAATTAAAGTTCGTTTCTACTCTCATAACTGTGTTCTGTTATTCTGCACAATCAAAAGTCCCGGTTTGACTCGAACGACCTGTCGAAAAAAGAAATTCTTGATGAGGCATTATTAGAGTTTATAAAATGCACACTATGTATTTTATAAACCTCGAAAATGTTACAAGCGATGTGTTTAACTCCTGATCAACGTAATATCTCGGTTTTTACTTTTTACGACGGGAAGCTCTGATTGCTAGCAATTTGCCTATTTTCGTGTTTAGCCTTGATTAAAGAAATGATATGAGAACATGCTTTTGATTTCCCCGTGTTTCAGAAGTAGTAAAAGAACGTGCGATCAGTTCCCATTAGGCACAAATTGGACAGCCAGCAGGGGGCCTATCTGCTTTTGGAACTTTTTTTTTTTTCCTTTCTCACTAGCATCCAGAAAGCGGCGTTGCATTACAGGGGGGGGGGGGCAGGTTTTACACCAGCCTGATGTTATTTTGATGCTGAGTGCGTGAAATTTGCACACGCTGACAGCGTCGACAGCTACACAAATCTATCTTCGTGCATTCTTTTGTCTCACTCTTTGCTGTTAACGAATCATGATTAAAAAGGTGCATGATTTATGTAAATGCCGCCTCATTATAGATTTCATGCTGCCTTCGTGACCGCGCCAGTCAGCACGGAAATGATGAAAACGCGTGTGCGTGCAACAAGTCCTGTTCCGAGCTCGCAACTATACGGTGTTGATGGGATTCATGCATAAAAACGGATAACATCACGGAGATCCGTAATCTAAAACATGCACCATGAAGGAACGTGATAAATTAAACCTCAAAGCAAATGTCATGAAAATCAGCATGCATGGAGTGATGTCTTGACCCCGGACACGTGCTCCAGACTCGAAAGTTATTCAGGATATAAATAAATAAATACGTTTTAAATAGCTACGTACTTTAAAATCTGAACCCTGTCTTCGCTGTAAACTACTCACAACGGCTTAAAGTGAAAATACTGTTATCCACCGGCGCTATAATTCATCAAATCTGACCGAACTCCTCGGAAATTCACTTATTTTCTACAGTATGTGCACAGCCTGGAGACTGCTCCTGTTTAAATGCTATTCATTCTCACTGCCTCGATTCCTGCAGACACACGTCTATCCTTCCCTTTACTGTATAACTCTCAGCCGAAACGAGGTATTAGAGCTTAAAAGTCTCAGCTACTGTAGGTGAAAAAGAGAATTTTCAGATTGGCTCATATAACACTATTACATATAACACTTAACGCTTCTTATCTCTCGATCCATGCTTCATTATTATTATTATTTTTTTTTTGTAAATAAGAATACACCTTTATATTTATATCAGATAAAAGGGAACACATTTGCTAAATACAGTTTCATGCCCTTTTATGTCCGTTGTGTCCGGAACTTTTTTGAATTCAAATCGTTCTTTGATCTTAACTGTCATTCTGATAAAACTTGGCCAGTTTAGATTTCGCATAAAAAAGACATGAACCTGAAAAAAAGTGTTTTATTCTAAAACGCAAACTTGTTAAGATATCGCAACATGAATTTGACATGGTTACAGACACTTCAGATTTTTTTTGCTTTTTAAGCTTCTATTTAAGCAATTCTTTTTTTTTACATGTGCTTTTAGTTTAGTATTAATACTCTTAAAGAAATATTAATAATTTGTATTTTACACACTATCATATTTTCTATATTATGTATAACATAAAAAAATCTAATAAAATCAGCGCCAATACTGTATTTTTGGTTGCCTTTAAGTTTCTGTCTCTAAACTTTACCAGTGTTTTCTGCATGCCTTCACAAAACTAATAAATAAATAAATAAATAAAATATAAGGTACTGTATGAGTTGCCTTTACAATCAGTAAGATAAGGTAAGTGAAGTCATCCATGATTCATCCACTCTCTCACTCTCCACGGTCCGGCGCTTGCCATATGGGGCCGAATCAAAGCCTGGACCCCTCAGGAACCAGCTGAGGCCCACCAAGGCACCCAGAGGACCGTTTAGCAGGACGGACCGTGATACAGCACTGGCAAGACAAGCGACCTGAGCAGCCCGACACCCAAAAAAGTGCCTGGGACAGATGGGTGTTTAGCATGAATGATTCTGTTACCAGACACCTGAACCAGTCTCTCTCTCATATATATATATATATATATATATATATATATATATATATATATATATATATATAGAGAGAGAGAGAGAGAGAGAGAGAGAGACAGAGAGAGAGAAATGAAAGAATAGGTCAATGAAAGAAAAACTCACAATGGTCACAGAAATAACTTTAATCTGACAAAAGTAATAATAAATAAGAATTCTATGAATGTTAACCAATGAAAGTCGGACATTGCTTTTCAACCATGCTTCAACGGAATTATAAAAAAAAAATAACTTATGGAACAGGCCTGGACAAAAATGATGGTACCCCTAACTTAATAGTTTGTTGCACAACCTTTTGAGGCAATCACTGCAATCAAACGATTCCTGTAACTGTCAATGAGACTTCTGCACCTCTCTGCAGGTATTTTGGCCCACTCCTCATGAGCAAGCTGCTCCAGTTGTTTCCGGTTTGAAGGGTGCCTTTTCCAGACAGCATGTTTCAGCTCCTTCCAAAGATGCTCAATAGGACTGAGGTCAGGGCTCATAGAAGGCCACTTTAGAATAGTCCAATGTTTTCCTCTTAGCCATTCTTGGGTGTTTTTAGCTGTGTGTTTTGGGTCATTGTCCTGTTGCAAGACCCATGACCTGCGCCTGAGACCCAGCTTTCTGACACTGGCCAGCACATTTCTCTCTAGAATCCCTTGATAGTCTTGAGATTTCATTGTACCCTGCACAGATTCAAGACACCCTGTGCCAGATGCAGCAAAGCAGCCCCAGAACATAACAGAGCCTCCTCCATGTTTCACAGTAGGGACAGTGTTCTTTTCTTGATATGCTTCAAGTATAATTAGCAAAATTTGCCTTGGCAAAAAGTTCCATTTTTGTCTCATCTGTCCATAGGACATTCTCCCAGAAGCTTTGTGGCTTGTCAACATGTAGTTTGGCATATTCCAGTCTGGCTTTTTTATGATTTGTTTTCAACAATGGTGTCCTCCTTGGTCGTCTCCCATGTAGTCCACTTTGGCTCAAACAACGATGGATGGTGCGATCTGACACTGATGTTCCTTGAGCATGAAGTTCACCTTGGATCTCTTTAGACGTCTTTCTGGGCTCTTTTGTTACCATTCGGATTATCCGTCTCTTTGATTTGTCATCAATTTTCCTCTTGCGGCCACGTCCAGGGAGGTTGGCTACAGTCCCATGGATCTTAAATTTCTGAATAATATGTGCAACTGTAGTCACAGGAACATCTAGCTGCTTGGAAATGGTCTTATAGCCTTTACCTTTAACATGCTTGTCTATAATTTTCTTTCGAATCTCCTGAGACAACTCTTTCCTTCGCTTCCTCTGGTCCATGTTGAGTGTGGTACATACCATGTCACCAAACAACACAGTGACTACCTGGAGCCCTATATATAGGCCCACTGACTGATTACAAGATTGTAGACACCTGTGATGCTAATTAGTGGACACACCTTGAATTAACATGTCCCTTTGTTCACATTATTTTCAGTATTTTCTAGGGGTACCATCATTTTTGTCCAGGTCTGTTCCATGAGTTTATTTTTTTTAAATAATTCTGTTGAAGCATGGTTGAAAAGCAATGTCTGACTTTCATTGGTTAACATTCATAGAATTTTTTTTAATTATTACTTTTGTCAGATTAAAGTTATTTCTGTGACCATTGTGAGTTTTTCTTTCATTGACCGAAGGGTACCAACAATTTTGTCCACGTGTGTATATATATATATATATATATATATATATATATATATATATACACACACACACACACACACACACACACACACATATATACATGCTCCAAGGACAGAAAGATATAGCAAACAGGCCAAAAAGAAATTAACATAGACACCCTAAAAAGCCACAAAGTCCATTTCAAACACATTTCTGACTAAGTTGAGCTGATAATATTAACGTGTTATCACATGTGATTACTCAGAATTGTAACACGTTAGAATTTGACCAAGTTTGACTCTAATGGCTTCCCGGCTGTGTGTGATAATGGCACGTTTAGCACAGATAATAAGATGAAACCAGAGATCATCAGGTGTGCTGAACAGCAAGTTATATTATAAAAAGCTTCTGGATGGAAGTTTGGATTTAATGTAAGATGTGGGAGTGGTGGCTCAGGAGGCTAAGGCTCTAGATTAATAAGTTTGGGAGGATCTGGGTTCGAGAGCTGGACCGTCGGTGGGTTGCCACACCCTCTACTACCCATGCAGTTCCGGTTAATGTTTGAGATATTATAAAACTGCTTAATCTGCTTCCTCTAACCAGTTTGTCATGCATTTCTTTATTCCAGCATTGCACGTTTATAATACAAGTAAATCTGATTATTTTAAAATCGCGATTAATTGTGATTAATCTTAGGCTATGACTGTGATTAACTAGTTTTAAAAAAAATTCATCGATTGTGGTTCGCACTGTCGCCTTGCACCTCCAGGGGTCGGGTTCGATTCCCGCCTCTGTGTGCATGGAGTTTGCATGTTCTCCCCGTGCTTGGTGGGTTTTCCTCCCACAGTCCAAAGACATGCAGATTAGGCTAATTGGTGTTCCCAAACTGCCTGTAGTGTGTGAATGAATAGTGTGTGCCCTGCGATGGATTGGGGTGTACCCCTCCTGGGATAGGCTCCAAGCCCCCGTGACCCTGAATCCAGGATAAAACGGTATATATGATGAGTGTGTGAGTGACAGCACTAGTTTTAAGGTAAATCAATCCCATTTGTCTGAAATTCTTAAATAACTTCAACAAACTCTAAAAAAAAAAAAAACCCCAAACATGAAACATTGATCTGGCATCATGTTTTACTGTGTCTCGAACACGAGAGTATTAAAAGCAGCCTGCCCGAGACGCTTCTGAGAGAGACAGGGCGACAGAGGGACACTGTCATCTCCACTAGAGCTCAGAGCTCACTTCCTTCCCATAGTGGAAACTTCAAACTGACACAACCAAACCATCAGCAGCAGCTCGATTCAAAAGTAAGAAAGAAAAAAAAAAAAGTCTTTCTGTTCAGCCATTTTGCACTCGGTTGGCTCGGCGGGATGTGACTTTAATGGAAGAGGTTTGATGCCGGCGCAGCCGCTGATGATTGTCCATGTGCACACTGGACTCAATGATATAATGTTAAATAATTATATTCAGATAATCAGAGGATGAACGTTATTACAGGGAAAACCACATCACCAAGTCTACAACGGATGTACAATGCAATTGTTCTTAAACTATTTGTAAATACTTGTTTTTGTAATCAGAGATTTTTCATTTTTTTAAACTGTAAGAGGTGTTCGAGTCAAACCGGGACTTTTGATTGCTCAGGATAACAGAACACAGAGTAAAAACTCTCTTTATTCCTCTATATAATCCCCCGCTACACTAATGCACCTATCCCAGTGTTACACTAGTGCTTACACTAGTTTTCTCAGTACGCCAGAGCCATGTCTGAAACCCCGGCCTCCCAGGAACTCCTTTAACTGGAGGTCAGGACTGTACTGATGATGTGGCAATAACTCCCAGCCGAGCTCCTGTAATGTGCAAGTTGTGTTGGTGAGTGATTGTGTGTCCAGTTCACACAGACGGATGCGTCTCTTCTGCAAGTTTCTGACAAGTTCTCCATGAATTTCTTTAAGGATCAGGCGCTTCACTCTCCATACTGAATGTTCACAGGTCAGACGTCTGCAGTGTTTTCCGCGCAGATGTTTTACTGTTCATGAAGTTTTAACCGTTCATAATGTTTAATCTTTATGTAGATTTAATATAAAGGGACTTGTTTTAATAACCTTTTGTCGACTTACGAAATATCAAAGTTACAAGGAAAATCATTATGTTAATCTATTGAAAGAAAAAATATATATATATGCGTTTATTTGCTTACACCCATGTCCTTTTCGTGCGATAATTCTTTCATAGTTTGTTACAATAGATTTCATCTGAATTGTCCATCATTCTTTGTTGTAGTGTGTTTTTCTGCTACATGAGAACACAATTAGTGGTCAGAGACAGATTCCATGCTTCTCTCATTGACCAGTTCACCACAAATTAAATGAGAAAGACACAAACTATTAAGTTCAGCAAAAAGAGATTTGATTTGATTTTTTTTGTGGGTTGGAACGAGAACGTGAGACTCGACCCAAAAGCATATATCTCAGAGACGGAAGACAGAGAGATGATCTTTCTCTCCTGCTCCACTGCTTCGTGCATTTTCCCATCAAGAAGCTTCGTTATATTATTGGTGTACGGTATTAAGAGGCAGTTTTTTTTTTTTCCCCACTCCTAAATGTCAGTTGGTTTACTCGAACCCGAAGCAACAAGGGGATGTCTCCCTAAAGACCTACAACTCAACCGATCATATCATCATGTAGTCTCTTTAGATCCATTCCAATCTAATAACTTTCCGCTTCCTGGCAAGCGCGGCTCTTGTTTTCTCGCGTCTATAAAACCGCCTTCCCTTTGCGCATTCCCGAGGATCGTTCCAGCTTCTTCGGGTCGAACCCGAATTCCTCGCCGTTCCCCCCCCCCCCCCCCTCCCGCATCCCTCTTTTTTTTTCTTTTTTTTTTTGTCTCTTCTGTACTTCCTGACACACCGCCTGTTCGGTGTTAACGCAGTTTTAAGAACGAGACAGTGCCAGTGCGTCTGCAGCCTAGCGCCGCTGACACCAGAGAAAGCTGAAAGCTCATCTGCATATCCACAGGGTCTGCTGCTCGCGCCCTCATGCTTTATGCATTCAGCAGCTCGCTCCATCGCTGGCGCCTAATCTCTCTCCCATGTGGAGGGAGTGGGAAGTAAAGAAATAAAAGAATCCTGCCAGTATTAAATATACAGGATGCACCTTTTCCTCTTAATCGCCGAGTTGAAAAGGACACACACATGGAGACGGGGATCGGGTCGATCTCGGTTTTAGAGTTTAAGCCGAAATGCTAAACACGAGCATTTCATCGGGAGGAAGTTCATTTCTGTTACGCGCTTTTAGACGATGACTGAACTCAAAGTCCCGCTTTAGCAAAAATGGCCTGGTTTTGCGCTGGCTTCTGCTTCGCCCGCTCTCAATTCTGCTGAGATGCAGCGCGGTGTTAGTGCCTGGCATTAATGCAGAAAAATCTGATACATAGATTTACAGCCGCCACAAGGGGCCGGGGAACGTCTTGTTCTTAAAGGGACCTACCGAGCTCGGAAACATGTTTCTGCAAAAACAAACAAACAAAAAAACTCAAATAATTAGATAAAACTCATTTCAAAACCTGACCTAAGCGGGTTAGTTGTACATGTGTTAGAGAAGTCGGTTCCTGATTAGTTTGTCTGTGTTTTGAACAATTCGAATCTAAAAAGAAACTGCATTCTTAACTTTTTAATCTTTCTGTCCACATTTTCCTTCCCTCCTTCTTTTCATTTGTCAGTCCCCGCTTCCGTCTTTTCATCCTTCCTTCCTTCCTTCCTTCCTTCCTTCCTTCTGTCTCTCCCCTTAATGCTTTTTGCCCTTCCTTCTTTCTTCGCATCTCTTCTTCCGGCCTCCATCCCTTCCTTCCTTTTCTTCGTTTCCGTGGTTCCTACCTTCTTTTCATGTGTCCCTTCCTCTGCGTTTCCTCCTTCCTTACTTGCTTCCTTGTTTAACTCCTTCCGTCCATCTCTTCTTCCAATCTCTCTCTCTCTCTCTCTTCTACTTCTTCTCTCCCTTCCTTTCTTCCTTCCATCTTCTTCCCTTCTTTCTGCTTTCCTCAATGTTTCCGGCCTTCTTTTCTTTTGTCTGTCCCTTCCTCTGTCTTCCTGTCACTCCTTATTACTCATTTCCCTACATTCCCTCATTTTGTCCATCTCCTCTTCCTGCCTCCATCCCTTCCTTTCTTTCTTCTCGTTTCTTTTCTCGCTTCTTTCTTTTCTTTGCCCTGCTTCATTCATTTATTCCTTTCTTGTTTCTGTCTTTTATTTGCTGCATGGTTCCTGCCTTTATTACTTTTGTCTGTCCCTGATAGATAGATAGATAGATAGATAGATAGATATATAGACAGACAGCTAGATAGATAGACAGACAGATAGACAGCTAGATAGATAGAAAGACAGGCAGATAGATAGATAGATAGATAGATAGATAGATAGATAGATAGATAGATAGATAGATAGATAGATAGATAGATAGATAGATAGATAGACAGATATATAGACAGACAGCTAGATAGATAGACAGACAGATAGACAGCTAGATAGATAGATAGATAGATAGACAGACAGGCAGATAGATAGATAGATAGATAGATAGATAGATAGATAGATAGATAGATAGATAGATAGATAGATAGATAGACAGACAGGCAGATAGATAGATAGATAGATAGATAGATAGACAGGCAGATAGATAGATAGATAGATAGATAGATAGATAGATAACCAGATAGACAGATAGATAGATAGATAGATAGATAGATAGATAGATAGATAGATAGATAGATAACCAGATAGACAGACAGATAGATAGATAGATAGACAGACAGACAGACAGACAGACAGACAGATAGATAGATAGATAGATAGATAGATAGATAGATAGATAGATAGATAGACAGACAGGCAGATAGATAGATAGATAGATAGATAGATAGATAGATAGACAGGCAGATAGATAGATAGATAGATAGATAGATAGACAGACAGACAGACAGACAGACAGACAGATAGATAGATAGATAGATAGATAGATAGATAGATAGATAGATAACCAGATAGACAGATAGATAGATAGATCATTCATGAGCTGCTTCAGGCAGCACTGTGGCTTAGTAGTATTTGCAAGTTGCTCGTAATGCAATAGGTTGACACTCCATCCGTCTTCTGCCCTACGTTCCCTGGGATAGGAACAATAGAACTGCTATTTGGATGGATTTGCTGATTTCTGAAGATGTGGTTAAAACAAATGTGAGGAAAGGATGTCACCGCATTGCATTAATCTAATTAACAATAGCGAGTCTAAAGCTTCAGAATTTTCTCGGCTCCTATTTGGCCCTGTTCTCGATTTAACCTGAAGGGAAAAGAAACCTAAATCACAGGGACAGGACGCATAATTATCGATGGTTAATCCGTTTGGTAATGCGGGGAAAAAAGATGATAATAATAAAAAGGAAAGACACTCGGCTTGTCACATGGTCAGGACGCTGTGGGCCCGCGCATGAAGCCACACCGCTGCTATTTAACTTTTATATCTGAAACTCCCTCTACGTTTCCACTGATTAAAAACAGTCTCGGAAGGCCTTTATAGTTAGAAGCAGACCTGGAAGCAGTAGGTGGGTCTGCTTCTCGCCTCTCGTGGTGAGAGCTATCTATTAAAGCATAATGGGCCGAAATCTGCGTGATTAAAGCTCAGGGAATAAGGGATGCAAACAAATCGACTCCTCCTCCCTAGGACAGGCGGCGTGTTTGTTCCTGTGTGTGTGTGTGTGTATTTATCAAAAGAAAAAACCGAGGATAATCTCTAGGGTGTGTAGCTGCTCACATGGGAAAGCGCACTGCATCTTTCCAAAATTATCGATTTGACAAAGCAGGAGGATCCTCAGACGAGCGGCTCCCTACAGGCTAATCGTTGCTTGACTGGTCTTCATTTTCTTCATTAGCTCGCACTACCATATAAGGCGAAACCAGGCTCCTGAGTCATTTCATTAGACGCTGTGTCTGGATTTCTGGATCGCTAGGAAATGGTGGGCACTGTGTGACATTAGCCGGCGAGCGTTCAGACTGGGACGCTGAAGCTGATTAGCGATGTTGTGTCTCCTGGAGGTAGACGTGCGCGGCTGAGTCGCTCGAAAAACTATGAGACTTTCATGAGGACGCTTTCGGTGCCGGAAAGCGCGTGTGAACTTGAAGCGTGGTCGCCATGCATCGTAAGGCTGACGCGTCCACGGTTTCGACCGCGTGAGTTTGAGGAGACATAACTGCATCGTGATGGGACATCACCGGTTTTCAGGCTCCGTTAGCTGATAATGTAATGAGATAGCAGCTTATCTCATTTTGTGATGCTATTTTAAACCTTTGTCATCAACTTAACTCATTAACTCCATCTATCTAACGCTATTAAGTTTAAGTCATGAGGTCAATGCTGTTATAACATGACGCTGCAGCCGTCACGTGACCTGATAGCTTATAAAAGTAATGATAACTTTGGGTTAGCATTAAGCAATAATCTTCCTGGCGTATCTGAAAACCCAAATACACAGTTTGAAGTCGGAAGCCTCCCCGTTAACAAACACCAGCATGGCTACAAAATATAAGCACATACAGAACTTTTTAAGTTGTCAGGGTTGACATGTTTATGACATTATGATGTCAGACGTATTATTACGGCACTTCATGTAAAGCATTACCGGAGCATAGGCAGGAGACACACAGAGCTCCACCCCAACCTTCAGGGGAGGAACCGTGGGAATTTGGAAAGGTTAAGTACACTGTGAAACGTACTGTAATTTGGAGGGTGGCGCGAGAGAACAAGGATTTGATAAAAGAGGATTTAAACTGAAAGGAAGATGAGGGAGATCAAGACCAGAAGGTGGCGGTAATGCAGCTTCCAATCATCGTAAAAAAAAACAATTAGAAGAGGCAACCCCCCATATTCAATTATGTCCGTTTTATAATATTCAAGGCTGATTATACGCTAATGGCGGCACGGCGGGGTAGCGGTTAGCGCTGACGTCTTGCAGCTCCAGGGTCCGGGTTCAATTCCCATCTCTGTGTGCATGGAGTTTGAATGTTCTCTCCCTATGCTTGGTGGGTTTCCTCCGGGTACTCCGGTTTCCTGCCCCAGTCCAAAGACAAGCAGATTAGGCTAATTGCCGTTCCCGAACTGCCTGTAGTGTGTGAATGAGTGTGTGAGTGTATACGCCCTGTGAAGTCTCCCGGGATAGGCTCCAGACCCCCCATGACCCTGAATACAGGATTATGTAGACGACGAGCGAGCGAGTGATTAAACTGTATGCACATAGGTGAAAGTGATGTAATTCAAATGCAGTTTTTGCAAAAAAATAGGTAGCTGGCTTAATCCCGAGAAGGGGGGGGGGGGGGCGGAGTCACCAGAAGATTCCATGAACGAGTAAGAACAGCGCTACACCATGGATGCAACAGAGAAGCCAAGAACGTTCCACTTTGAGCGTTAACATCGTGAGATGCCGCGCGGTAACATCAGATTAGCATTAGTGTATATAGCGTTAACATGCTAGGGTTGGATCTGAGACAAGAAGCAGATACAACTATGAACATCAATGGAAAATATTTTAATGGAAAAAATACCCACAGATCTGGATTTGCAAACGATAACCATATTTAATGCAACACCCCCGGTTTATATATATATATATAGTAGATTTAATCAGAAATTCATAAACGGAATTCCATAATATATATACAGATGACTTAATGCTGGAAAAGAACATATGTTACAGTGTATTAAATCTCTGTGAGCCTCCAAGGGAAAAGCACTTGGAAAAAAAAAAGCAAGGGGGGGGGAGCAACGAGGAGCAACGAGGAGCAAATGTGTACGTTTTGTGTCTACCAAGAGAGGTCTTGTCAGCCAAATAATGGGGCATCAATGGGAACACGCAGCATGCTGCACCCCGATTAGCATGCTGCTAAATGTGGAGATGGTTCATGAGGGAAATCACGGGTACATGGCAGACCTATAGAGACGCACCGAGGAGCTCTAGAGGAAGGGGCAGAGCCATCTTTATTTCTCTAGTGTTGATTTACCACAATTTCAAATAAAAAAAAATAAAATAAAATAAAAAATAAATGGTGAACACTTTGGGGTTTGTCTGTCCAATTAATGGAGGGAAAATTACTTGTGTTGGCGAGAGGAGCACACACAGGGACGGAAAAGCAGCAGACTGGTTATCTAATGATAGGTGGGAGCCGACAGTGAACACACCAACATACGTCCGCTGGGAGGTAAACAGTGAAAACCGCCCTGATGGATTGTGCGAAAGGCACGACACAAACACACACAGACGTCCGCGCCGCTCCTGATGGCTGTTCCGGTGGCCATTTCTGAAGCAAACTGCTTGCGAATGTGAGAAATGTCAAGTACATGCACTCGGGCTATTGTGGAGATCCATGCAGAGCCCTGGAACGGAAGGAAAAAAAGAAAAGAGGAGATATGGAGCGTTCGCCATCCGGGTGACGGGGAGAGTTAATTATACGCACGCGCGCGACACGGCAACAGCTCAAATCCGTCAGTCCCCTGATCTCAATCATAGGAGGGGAGGAAAAAAAAAAAAAAAAAAACCTCAGCGAGGAAAAGAGACTGAGAGGAGCCCCTCGGCTTGGCTCGCGGCATTGAAGGCTGAAAAATTAGCCAGCCTCTTATAATTATCAGCACTCACCTTAATTGACTCTCTGAGTCTGCTTGCAGAGGGACGCACCCTCGTAATAATAATGAAGCACTACACAGGCTATAGACAGAGCAGAACAGCGCGCGACATCCCTAGTCGTTTAAATAGAGTCTGGTTTTCTTTTACCCTCCCTACCCCAGCTGAGGGAGCAAAAAAAAAAAAAAGAGAAGAGAAGAGAAGAGAGGAGAAGAGAAGCAAGGAACATTTGGCAGAAGCAAATTCATCATCAGGTGTCTGGAGGTAGGGCTTTAATAGAAAAGGCAAGTCCCACTGAGCGCGCACCATGTTGCGGCCAGGCACGCATGCCCGCGAGCAGCAAGCCACTAGTCACAGTGGGCCGCCGGGCATTAGCATAATTTTATATAACACAGGCCCCCGCTCTGGAAATTTAATACATTTCAGCAGATAGCAGACCGCCATTTTGCATAATATATTTTTTTTTTCCCCTTTCCTTCATCTTTCTGTCACTGAAGCATTCTCTCTCTGTGTCTCTCTACCTCTCCGAGTCATGCTCTCTCTCTCTCTCTCTCTCTCTCTCTCTCTCTCTCTCTCTTTTTCACTCCCTCCTGATGCTGCTGCTGCTGCTGCTGCTGAGGCTCGTCTTCCTCGCCCGCCCCACGGTGCCCCTCGCACCAGGAGAGGGGAAGTTCATTACCTCAGCTAAATCAGAATTAGTCCCTTCATTTTGACGGGGCGAACTTCATTAGAAAGGCCCTTCCATAATCCAACGGGGAGAAGTGATGAATCTACGTGGGGCGATAATTTGCTTCACACAGCACATTCAGCCGCTTCATCCATTTTTTTTTTTTTTTTTTTTTTTTATACCTCACTGCTACGCTTCTTCTTTTTTTTCTTCTTCTTCGTCTTCTCCCTTTGCTCTTTCTTTATGCGTTTTCTTTCGTACTGTATTTCTCTATTAGACCGAGAAGAACAGTGTGCTCGGAGAGAGGAAAACACCTGTATGCAATTAGCTAATGGCACGGAGCTCGCGAGGCAGGACGGAGGAAGAAGCAAAGCAGACTGAGCGGACGCGTCTCTACTAAACCTTAAAAAGAAAAAAGAAAGCATTAAAGAAAACGGTAAAGTTTAACATTAAAGATAAGACAAGACGAAAGGGTTGATTGTACTAAAGTGGAAAAAAAAGAAAACGCCGTCGTATTATTAGCATTAGTGAAAACTAGCATGTTATTATCTTCCATGCAAACCGCAAATAAGGAATGCATGAAACCCGAGCCGCTGGAATGAAATACATCATTGCGGAGTGAGCTGTGGATGTGGGGTCAGCGAAATTTGCCTGCGGATCCAATGGGCACTTAAAAAAATTGACTGTAGCGCGGATAAACATGGCCGTAGTCATCAGCTCCATGAATCATTATGGCTCCTGTAGCAGATTCTCTATTGTGGTGTATAAAAATCAAATGCATTTATTCTAGGAATGATGGAGTTCAAGGCGGTTCATCGGCCCAGAGGCTAGTTACAAAAAAAAAAAATAATAAAATTTACACTCTCATACAGGTGACGTGGCTTGGTTAGCAAAAACTTCAAATGTGGTGAGCAAAGTATCACCATTTCGTTTCATTAAATGGTTTCTGATATTACCATTCAATTACGCTAGTTCCTGAATCTTTAGCGAAACGCGCGGCCCGATCCTATCTGACAGCTTGTTCTTCTTGTCCTTTCTCAGTCCCGCTTTTACACCCCTACGGTACGAATAAATGGAAATGTGAAGTGGCGCCCCCTGCTGGCGCGGCCCACTGTGTCCCACCTCACGGAATCCACGCAGGAGCGCCAGTCTAATTTTGGCCGGTGCCAGCTCTCTCCTGGACCCCCAATTACCCTAGAGCGGCTCCGCGTGCTGCCGACATCTGCTTCGCCGGAGCTTCTGCGGCCCATTTATATTCCAGCTCATCTACATGGATATTGAAGATAATAATAAACGAACAGGGAGGAATAAGATGCGGCGGCGCAGGGCTGTGTTTCAAACAGGCTCGCGCTGGCGCTGCCCGCCTAGGATGCTCGTTGCCATAGTTTCCGCGATTTGAAAAGGCGAGGGCGACCAATCAAACGTGGAAGCAGGACACAATCAGGGGAGAAATCAGATTGTTGTGGAGCACGACAAATGAATTAAAAGGCAAGGAGGATCAGGGCCTTTGAGATTGCACCCAGAGCCTCAAACAGCTGAACATGCTCCTCTCGTGCCAAAAGCACAAAGACCTTCTGCCTAGACAATAAAAACAATGCATGGATAGTGTTTTTATTATAATAATAATAAAAACAACAATAATAAATAATAATGGCATAAATAAAGCTATTAGACAGCAATGTGTATATTTTAATATCACCAAATATGTCATAAAAAAAAACAAAAAAAAAACAAGCCAAGTATATTTCCAGTATGAATCTATTAGTGGAGGTTTAAAGAACGGCAGCATTTTGTGCTTGACCTACTTCAGCACATTGAAGGTGTGATGATTAACTGATGAGTTGACTCAAGTGTGCAGCAGCAGAGAGGAACGCGGCTTCACTCGCCGAAAATAACAATGAACAGAAATAATAAAAAAATGTGTGAGACGCTCACAGCTGTATGTACAGTACAGAGTTCAGCGGTGATGGATAAAAGTTATCGTTATTGCTCGCACAATGATTAATGTGATGCTGATGTGTTCACACAAACCTTTAAAAGAAACAATAATAATAATAATAATAATAATAATAAAAACATCCTGATTGAGAGAGATTATTGCTTGATGAAGACGGCTGATCCATTGGAAACAGTGACGAGAGGCTGTTTAGAGATTTAACCATTCAACTTCTACGGTCGCGTAAAAAAGTCAAACTTGATAAATAAATAAACCCAAATAAAAAACACATTAAGTAACATTAAATTAATTATATTTTTAATATATATTTTTTCAAGACCATTTCTTTTTGTGGACGTTACATAAAAATCTATAAAATCTACTGTGTTTTATGCTTCTCTAACACTGATTTGCTAGCGGTTCATTAGCAAAAACTATATAGACTAAGTGGCCACTTTAATAGGCACACCTGGTCAACCGCTCGTTAATGCAAATCTCTAATCAGAAGATCACGCAACAATGCTGAAATCTGAATTTGAACTTTTGATTTGATCAAGAGGATCTGCTGAAGTTCAGACCGAGCATCGGAATGTACAGAAATTGACTTGGCTGTGGTTGGGCTAGTCCCAGTATTTCCAAAGCTGCTGCTCTACTGGGATCTTAACAGATAACATATAGGGTTTACAATGAATTATCTGAAAAAAAAAAAAAAAAAAAAAGAAAATATCCAGTAAGCTTCAATTCTCTGGGTGAAAACTCCTTGTTTTTTTTGTTTTTTTATTCCAGACGTCAGAGAAGAACGACCAGACCGATCCGAGATTGTATAAACGCAACAGTAACTCAAATAACTCAAACAATGCAACAACATGTCAAACCTTGAAGCGGATGGGCTACAGGAACGGAAGACCACACCGGGTGCCTCTTCAGCGGCTGAGAACAGAAAAACTGAGGCCGAATCCATGCCATGAAGAACTAACACGGTTCTGAAACCAAAACGGGTCGACCCAGTACTGGTCCCTAATGAGGGCGTGTATATACAGTACTGTATATTGCGACATATATCACGTACTGGATGTACTGCACGTGAAGTCACCTTGGTCTGTCTAAATTAAAGAAAGATGAAATCATTAATTAGGCTTTCAGTTGAACAGCGCTCTAAATCATGAACTGTGATTTAACGTTCATTAAATAAACTTCGCTTATATTCATTCACAAGATTAGTTGGGTTTTTTTTATGTTTTGCTTCATCTTGTACTCTCATTAGCGATGTAAAACCTGTCAACTGTTTTTTTTTTTTTTTTTTAAACAGTGGCACTTTGTGACACAAGTGATAGAGCAATCGAATTGTCCGGGGATGAGAACCCTGGCGCTCTTCATCATCGCAGCAAGTGGGACAGCCATGATTAAAACACGGTGTCAACATGACTGACGGCTTCTTCGAGAGCTCGCCGAGATGACAGTCGCGGCGGTATCGGGAGAGCGCTGCTTCATCTACGTCGAACTTCACAAACGCAATCAGACTAAACAAACTTCCCTCAACACGACTCGCGAAGCTTACAAAAAAAACAAAAAGAGAGAAAAAACACACAAAAAAAAATCTTAAGATGCCTGCCAAAGGCGGAAAATTTCAACAGTAAAAAGCACATAAAGGTAAGGGAGGAGTCGTTCCCATGGGTGTGTGTAGAGAACAAGATTCTCATTTTGCTGCACCAGGTTCTGAAGTGTTTGATGCTAACAGTGCGGGTTTATTCACTTCCTGTCTCTCTGAGGAGCGGAGTTGTGTCGTACAGGTAGGGTTACTCGCGGAACAGCACACTTATCTCTGCACACTCTCGACATTTGTCAACAGCTAGCGGAAAGGGAATCGACGTGTGAAATGGTAGGTGTGAGAAAGGCAATTTAATATTAGTCATGTTGCTTTTGCGATTCAGTTTTTTTGTTTTTCCACCTTCATCCGGGCGGAGATGCATCGTCACTAAGACAAGGTTGTGGACGGAACACAAGTTGTGGACGCAATCTCCCGTTTTTGACGGAGGTGTCTGGGACGAGAAGTTCTTGTATGAGAATTTCGTTTCATCTGGGTTTTTTTTTTTTGTATAGAAGTCAGAGACCCGAACGCACTGACAGGGGGCCCCTGAGGGCGCTTGTCTTCACCTCTGAATCTGAAGACGAACATATCGGGTTCCCTCAGTGCTCGGTACACAAATGCACTCACAATCAAAAAAAAAAAAAAACTTACAACCACAACCCCCTTTCAAAGAAAAGATAGAAAGACGAAGCTAGAAGGAGTCAAATCCAGGTACAGAAGAAAAGCCTTCAGTAATTCCCTCGCCTAGTCTGCGCGTTTGGCTCCGCGGGAACAGCTGACAACCCCGATCCTGCAGATTTCCACCCCCAAAGGTCTGTCACACTGCCATCACTGCTGCTACCGCCTTGTCCCTGGAGACAAAAAAAAACCTCGCCACCCGCCATCACACCAAATCATAGTCCTCCTCCATAGGGGTGTAACGGTCTTGAGTCGTGTCCCATTACCACGTCTGTTAAGGTGGATTTAAATGGTGCGAGTTTCTCCCTTCACCCTCTCACCTGCCGAATCTGGCGGGAACGCTCATTGGTTAAGGGTGAACGAGAGGGGAAAAGAACCAGCCAGGAACACTAAAGGGGGGGGGTGAACAACAGGGGCGTGTGCAACGGTTAATTTAATCGGGGTGCACAGCTGCACAAACAGGGGTATCGTGGAATTTCTGTCTGCTGGTAAAATTGACCGTGCATGAATAGCTCCATTTTCCTCACTGGGACAGGCCGTTTTCCATATGTCCCAGTGAACTGTTGGAGCCGCTGGCCATTTTTATATTCTTTCCCCCTTTTCTTTTTAACCACCTCACACCACTACCGTATACAAAGTGTGTAGGAAAACTAAAGAGATCATGCGATGCACTCTTTTCTTCGACACAAAGCTCCTGCCCCTGCTGCTAGGGAAAAATAACAAAACAACTGGGGAAAAAAAAAACCCTCTGACCTACTGACCAACTTCTTAAATATAAAAGGTTGCAAGAAAACACAACATGAAACAATAGCAATTCGAAGTATGAAGCGGTCCTGACATCTTGAACCCGCATGACTGGAGGATGGACTATTCTCAGTGTGAAGAGAGCAGCTTTTAAAGTTATATCTACACTCACTCCTCTGCTCACATCTTCTTCTTTTTTTTTTTTTTCCAACTGGCAGAGACTCCCTCTAGCCATTTGGAAGGATTAGAACCGAGACGAGAGAGTGGAACGGCGGGGGAAAAAAAAGAAAACTCTTCAATTTTTGAGTGATTATGTGATGTTTGCGTATAATCTCCTTCATACTGCATTAACCAATTGTCTTTAATGACCATTGCCCAAACTTTCCAAATCCATCTCACTACTCTACCACAAACCTTGCCATGATATTCCCCTTATCATGCTATGGAAGCTTGACAATGGGAGCTCTTGCATCTTCGCTTCATTTGAATGCTTCTCGTGGTATATTTTTCTCCAAAATGTTAGAAATATTTAAAAAAATATATATATATATCCTTTTTCAAGGAAGACAAACCTAGAAGGCATAAAGTAACCTGGAAGCCTGGCATAGTGAATTAAAAAGGACAGGTGGAGGAAGAGAGAGGGAGCCTGATAGCCTGGGGCTGGCGAAGGATGCGGTAAACTGAGCAAATGAAAAACTCTGGCCAGTTTACTAAATGGATTGTGTTGCTTTACAAAAAGCACTTTGTAAAATGATACCGAGGTGAAAGAGGAATAAGCGTCAGAAATATCCAAGACAACACACCAAGGACACACCGAACTACCCCTCTGCCCCCCATTTCGGCTATCTTCGCTGGCCAAGGCTCCAAGGTCGCACTAGTCCGAGCCAGACTTTCCTCTGGATCCGTTTCCTCTCTCCAGGGGACGCCGGACTCGTGATTCAGTGCTTCACGTTAAGAGCAATTCACCTGCCTCCAATATCTCAGTGGTATGCTATCCTCCTGGGAAGGAGGGGGAGCCAGTCAGAGCATAAGCAGGGGGAAAAAAATAAATAAAAAAAAGTTTCCACATATGGTTAAGTCAAGCTGCTTGGAGGATACTGAGCGTCTGCTGCAGGGAGAGCAGCTCCTAAAAGGCCCAGCTGGTACTTGGAAAAAGGCCTTCTGCATTACTACACCTCAGCGCCTGCCTCACCTCCCGTTTGGAGCTGCTGTTGGCCAACTCTTGCCAGCCATTTTAGATTCCTACCCCTCCCTCTTCGGACCCCCATTTTGCCATCCCTTCCCCTTTCCCTGTACTTCCACAGGTTCTGGATCCAATTGAACATTTGGTCTTCCACTGCTGCTTAATCAAATTCCTCCATCTGGCCCCCTTATCCCTGCGGAACAGGGGAAGGTGCAGCCGGATCCCTGGTCCAAGTGCATATTGGGAGGGAGGGAGGGTGGGAGGGGAAGAGGATAGGGCCAGGGACTGCCTACCTAACTTACCCATGCTGGTCAACAAGACCAGGTGGTGAGCCAGTCTAAAACCTTTCTTGCGCCCGTCATAATCAATGTAGCATAGTGTAATTATTTAGTAACTAATGAAAGCATTAGCGTCTCACCGGTGCACCAGACAGCGTTTGCCACAGCTATGAATGAGAGGGGGGAAGAAAAAAAAAGAAACGAAACGGCCTGGGTGCTTGAAGCCTCGTCTGCTATTCTTGCGGGGGTTACCAAATTGAGAGAAAAAACACGTCACCCTAAATTGAAACGTCTGAGCTCCTTGATCAGAACACCTGTGAAAGCGCAGGATTTGCTTCCTGCCTGCAACATCAATCATCAATCTTTTCCCAGCAAAAAGCACAGCATGATGACTAAGCCTATTCTCACATCACCAGCGTAGCGCACGGCATCAGACATTTTGTTGTTGTAGAACAGCTATCCTCTCCATCGCCAGGTGGCAAAACATGTGTCAAATAATTAAACTGGTTTTACAGAACAGGACAACAAATGCAATGCAATTTGTTTCTTATCTTTCATTGGCCCATAGCAGAAGCACATGTGAGAGAGAGTAATTAATCAAACCACTGGAATATGTGAGCAGCAATTTCCACTTAATGGCACTTACAGGTATTGGGTCCCTGAAGTTGGCCATTTCGGCTCTAAAATGAGGATTCATTTTCCTCTTTATGGTTCTGACAATAAAATTGAGCAAGCACATTAAACAATATCCATTTCGCTGGATTTTGATAATGGCCAGCTGATGTGACTGTGACTGGGCACGAGGCACACTGTACATCAAACCACAACATGGCCAAAGATCCACAGGCAGACAGACATATTCATATTTATGAAGCGATACTATGGATATGTTTGATCTCTTTCTGATCTTTTTCTCTCTCTCTCTCTCTCTCTCTCTCTCTCTCTCTCTAATGATCCCAGTGGTACAGTAGTTGTCCCAACTACAGTAGATTAAGATGTACTTGTGAATTCCTAGCTCTGATTGGTCAAAATCTGCTCTGTAGAAGACAAAAAAGTGCTGCTACTTATCAAAAAAAGTCTCCAGTGTCCAACATTTTAGTATAAGAGGTTCAAAATACATTGGAATACACTGTTATACTGTGGGAAATAATCGCCTTCAAGCTGGCAACATTCACACCAAACAACTTCCTTAATTTGCTTGATGGTAATTTCATGTCCTAGTAGAACTTAAGCACAACTAATGAGCACCATGGTTCACCATCGTTCATGGCTTTCAGATAAATTCACCTTGGGAAGCCGGATCACTATCCAACCGAGCCAATATCATACAGTATGTAAGCCAAGCCAACCTAGCCAATATCCCTATCTGCAATTCTGAGCAAAAATACAATTTAAGCTCGTCTCAGTTCGTGTGTTATGGATGAGTTTTCAGGATACAAATTACACCTTAAGGACCATAAACATTCTTGGTTTGAAAAACATAAAATAAAATCACTGGCTCATCCTACAGGATTTAGCATAAAAAGTGGGCTTAGTGGCTATTCCAGGGGATGCCCTGAATCGGGTGGCATCAACTCTTTACAGGGCACAGGCAGACACATCACGGAGACAACTCAGAAATGCCAACCAGCCCACGATGCGAGGCTCATGGGAGGGTTGGTTGCCTGTGTGGGGAGGACATGCAGACATACCAGTGGCAGGATTCAAACCCCTAACCCTCATGGTGCAAGGCAACTGTCCTCCCCCTGGATACAAACAAGCAAGCACAAATGAAAAGTCATAATGAGAAACATTCGTAGTGGTTCAACTTTTCACATTAGCGTGCAGGAAGTGCGCGGTGATGAGCCTCACCAGCCCGAATTCAAAACACAACACCAGATCCTAGATGAGTGGAAGTCCATTTCCCCCACTGCTGCTCTAACCACAGAGCTCCCAGTCGTCCAGACAGAGACATAGAGCATATCACTCTCTGCTTTTAGTGGCACTGCGGCCTAGCCTTAATGGCACCCATGTCCTCTTAAAGCTTTATTCCCCCCCTCCCGGTTTCCTTCTAAAGAGCCCCTAAGAAGCTTCTGGTTTCAGTAATTCCGCCAGGATCCAGACAGCAAAACAAGAAACAATCAATCGCTCCTTCTCTCTTTCTCTCTCTGAACTTATAATGTAAGTCTTACATAACTACTTAGCTAATGATCTCGCTCTGAATCCATATTATGAACACAACTAGATTTTCAATAAGTGCGAGAGGTGTTCATGTCAAACTGGGACTTTTGATCAGATCATAGTTATGAGAGAAAAAACTCCCTTTATTTCTCTATATAATCCCCTGCTGCACTAACGCACTTATCCCAGAGTTTCGCTAGAGCTTGGATACCATCAAGATAGAAAGTTTTCTCAGTACACCAGATCGGACTGCCTCGTTCTCGTCTGAAACGCTGGCCTCCCAGGAACTCCTTTAATGGAGCAAACACGTGGAAATGGCTTGGTGCGAGGACAGATGTGTCTCTTCCGTAAGTTTGCGGGACGGTATCCATCGATTTCCAAGGATCCGAATGTTCACGGGAACGACTGCAGTGGGCTCTGAGCCACCTCAGTCCGGACTCGCCTTCTTTAAAAAACGTTTACACCAAATGTTCTACTGCAGCTCAAAGTCTCATCACCGTCCTGTGCTTGAAGGACATTCTGTAAATGTCGATCTGTTTACGCCTTCATTCACGTGAAATGTCATCACAAGTCCCCGTTCGACTTGAACACTTCTAATAGTATTACTGTTACTGTTTCCTGAATCAAATATATATATATATATATATATATAATATATATATATATATATATATAAAACCCAAGCCGTCATGAACAGGTCACCTCTAAATAATTGAACGAAGATGCTTTTGTTATCAAATCTTTTCTGCCCGTGTCCGGATCATGTGCTTCAGTGACTTCAGAGAGAGGTAAAGATGGGAGGAGATGCAGGCAGCAGGAGAAATAAATAGTGAGCAGAATTCACACAGGGTCCAAACACACACACACACACACACACATGCACGCTAACACATGCGCACCACTCACACATGCTGTGTGTAAGTGTGTGAGTGTGTGCACGAGTCCCAAGGCAACAAAGATGCATCTCTTCTGCATTTGGCCCCCTTATGGGCTCCAATCTTTCCCTCTGTGTCGCCAAGCCAACCCTTTTATTCTCCCCAGCACTCTTTCCTCCTCTCTCTCTCTCTCTCTCTCTCGCTCTCGCTCTCTGGGGTTTAAATACTTCACTCTCTGATGGCTGGATTTTCTTAGGCGCATCTTCTGCTTCATAAGAAAAGCAAACAGCTTTTGAAATATTTTTGTACCTGCACTTTTGTGTTAAATTTAATGTTTACTTCACAGTACCTAAAAGAAATCAAAGAAATAAAACGCTTTCTACATATTTAAACACACACACTCACATACTACAGTATCTTCTGCCTCTACCGTTCATTATAGATTGTTTTTTTTTTTTTTTTCCAGTCCGCTTTCTGCTGCTTAATGCTTTCTTAAAGATAACGGAGCCTCGTGATGAATTTGTCATCGCGTCGTATCAAAAACTCATTTGGTTGAGGAGCAAGATTCCGCTAAGAAGGAGACAAAATAAAAGGTCAAATTCAATTGCCTTTGCTGCTGGCCAAGCCGTACCCAATGACGCGCAATAATCTAATACATGATGCTATCACAATATCAGCGAATCCTACGGCAACTGCAAATAATGACACAATATTCCATCTCTCGGAGGACTCGGAGCACTCCTTTCCTCTAAATGAGTTCGGTTGTTTGTCTTTGTGCCTTGTGACTGCTCCTGCTAAAGACGTGCTGCTCCAAAAATAAAGCGGCCAGGGACAGGAGGGATCATCGAATCGTACGAGCGTGGGTCTCGCGGCCGCCAATGATGGAGGGAGGCGCTCACACGTCGCTCGCGCACAAATAACGGCGACGCTGGAAATAGCGAAGGTTTAAATAACCCTTACTAAAAGTATTTGATTATAACATCTCTCGACATAGACCCGAGGAATTCAAGGGTTTGGTCGCAAGACAATGTGGGGGGGAAATGACATGGACAGATGATCGTGTGATGGCATGGACCATGAAAGAGACACAAAAGAAGAGAAAAAGTCCAAACTTAAGACAGAAAGAGAGAAAAAGAAAGAAGATGGAGAAACTCCCTCTCTCTCTCCCTCTCTTTCCCTCTCTCTCTCTCTCTCTCGCTCCCCCTCCTTCTTCCATTCCTCTGCTCCCCCAGGAGACTTCCCTTGATGCCAAGCATTCATCATCTAGCCTCTAATATCAGTTATTCAGTGGCTCCTCTGCTTACAGCAGAATTAATTTGGGCTTTAATTACTCTCATCGGTGGAATGCTGATGAGGGAGGGAGAGGAACCAGCCTGGGACGCCGCTCATTCCGCCGCCTTCATTCAGGACTCAATTCCAGCAGGACCCAGACGCTGGCAAACAACCGGCAGGCCAGCCAGGAGCGCCACACCGGGACCCGCTGCCGCAGTGACGGGGGGATGGGGGGAAGAGAGAGACAGGCAGAGAGAGAGAGAGAGAGAGAGAGAGAGAGGCAGAAATAGATGGAGGAGAGAGTGAGAGCGAGAGATGGATGGATGGAGAGCGAGGCGGCAAGACAGGGATGAAGGGAAAACTGAAAAGGGTGTAGAGTGATACAGAGCATGAAGGGATGAAGAAAAGATCAAGTGAGGAAGAAGAAGATGATGAAAGACACAGTGATCAAGTGACAAGGAGGTAGAGCGAGACAAAAGCCTAAAGAGAGCTAAACGCCTATAGAAATCTGCTAATATATATATATATATATATATATATATATATATATATATATATATATATATATATAGTTAATGCATTCAAATTTTTTAAAATGTACTACAAAAATAGCTACAAAAACTATCGATCTTTATTAAAAAACTAATTGTTAAAGGATTACAAATATTTAAAAAAATGTCTACAACAATTTTATTAAATAATCTTTTATTATTTCTATTACTTAATTATCATAAAATCTTTAAAAAAGTCTTAACACATAATAACTGCAAAATCTTGAATAAAACAGAAAAAAATATTTTCAACAGATCAAAAAACTAGAAATTCTATTTGTTTATAAACTGAAAAAAAAAGGTTTTAACATGAAACTTTACAAAAAAACAAAAAAAAAATTATGTTTTTACAAAATATCCCCAAAGTCTATTTTTATTTATTTAAATATCTGTAGACATTCGAAGAGAAAATGTCTATAAAAATCTATCATTTTTATTTATTTAAAATAAACGTGTAAATATTTTCGTATGAAACGTCAACAAGAAAAATCTATTACTTTTTTATTTATTTAAAGTTTGAACCGAATCCATTAAAAGTTCCACTGCAAAATCCCCCAAGATTAAATTTTCCATTAAAAAGATAAGATATTGCCTATATTTTAGAAGATTGTTATGATGCAGTATTGATATAATACGATCAGAACCTGCGCTGCTATTATGTTCACACGTGTTGGATGGAGATCATCGTTATACATTGTGCAACACGTCTAACCTCGCGAGCGTCACGCGCTGGCTTTGAGAACGAGCAGAACGGGAGGAAAAAGCAGCACTTGGGTTTTTCCTAAACCCTCTGCCACGCTTATGGAATGCAGCATATTGGCTAAGGATTGTGATTGATTGGCCGAGTCTGCCATAGCGATTCGTTTGATTAAATGGAACCACGGGACTCCCGTCCAAGTCTTAATGAAGCAGCCATCGAAAAGCTGGCGGAAAAAAAAAAAGTCAGGAGCCGAGCCAGGAAGCCTACTGCTCGAGCCGGAATGGGAAATGAGTTGCGGGCGCCTCTCGACTGCAGGACGGAGTCACGCAGGACGCTCAAGTGCGGCCACGATCGGCCGCTTTCGCAGTCCAAGTACACGGTCTGCAGTGGAACGTGCTGTAATTGGCAAAAAGCGAGAGGTCAGTATTAAGAGCGATTTAAAGTGACTACAAAAGTGTACAGTAAAAGTGCGAGATGAGCCAGCGCACGATAATAAGCATAGAGACAGACGTTCTGAATGTGTCAGTGATAATAGCAGTAAAGTTTTCCACAAACGGTCAGAAACACGTGATGTAAAGGTAGGACAAAAACTCTCTCAATTCTATCTTAAGAGTTAAACAATGGTCTTGCTCAAGAGCCCAACAGGGACAACTTGAACCTGGGACCTTCCAAGGTGTAGTCCAAAGTCTTAATCCCTGACCCTTATCACCCCAGGCCCACCCATGCCCACGCAGACCAAAGCCAGGCCATCTAGTCTAGCTGATGAAAAACAACGCTGACCATGAAAGAAAGACACCAGAACACCCAGTGCACCACAGCTCAACCCAGCAGGCTAATAGTTCAAGGTTTTTGGGATCCAAATTCCCTAGAACCCAATGCCATCAAGCAGTCATGGGATGCACCAAACAAATAAGTCAACCTGCAACCCAGAACACCCAAAGGATCCGTTGCCAACGTCCTGGTGCCAGACACCACAGCACACCTAAGGCGGTCCTGTAGAGCTCAGATCTGGCGCAGTGGCACATGGGGAACTGAAAACCTACAGTAGGTGGTTTTAATGTTATGTCTGATATGTGTATGCCAAACCATTAATGGAAAACAAAATAACATATTGAAATAAGGACATTATTACTGCAATATTAGTTCTTATTAAATTCTCAGTCCTCATTGGTAAAAAGATGTTGATTTGTTTTTGTATAAACAGTATCTTAATCAACACCTTCTGACCAATCAGAACTGAGAATTTATTAAAAACTAATGTCACACCTGTTGGGCGTACAGTATACATAGCCAGCTGTGACATACTGTACATCAGAGATGTCTCCAATGAGACAAATTTGTCCATGGTATATATCAGTCTAAATGGAAGGAAACATGCCCTAACTCCAGCTCGCCTCTCTTGAACCCGAGCCCTAATTCGCACCGCTTCAATCTGTCGGCCTAAAAGGCCCGCGAGCAGGAAAAAAGGTTCCACTTCACATCTGGAAAAAAAAACGTGCCTTGTTTTTTTTTTTTTTTTTTTCCTTTTCATCCCAGAGCCCGAACATTTGTGTTAATGGTAACACGAGTATTGACTGTGTAATTATGTGGAGCACCGTCTCTACTGGGAGAGCGGGCGGATATCAGAATAACACTGCCATAATTAATGTATGCCAATACTGCATGAGAGAGGAGGCACTGAGGAAGCAAGAAAGAAAGAAGAAAAAAAAAAAACAACTGGGCTGAAATTAATAATCACAAGGACTTGCGTGGAGTCAGTCACACATACACACACATGAAAGTATAAACATGAAACTAGATTACGTTGCTCAAGAGCTAAGAGAGGACACATGAGGAGATAAAGACGCGCGTTGGACGCTAATCATGCCGATGCACAACCAGGCGTAGCCGCGGTGTACATCCATATTAACGCCTGGTGTGTTTGGTCGAGGGCTAACAAGACTGTGCAGTCAGTAATCCTGCACTGTGAGATGATGGAGAGGAGTTCTTTCTTTCTTTCTTTTTTTTTTCAAATCTTTTTTCAAACTTTTTTGCCTGAAGTATCTACGGGCGGTGCTGATATCTGCAAACACACACTAAAATTTTACAAGAATAAACTGTAAATTCATGATGGAGAGGCAAACAAGGTCAAGAGTCATTTCGCCCACAGCGCTTTCTCTATCTGTCTCTCTCTTTCGCGCGCACACATACACACATACACACACACACACGCGCGCGCGCGCGCGCACTCACACAGATTGTGAAGGAGCTGTTAGCTGTTCCGAGGAGGTCACGCGAGGAGACGTGATCCTCGAGCGGGGGTGTGCGCGGCCCTCGCGCAGGTGGAGAGGCGCTCGCAGGCAGCCGCTTTGGCTTCGACTCACGCGAGCCTCTGACAGTAATGAGCTTCTGGGTCATCACTGCTTCGCACATTAATATTTCTTAATGATAATAATCATTACGCCAGACGCATCTTTTCTCAATGTGAAAGTGAGCGTGCGCGCGCGCGCGCCTTCGTGCGTGTTCGAAAGCGGGAAAGGGGAGAGGGGGGGTGGGGGGGGGAGGGGGGGTGGTAGAAACGCTGGCAAAAAAAAGTGCCAGGGAGGCAGTGTCATTAAGACAAAAACAGCAGATAGTGTGTGTGTGTGTGTGTGTGTGTGTGTGTGTGAGAGACAATAGCTATCATCATTAATGGGATCAAACAGCAATTAACACCTCTTAGTTGTTAAAAAATGGAAATGCTGAGCGTGCGTTTGGCCTTTAGCCTCGGATGTTGTAGTAACATTTTTCCCGGCGATTTCCCCTCGCGCAGCCGCTATTCGCTTTCTTGGGAATCGCACTCTCAAGCCGCTATTCTACTCTAAGTCACTGTCCTTAGACTACAAAGTCTCGCAAATCAACTATCAACTTCTGAGCAATCCTAGCGTACATTCACCGCATTAAAGACACTCCCGCTTTCATTCCTTCATCGTCGTCGTCGTCGTCGTTTCAGCATCGTTCCGAGAATCCCGCCGGCCGGTCGTCGCAGCGAAGCCGGATCCAGTCGCGTCTCCTTTCGCGGCAAAAAAAAGCCCTCGGCTCATTTAATACAACTGTCAGAGCCGGCATATCACAGTCCATTATCTGTCCTGTCCACATTCATTATTGAAGCTAATGATCTGTTGTCCTCCATGCACCTCATTGAAGGGGGACTACATTAGAAGTCGCTCAGTAAGTTAATTAGTAATTATAAACCTTAAGGATTAATCAGAGCGAGAGCGGCTTAAGGTTTGCGTCTCCGATCCAGAGATGTCGGGGGAAGGGAAGAGGGAGATGGAACGACAGTGGAGACAAAGGACGAGAAATGAGTCCGACGACCACTTTTAGGTTTTAAGAAAAAGAATAAATAAATGTCGACCGTGAAATGTACTTTTTCTAATTTGAGTAATTAATGTGTCTATTGAAAAAAAAAAAAAAAACAGCCACTTTTCCTTCAACCCACTCTAAAGAGAAGAAACTCCTCACAAGCACCAGGCAACACCCTTGTGCACTGGTCCGAATCCCGTATTCAATCCAATTCAAGAAACTAGCATTGATAGAAACTCGCACGCTGACATGAATCCGAGGCATCAACGACTGATGCAACCGCGCACCCATAAGGACAAACCTTTCACGTCTGCCTGCACTGGAATTAATTACATGATGCAAACTCTGCCTCTGCCTTACAGCCATGTCCAGCGCTAAAATCACTTACACCTCGGCGCTGTTTAATCTGCGAGTCCGATTGGTCAGAAGGTGTTGATTCGCAATCTCATCAATTAATATCTACCTATAGCCGCACACTTTACGCCTTAAATAACGTTTTTCTGATATGTATGATCAGTGTTAGGTGTAAAACGTTACAAATGAACTTGGATTACTTTTTTGACGTAACGAGTAATCCAGCGCGTTAGGTACGCCATTTAAGTACTCAGTTATTTACATATATGTGTGAAAGTCGTCCTACAAGCCCCACCCCTGGTAACCTGCCTATGTTATTCCTGCTGTTATACCCCTATCTCACCTATGCGGCTTGCCTCGCGGTAAGAAGCGGTGTTACGCGCGAGTGACCGCCCGACGTTCCGCGATGTTCTGCAAGGTCTGTGAGTACGGATGTGTGGAAAGACGGAAACGTAATAACAGCGAATAATCATGAAGCGTACTTACGCCCACCGCCCAAAACCACATTGGTGAAATAGGGGTATTAGTAGTTAACAGACTATGGGCCAAACTTCGCTGAGTGATGATGGTAGAATAATTATAAAGGTCTTGACTAAAACAACATGCATGAGGAAACACAAAGGAGTTTTCATTGGAAAAGTACTCGAACTAGTTACTTTTATTAGAAAGTAACGCAGTAATGTAACTGATTACTTTTTAATGACAGTAATTTTGTAATGTAATTAGTTACTTTAAAAAGTTAAAAACCTTAAGGTTTAAGGTCTTAATAAGATTTTATAACGTTCATAGATTATTTTCTTATTCAAGTGCCTATCCTTGAGTCTTTTTATGCGTTTTAAGAGACAAAGACCACGGATCGAGACAGTACAGTACAGTGGGACCTCGGCATATCAACTCCCCTCTCTTAGAAATTAAAATTTTGCAAGAAATTTGCCTTGTCATGCGAGCGACCAAACCGAGCTGAACCGAACCAGCTACGTTGCGCGTACGTCCGGGAGCTGGAACGGATTGTCTGCATTTACATTATTTCCTATGGGAAAATGCGTTTTGCAATACGAATTTTTGGCCTTCAGAACTCGCTGAATCTGAATCAGATTAAATCACACGCCGGGGTACGGCTGTGCACTCAAACTTTTTAAAGGGAAGTAAACTTCTTAACAAGATACAATGCAAAGTGTGAGTGAGATTAAGTATATTTGTGTTGTGAGGTTAAAAATAAGATGAGGAAATGGACAAGTATAGCCAACACAGTCGGAAATGCCAGTAATAAGGACAGTAATAATAGCCAGGAGACAAACATACAGTAATAATCGCTTAAAATGGCTATTGTTTAGAGGGGAATGGGTGGAGGCTAAACCTTTAACAAATAATTTTTTTCTTCAGGCTGGTCAGCTGATATGAGGTCATATGCAGGAATTCAACTTTCCTAAATAAAATAAAATAAAATAACGATGCTTTCATTCATTCAAGCTGAATTTTTCCTTTCAGTGACAACAAACTTCATCGAATCACCCGACAACGCCGCTACGGTGTGCTTCATGTCAAGGTCTAACCTGACTGTCTACCCCTTTGCATTATGACTATCAGGTAGTTCAAAGGGATATAAATAAATAGCAGCACTCTGGCTGGGGACCGGGGCAGACTTGGCGGCTGGCCGTTGGCCCGAAGCACCTGAAACCTATTAGAGAGCTTTGGAACATTCTACAGGGTTCCACCGCTGCGGCCAGAGGGCATCGTAAAGGTCTTCGCAGGAGAGAGCTGCGCTAATCAGCAGCCCGTTCTCCAGCTGACCCAGGGGGGGGTGGGCAAGGTGAAAAACAAGAAGAAGTTGGTCACGTTAAAGGCAAAAATCTCTCGGTGAAACTGTCTCACTGTTGATGTGGAAAAAAAAAGAAAGAAAGAAACACCTGTCTTGGGGACGAGGAGGCCTTTAAAAGCCCCTGATTATTACTGTTTAGTCATATCTAGAGTATTTAATTGACCTGGAGTCATGCATGACATTATAAAAGTCTTCTCAAGCACTACTTTTCTCTTTAACAAGCTCGATTCGACATGGCAGGTCACCGAGTCTGCTCATTTGCTTTAGCAGAAATCCGTGATATTCATAAGTTTACTACGAGTTCAATATCTACAGCGTGTGAGGATTAAAACAGTCAGCGAAAAAAAATAAAAAATCAGCGAGGATGCAAAGATGTAAAGAGGTGGCGTTACCGCTACGTCATAAAAGCTGATTGTTTTCCCATGCTGTGGCGCTTTACTCCTTTCGTACCACGTCAATTTGCCAGTTTATTAAGGAACGACTCATCCGTTTAATGTTCATGCAACTCGTGTTACCGTGCGATCGCACGCCACCCTGGCCTTCAACGTCACCATGACGCCTATCGACATGCGGTCGCGCTTCTGAAACATCCCGGCCGAATGTGTGCTTTGTGCATATGGCCGTATTTGCTCCGCCGTATTTGTATTGGACGTGTCGTGTCTGTGTTTGTGTCATGTGTGTTGCATGTGTGCATCTGTGTTTGTGTATTACAGTGTGACTGTGCGCCAGCGTGTTTGTGTGTGTCACTTGTGAGTGTGTGTCATTTGTACGCGTGCGTGCGTGTGTGCGTGTGCGTGTGTGTGTGTGTGTGTGTGCTCTGCGGGTATGGCAGGCAGGAGTGGACAGATGGCTGGCCCTCTCCTCTCTCAGCTGCAGGAGTGGAGGGTGCAGTAACTGCGCCTCTTCTGCGCTGTTGACCTTGCCATGGCCATCCATGTGCCTGGCACTCAGCCGCACCACCCAATCCACTCTATCCTTATTATTAAAAACGCGCACGCGCACACACACACACACGCAGGCACACAGACATTAAACCACGTACAAACACACATACACACCAAAACACAAAGCAACAATGTGCATATAGAAACATATATCATACTAGTGCAAACAAACAGAAGTTTTGTAATTGTGTATATACGTATAAAACGTATGGCTAAAACGCATAACCTAATAGTAGCATAGCAAACGCCGTGCCAAGAAACGAAAATATGAACTTACAAAAGTACTTTGGATTTTGTGGAAAAGAGCTTGAAAAGTGTTACTCTACATCACCCCATAAATAAGTCAGAGACAGAATACCGGCTGTCGGATCTGCCCTTTCAAAGCCAACTGACTGAAGCCAGGCGATCTAAGTGTGAATGATGTCTCGGCCTTGACCTTTTCTCTTTCTTTGTACATATGGGAACGGGAGACAGAGGAAAAAAAAAAAAAAACCTGATAACTGCCAAACCCATCAAAGACGCCACATAGGGAGCGAGATTCCATTCAGAGTTAAGGGCTGCGTTGGGACGGGGCCAGTTTTCCAAGTCCAGCTTCCTATCTAACCTTGGTCGTGGGCGTCTTTCCATCCCGACCCTTCGATGCCTTCTTCCGCGACCGGACGTTTGGAAGGCCGAACGCTACCAGCCACTACTTAATCCTAAGCATTCGGCTTCAGGACAAGGGGTGGCATTAAGACTGCTAATGTAATGCGGCCCCTTAGTCGCTCACCATCAATAAAACATGCGCGGGAACTCGGGGTGAAAACGCAGAGGGGTCTCTCACCTCTGGCGGCTCGAGGAAGGAGAAAGTGAAGACACAGAGGGGATGAAGGGTGCCTATCAAAATCTGAGTAGGGCATCAAAGAAAAAACAAAACGTGTAGAAAGGGATTAGGAGACATAATAGACTTAAATACAGTACGTAAGTAAATATATTTCTGAAAGAAATATTGTTTAAAAATATATATTTAAAAATGATTCTTCATGATTATTTCAAATAGATAGATAGATAGAGTACTTTATTAATCCCAAAGGGAAATTTTATCAATTATATAATTGTATAAAATCATATAGTTAAAAGTAAAGCTAAAATTAAATAAAAAGAATAGTCTATGAAAATAAAAAATAAAAATCAGTAAAAAAAAAAACACATTTAAACACAAAACACTTATACAAATATTTACAAAATATTTTTTTATATTTAAATATAAAAATATATCATTTTTATATTATTTATATCTATTTTTAATAATGAAAATTACTTTAAATAAACCTTATAACAATACAAGGACTTGAAAGGAAAAATACTACTACTACTACTACTACTACTACTACTAATAATAATAAAACACATTTAAATAATTAATAAATACATTCAAGACGTCATCTACATCTTTCAAATTTTCCATTGAGTCACTCCAACAAATTATTTCCTTTAAATAATTTGTACAAAAACCTCATGGACGCCCCGGCATCCAGTATAAAGCCAAACTAGAAAGATCTACTTTTAGGAAGCCATCCTAATAGACTTCAGCGGAAAGTCTGGCAGAGGAAGCATTTCAGTTTGTAACAGGAAGCGGCCTGCATTCTCAGTCTCAGCTGTTACGCAATAAACAGTCTAATAAATCATTAACAAAATAACCTAGATCTATGCAGACTTACAGACAGACGGAGGTAAATGAACGGAGCGTCTAGTGGTGTGCATCGATTTTCAGGAAAATAATAATCGACTCCGAGCATCCTGAGCTGGTCACGCGTAGCATAGATTGAGCAGACGCCCCGCTTTTTATTAATTGGTGATTAATAACGCCTCACCATTCATTAGTGCAGTCACCTCGGTGCAGTGAAGTGTGGCTGTGTTAATAAGTAATTACACACACCTTTCTGATCAATGACTTCTCTCTCTCTCTCTCTCTCTCTCTCTCTCTCGCTCTTTCTGTCTCTCGCTGTCTGTCTTTCTGTCTATTTTCCTCCATCATACTCACTCTTAATGTCACAGCTCTGGGCTTTGGTGCACACTAAAGAGAAATGTGCTAACATTAGGACTTTTATTGCTTTGGGTATTAGAATGGAGAATTTACATTAGAATAAAACCAACAGATAATCAATCTATTAGACACCGTATGGATTGATATACTGTACTGTATACCAAAGGCACCCCAAAATCTCCAAGACCGCGATGTGAATGATAATATCGCAGTCCATTCGACCCCCAGCCCCCCCCCCAAGCACCAGCTTGATGGGGCGTATTAGTTATATAGTCGGTTAACATTCAGTAAACACGTCACTGCGCAAACTATTCTCGCGGGATCCTCAAACAACAGTTTCATGGATAATTTGTGTTCTCAATTCCAGGCAGCAAATTAAGTCTCCTTTTCTCTATTTTATATATGTATATATATATATATATATACAGTATATATATATATCTTTCTTTTCAAGACAAAGCATGCATGTAATGCAGACGTACACAGCAGAGGAGGAGGAGCCGGACTAGGTGTCAGGCTGGAAATCAAAAATGAATTTGAAACATAAAAACAAAACAAAAACAAAAAAACAGAAGGCAAGAACGAGGAAGCAGGATGGAATCTCTTGTCTCTCCTGTTCTCATCTCCTCGCGCTTGGTAGCAGCCCACGGTTCTGCCTCACACAGAGAGGCCAGCTGTACAGTAAGCGTGCGCCCTACTCTGCCCCCTAGCCCCCTCCACCCTTGCCACCTTCCCACCTCCTGCCCATCGATCCAGGCCTCTCTCTCTATTACCTCTCTCTCTCTCTCTCTCTCTCTCTCTCTTTCCTTTTTTCCATGTTGTGGATGGAAGTCTGGGCATACACTCAGCTTTCACTCCCTCCCACCTTGTAGTGAAAAAAAGAAGAGGAATAAATAAAAATATAAAGAAAACAAACCAAAAGGTGACCCTCTAAATCAGCTTTTCTATGAAATTCCTGACTGCCCTTCCAAACGTCATGCACCTGCTTGGTACGAGTTATTTGGCAAGGGAAAAAAGCCAGTGGAGATAAAAGCTGAAACTAGTGATCTACCCATGTGGTCCTAACCATTCACGGGCTGTGTACCTTCAGCGTGCAGAAGCGAGAACTGCGGCTGAATGTTCTCAAAGTAAAATAATTGATGAAATATGATTGGCTGTTTGGAGTTTTTTCATTTTTTTTATTATCAATTAATATGTTGTTGCTCATTATAAATCCTAAATCATTTTATAAATAATTACTGAGGTTCAGTCTATACCAAGTATACCAAGTTTGTGAAAGTCTTAGGACTAGTTCATCGTGAGTGGATTAAAACAGGGTTTTCCTTTTTATTCCAGCCAAAATTTTAAACAATGCATCAAAGCAGCACCATTATAAAGCACATATTATGTAAAAATAAATCTAATCAGTCTCCTTCAGTTTGCATGCACAAATAAAAGAATTGAGTATTTAAAAAAATGTGATCTTTTTTTTTTCTTCTCAATTTTGCTTTAACATGTCAATTAGATTGTTCCCCTATTGTGATGTCATATAAGAAGATACCTCTTATTTGACTTGTTGCTCAGCTCTGCTGTTCTCTGGGTGGGCGTGGCTCAGCAGTAGCTCATTTACATACTGTAGACACGGAAACGGGATGTTCGGAGAAGAAGTGAAACAGAGGGAGACTGAGGTATAAAAATAAAAAAAAATGGAGATTCGAATTGGGGATCTCTGAGACCATAATATGGGACCTTTAAACTACATTTTTGTCTGAGTAAAAAAAACGAGTGCTATATATGGTTTGGTCTGAATGAATCATTTAAAGGAAAAGGAGAAGAAGAAGACTCCTAATGACCCATTGGAATCCTCCCAAAAAAAAAAAAGCCAAGGAGTTTTGAAAGATCGCTGGATGTCTGAGATGAAGGGCAGATTAGACCTTTTTTCTTGTGCATGACGACCTCACATCAGGGTACTGAGATGTAAGCAAGAGGTTCGGCTCAGCAGGAGAACATAGAGGAAAAACAGGCTCCTATGGCGCTTTCAGGGTCAGAGTTCACACTGTTGTCAAGAAACACGGGGACTCTGAAGTGCTGCTGTGATTCTTTTCAGCTTAAAACTGTCAGTGAAAGCCCTTCACACACATGAGGCAAAGTTTTTGAGGCTCTGGCGATTCTTTTGCTTTTGTTACCATATCGCAATATAGACACGACTCAGAATCGGAATTCTGCGCAACACTGAACAGGTTATCGATATTAAACATATTTATTAAAACTGCTGAAAATCTCAACATACTGTATAAGTAATTACAACATGAAAGAAAAATGCATTGTTATCGATAGAAATCTACAAACGTAGGCTGGTGTGTATGCCCTGCCTTTATACGTAGGCAACTCTCAGGACCATGCATGCCAAGCTTTCGTCTGTAGAGGAAACACGTCTGAAGTGTGTGCACCGCGCACACGCGGGCCTTAATAAACATCCTTCAAAAACCTAGGACGTTAACGACAGTTTTAATAGTGACCACAGAAGCTGAGAGAGGCATAAACCCTGGCATCCACTCCTCCTGTCTTCCTCTCGCCCTCTCTGGTGGCACATCGCATGCCTTTAGTTGTGTGAATTAGCCATGCCAGCAAACTCCAAACTAAAGAGTGGCCAGCTGTCTTCTGGCCTGCTTCGAAATTGCTCCACGGTCACCAGCAATCGAATTTTTTCATTTTGTTTTTTTCCTACAGATGGACAGGAATATCACATCGAGTCCCATGATTTGAATGACCAGCTGTATGGCGAATGTGGATGGATCCATCTGGACCTTGAGAGCCGTCTCTTCACTCCCAAGGGCAACGCGGCTACCGGTTCAGGCCAACGCGCACCGCTTTCCTCGCTAGAAACGTGATTAGGATGTTATAAGTTCTCCTTTTCCCCGCACAAAGCCACACACGTCCACTTGGGTCCAAGCCGGACTCGTCGCCACATCGCAGAAGTTATGAGTTCTCTAAAATCTAAGGGATACTTTATTCAATTTGATTTTGGGGGTCACGGGGACGATGGGTGCAGAGGTGGAACAAAGCGGCGCATCAAAATTGCTCTGTGCTTTTTTGGAGCCTTTTTCTTATTGGCTATATCTCAGATTAGGCTCGGAGGACATGCTAATTTACTTTATTCTATTTTGTGCCATCATGTCGTCTATATATATAGAGCTATCGGGGTGAGTCAACAGCCATAAAGCAAGGAGCGTAGGGCCAGGAACAGCACCCCTAAGAGAGGAGCGCCTGCTCCATTACCTACGCTAATAACAGTGACAGCTGAGCAGAGATGACCCCCGGCCTCTCGTTTCGCCTCTCCTGTGCAGATGGCCATTAAAAGGAGAAAGTGTCCCCTTATTTCAAGGGAGAAGGCATTTGGACCCTTTTCCAAATGAGGCCTCTGCTTCCCCCCGTCCCGTTTTGCTTTTCTGGCACATGCTGTCTGTGAAGTAATTACGAACCAGTCCAGATTCGCCCCTCCACACCACACCACACGCCACCCCGTGAAATGCCTAGCCCACCCACTATCATCACCCACCAGAACTGTCAAAGGGAGACTGTAGTGGACACCTGAGTACGGGCTGTACATCAGCACCATGCCAGTTGGACAGTTCATTTCCGCCATTTTGAAATGGAAATGGTTGTCTGATACGGTGGAGCAAGTCTTTTCTTAACGGTCACTGTACAAGGACAGGAAGGGTTGCATTTTTATCAAACCCTTTGTTGTTTGGGGGGAGGCGGTAGGGAACAGATTATCTTGTGCCTACAGCATGATACTGATACGGCATGAATCATAGCTGCAATTTGTGTAGCTTGGACCACCTATTCAATATGTTGCGTAATGTCATACTTAATACAACAGATTAAAGTAAATATTTAGGAGGAACATGTTGAAAAGTCCATGTGATTTAAGAATGTGACATGTGGCTAATGGTATATTCTTTTTACATTGGTAGTGAATCCAGTGTGACCTCATACATAGATCTTTATTCAAACAGACATTGTCATTTATACTGTCATTTATAAGGAATCAAAGACAAATTTCAGTTACAGATCTCACTAAGAGTGTTCATGTAGAGGTTTGAATGTCATGCGTAATAATACATAAGAGTTATAAAAGATAAGATTATTATAACATACAGTAAAATCTATTTATAGTCATCACTCAAATGAGGATGGGTTCCCGTTTGAGTCTTAGGTCATGTCAGGGAGTGTTACCGTTCCAACATTGTCCCCAACTTGCTTATTAGGGATGAAATTGACCAAGCTTTAATATCCTGAGACCTGGACTCAACTGTTTGGTATGCCGCATTAATCTTCATTGTTTCTCTTTACTATCACCTGATAACTACAGTATGAATTAAATAGAAGAAAATTTGGCAGAAAAAATATATTTAATGATGCTCATACAAGGATTACGCATGGATTTGCAGATAATGTAGTTGGGACAAAATAGCATGTCCTCATATGAGGACATCTGGAGATCAAAGGACTTTTTTTTTTTTTTTTATCCAGAATTTTTCTTTCTGTAAAACTACTTTGTGAAAACGCCCATTGTTAAAAGAAATGTAATAAATTCTAATTGGATTGAATCATAGAATTGTCCAACATAGAATAGAAAACATAGAACATAGAAAGGAACGCCTTGCGTATTCAACATGAACACCGATACTGCTGGCGATGTGAGTGTGCGTGAGGGTTTAGAGCCAAGAATCACATTAACACGTGTACTAGATCATTCACAGATATCTGTAATATTAATAATATGAATAAATAAATAAATAAATCAGTACCATGAAGAAGTAATTTTAGAGTGTTTTGAAAATGACTGTTTACTACTCAGATAAAAAAGGCATGCAGGTCATTTTTATAGATGCTCTCATGTGTTTGTCAACATAGTGGTAATGGATTATAAACAGTTTTCTACTATTTCTAGCCTTAAAACCTGACTTACGTTAAAGCCATGACAATGACTACACATACAGTACATACAGTACTACACTACACATACAGTTTGCCCTTGCATACTGTATGTCCCTACATTAACAAATTTCTCTCCGTCCTGGTCTCGTCTAGGTCTTCAAATTGTGTTTAAGCTCTAATTTAAAGAGTAAAGACCAGAATAAAAAGGTTACTGAAGATGAATGCATTAAGATTTTCCACTACATAAACATGAGACATAATGTGCACTTTTTAGCCCTTAGTACTGTATCATCAATACACTGGCTTCAGGAAAACAGTAAAGGTGCTGATTATGTGCTTCTTGCATTAACACCAGGTTTGTAAACACGTAGCGTGCATTTGTGAGTAAATGTGTGTAAAACATGAAACGTGAAAATATGAATACTAAACTTACCAAGCATATGATTTGCCACATGAACCTGAATGTCCCATTCACTATGGAAGACCATCTGACACTTAATGCACTGGTACGTCTTCTTCTGGGGGAAAAAAAGCAGCAGTCAAATGAAACAGGCAGTGACGAAAGTGTGGAGTTAAAAATTAGGCATGATATTAAACTAAGGTTTGTGTTACAATATCATGCAGTGCATCGATGATAATGTAATAAAAGTCTACAACAAATGGCACTGAGAACAAGCAAAAGCATTGATATAAAACATTCATAAAAGCACAGAGTGGCCTCTATTAAAATAGCATAAAGTGCATGTATGAAGCTTTGCCTTACCTCTTCGCTTTGTGAAGGACTGACTTTTGGCATGGGGGATCCTTGAGGCGTCCTCACTTGACCGCCACTTCCCTCTCCTGTCTGCTCTCTGTGCACTGTCTGAAGATGTGTCTGCAGTTCTACCTCTGATTCAAACTTCACGTTGCAGCTGGAGCACCTTGTCTTGGCAACAGTAGATGATATTGATGATGAGGACGATGTGGAATAGGTGGTCGCTTTTCTTTTTACACCACAAGGGCTCAGACTTTCCCCTTGATTCCACCCTGCATTAGAGGGTGCTGGTGTTTGTCCTCCTGGTTGCTGCTGCTTTACTCCGTTTATGGTTGGACTGGAGCTTTTGCTAGCACTTACACATGTGGCACAGAGACCATACGGTAGTCCGTTAATATCGAGCTTCACCATATCCTGCTTGGAGCGGAACTCCTTAAGACATGAAGCACACTTGAAGAGCTTTTGACTCTGGTGATGCTGGTGGTGAGGAATAGTGGCACGCCCACTTGGATGATGGGCAGACATGGATCCGGTCTTCTGCATGTGGAAGGTGCCATGGATCTTCAGCTCTAAGGTTGAAGTAACGGTCTGCATGCAGACCACGCAGCGGAAGCCAGTCAGAGAGTTGCGCAAATCTGGATGCATTTGACAGTGCTCCAGGAAGTCTTCCTCACTCTGCAATGGTAACTTGCAAATTCGACAGCTTCCTGTGTCTAAGCTCTTACTATGAGTTACCTTATGCTCCGTCAAAGTAAGCAGAGATGGGAAGCGTTCTCCGCAAATGGGACACATGTAATGCTTTACAGGTCCCAGGTGAGTTTGCATATGTTCCCGGAGCCCTGCTTCAGAGAAGAACGTTCTAGAGCAAACATTGCATTTGTGACTCCCCTTGATAATTTCTGCTTTCTTCTTGTGCATTGCGGTCTCCCCTGGTCGAATGTTGTGATCCCGGAGCTGGTGATTGGTCAAGAGGGACTCCATAGTGTAGGATGCGCCACAGATGTCACAGGTGTACATGACCTCTGAGGACTCGACATCCTCTTCGCTTCCATCCTGGCTGTTATGAGACTCCCCAGTACCAGGTCCTCCATGGCTATTGGTGAGAATGCCCTGAAGTTCTGCATCATCTTTAGAAACTGATTCACCACCACCACTTGAAGAGCCATTGGTGCCACAGTTTTGGGCCTTCCCTTCAAACACACAATGTTTCTCACGTAAGTGGCGTTCCAGCAAGATGATTGCATGGAAAGCCTTGTTGCAGAAGCGGCAGTTATATTTCTTGCTGTGTGTGGTAATGTGGCACTGCAGCTCAACTTCTGTGCCAAAAGACTCACCGCAAAATATGCAGCGGTGAACCCGGCCTTGGTTCTCCAAATGACTGTGCTTGACATGCAGTTGGAGGTCAGTTTCGTGACGAAAATCCCAGTTACAAGATGTGCAGCGGTAGACTTTCTTCTCATTGCTGTGTTTTACTGCAAGGTGGAGCTGTGTTGAGACTTTGGAGTCAAATACTTCTTGGCAAAGAGTGCAACGAAAGAACACAAAGGTATGCATATCAAGGAGGTGCTTCTGCAGGTCATCTACTGATGTGAACTGCTTGTCACAACTTTCACAGATGTAGTATGTGGAAGTGACAGTAAAGTGGACGGTCACATGCTTAAGCAGAGCGTCCTGGCTGGGGAAGTCCTTGTTGCACTGTGGACAGGTTAGTTGTGGTAGCATACCATCAAGGTGAGTTTTTAGGTGAGTCTGGAAAAGATCCAGACTAGTGTACTTAGCACCACACTGGTTACAGATGAATTCACTTGTTGATCGGGATGAAGTGCTGCCATGTTTGAGAAGGGTAGCTTGATCGACAGATATTGAAGATGAAGGACTAAGGGCTCTATGGGTCCTTCTCCCATTGTTGATATAATTCAGTGCCAGGGGGATGTTCTTGTGGTTTTCTTTGATATGCTTGTTCAGCTTCAAGACACTGTTGAAGATAGGAGAATTGGTACAATAAGAACAGGAATAGACCTCCACAATGGGATCTTTAGGAGTGACTGCAAGTGGTGAGTCAAATCGCAAGCTTCCAGAATCACAGTGGGTCTGCCGTACATGTTCTTCTAGCGTGGCCTCGGTCAGAAATCCCATGAAGCACTGGGGACAGAAAAAAGCATTGCTCTCCTTGGCTACCGGGCTAGGAAAGCCATGTGAGCAACGGATGTGTTCCTGCAAGGCATTGAGATCTCCAAGCATCTCTGGACAAAAGTTACACTGTAACAAGGCATCAGACAAGCTAGCAAGCAGGGTGGATGGATCTTCAGCATTGTGGACTTGCTTCAGATGCTCATTCAAGTTGACCAGAGATGGAAGGATCTCTAGGCAGAACTGGCAAGTATGGGCCTGCTCAGGTTTATCGACATGCATTGTCTTTAGGTGAATCTGAAGCACAGCAAGACTGGAGAACACTTGTTTGTTGCAGTAGATGCAACTGTAAGCTACTTTAGGCTGTTTAGCAGGTCGTCCACAAATATCATTTGTGTGCTGGGCAGCACGCTTTCTTCTTCCACGAGTCTTGGGCACAGTGGGAGCAGTGTCTACCATGGTTGAACTATCAACAGAAAGGTTGGAGTCTGGAGTGGTGCTTGAAACTGATGTGTATCCTACCGTCAACAGAGAAGGACTGTTGCTGTGGTTGCTGGACTCTGGGAGTTGGTGAACGTCCATGTGTGCATACAACTCTTCCACAGTAGGGAAGTGCTCGGAGCATACGGTGCATATATGTCCCTTTTGGTCTCGAGTATGCACCTGGTCAATATGGCTAAGTAATGTACCCTCGTCACTAAATGGCTCGTGGCAGTAAATGCACTGCAGACCAGGCCCTACACTTCCTTCTTCTGGGGGGGAACACTCAGGGTGGCACTCTGCAATGTGCTTCTGGAGCTCTTCGGGCACATCAAACCCTTCTTCACATCGGCTGCACTTGCGGGAATCCTTCAGCTTCCACTCCTCTGCTCCCGTGCTCTGACCTTCCTTACCTCGTTCATGCACCTGCATGTGTCCAAGCAAGGAGCTGGAGGACAGGAACCCCCTGCGGCACACAGGGCATTTATGAGGCTTGTTTGTGGCGTGTGTCTTCATATGGATCTTAAGGTGATCACTACGTGAGAAAGCAGAATTGCACTCGCTGCAGTGGTATTTCTTATCACCAGTGTGGAGCTTGATATGCCGGTCACGACTGCGCTTGTGCTTGAATAGGCGACTGCAGAACGTACAGCTGAAAGGGAGCTTGTCACTATGGCTCTGCTCGTGGCGTTTAAGGAAGCTCAGACGACTGAATGATTTGTCACAAAACTGGCATGGGTAGGGCAAACCAGGGCCCCCTTCGTCTTCGCCAAAATCGTAATCATGAACTGGAGACGTTTGGTCTTTGCTAGATGGTGAAGAAGCAGGCCAGGAACAGGATGGGTCATCTTCTAAATCAACCCCATCTGCAAAAACAAGAAGAAAAGAAAATGTATATTTTGTAACTACATGCAAATAAACAGAAAAAGATCTTGTTCATTATTTACACTTGACTTTAGCACACATGGGCATAGAAGAAGGCAATTAGAAAGAGAGAGAGAGAGAGAGAGAGAGAGAGAGAGAGATTCAATGGTATTCAAAAACAATGACAAAAAATATAAAAGGAAAATGGAGAAATTAACCTTGTATGTGGCCACCTAATGGTGATACCAACTGAGACAGAAAAAGGCATTTTTGACATTTGAATTTGAATCAACAGCTGTCTGCGGGGTGGGTGTTTGTTTAGAAAAATTAATACTTATCAATAGCTTTCATTTTTATGCAAAGTGACCACAAGGGCCCTAAATCCATTTTAAAATCATCATGTCTATTTATACTACAATTTACCAGGAACACCATGAACTGCAAGACACACCGTTAAAACAGCTTAGAGGTGAAAATGAAACCTGTTGGTGATCTGGCAGATCCCATGACATCAGACAGTGAGGTGTGGCCGACACTGTATTTTATTTAATACAATACTTCGTTTTTTTTTTTGCTACTGCTGCTGCTGCTGTTGTTTTGAACTGATTAGGTGCAAATCAACCAGAGAGTTCTTTAAAAGGTGAGTGTTCTTTGTCCTGATCTAGACGTGTAATCCTTGTGACTAGAAAAAAAAAAAGAGCCAAGAGCAGATCTGGGAAAACAGAAAAACAAAGGGAAACAGGCAAGATTTACGAGACATCTGCAGGAAAGCATAAAACACCACTTTGGATGTAGCTTTCTCTCCATCCTTGGACTGGCTTCTAGAGTCGCTTCGATTGTTTTTCTTTTGAACGCGGCCCTCTGCCTTCTGTCAGGATAACATGCCCTTGTTGATCGCGTAACCCACTGTACCCAATCTTCAGGAAACAGATGAGGTCACATGTTGACCTCCTGTTCCTCAAACTGCTGAAAGAGGCACATTGATGGGCTAGCCTTGCAACGTCCTCTTGCTGGAAATCTCCCACACTGGGCAAAATGCCAACTTAGAAAAAAAAAAAAAAGTCTACTCCGGCTACATTTTTTACTCTGCCTAAATTTATAGAGTTGATTGATTGTGAAAGGCAATTTAATTATCACCTCCAGGTTAATTACCGAATCACATACGACATCATTCATCCATGTACAGTAAATAAAAACAACATTCTGTGCATTCTGTTTAAAGGTTCATGACTTGTCCAAACCTTTCAGCTGTTTCTTTTTCATGTAAGGTATAATTATTGTGTTAAACTATGTAATTATACAGTATGGATGTACATGAAGATATACTGTAGGTCTGTAGGTGACAGAGAAAACCATGTTAATTCTGATCTTCTCCTTTTGGCTATCCTGCTGGCCGGTCAGAGCCTGCACCCGCCCCCAGACTAGTGTGTGAACACCAACTGAAGAGTCCAGAGAGCCCCTGGAGAGCCAAGAGGATAAGAGGGAAGCTTGTTTTCCTCTCGCTCTGCCCTCTCCCTTGCTTTCTTGGTGTTTTTCCCCCTCCCTAGGTCATGACGAGAAATGCCCATACCCAGGACAGCCTGAGTAAATATAAGTGAAGGCAGTCTTTTCCATACACACACACACACGTAACACCATCACATACAGTATCCCAGCTCACGACAGCAGTCTGTGTGAGCCAGCCAAAGGGGATGCTGCACACTGCAAACCTCCACCCCACAGCTGAAGGCCTGGCTTTGTTGCACTGCCAAAGCTTTCCTGAACATCCCCTGGCGAGCAGCCTGTCTCAGCCTTTGGAGGAAGACCTCCATCTTAGGGCCTGATGCTGCTTCATGATGTAAAATTTCTCCCCTCCCTCCCCCTTCCTTCTTCCCTTTTCTCCCCTTTGCATTTATTTTATTTATTTATTTATTTATTTCGTTTTTTTGGCACACGGTGCAGTCTAGCTCTCTGAGCAAAACAACACATTTGTAATGTTCAGCACAAGGACAGCTGGATACCCGTTTGACATCTGTTTCAGCATACTTATTGGTAGGAGAGCGTTTGGGAGGGGACCAGATAGGTGTATAACAATCGCACATGTTCAGCTGGTAACTACAGCCATGTCTTTCTTTTTTCATTTCTGGTTTGGTCAGATTACAAGATAGCACATCACAGTTTCACTGCTTAGTATGCTGAGAATCTCAGGCTTTTAACACATCACCAACTTCAAACACTTTGGCACACACTCCCTGCGTTTCACTCTGGATGCCTGGATAGACTGTATTTGTGCTCAGACAATAAAGCCCGTCCCATTAGGACGTAGTATACGATTACTGTTTTCTAATTACTGTTTTGGTCTTAAGACGGAATTAGATCCTTCTCGGTGAATGCAAACTAGAATTATGATCATCATTTAGGTGATGAAACATAAAGACAGAGCTGTTAATCTGGCCGCTCTGACTGAGAAATCTGTTTTGATTAAAGCTGTATTCATAAGTTGCCAGAAGTTGTTTCCATTGTAATTTATTTTCTTTCTGGTTTTAAATCTCCGAAGCAGTTACAACACGCATGAGATCTTGCTTTGCCGTGAAAATCCATGCAATGTTTAATGTCTTGACTGCTTATAATTGAACCCGTCCATGTAAGACTTACATAACCATGTTATAAACACCTCACAAAGAATGTCTTGATTTGTGAAGTTAATTGATATCTTGTTGTATAGCATTGATATGTTATAATTACCAGTTAGTACAATACAAAAGGTGCAGATTTGTTTTAGGATAAAATACCATGAACCCTTCTTTCATTATAAAATGTATGAGGGATAAAAAGGAAATCAGTCAGACTGTGACTGTGGTAAGAGTGAAAAGAATGATAGAGAAATTTAAAACATGGCACCAGGAGAACAGGGTGTTGCTCTGGGCTGTGAGGGAGCTAATGAGCATGGCTGTTTGCTAATTGCTACACTCTTCAGCTAAAAACTCTTCTAACTCCTGCTCTGTGAATGCAACTAGAGGAATGTGAAAGAGCAGGTGAGAGAATCGCGTTCAGAGCACCTGTCTGCTGTGAAAAATGGCACCTTAACTGGTAGTGTGCAGTTGCATGTGTGGCTGTGTGGGTTGGGGGCTGGTGGGCGGTTGAGGGGATTCATTACATCTCTCATTACTGCAGTTTACAATAATAAGTGCAAGTCTGCAGCATTAAGCACTAACAGTTTCTGAAGCGCTGCCATCAGACTCGCAACTGGTTTAACGAGATGATGTTCTGACGTTCTGAAAGTAGGGGGCTAGACTTGACGTTTACTAAATAATTTACTCATTAGACACAAAGTCACGATTTGAAGGCTTCCCACCAAGTGGAACTTAAACCCAACCTCAGTAGGCTTTACAAGTTTGGAAATCCTTTTTAAATGTTGTAAACCCCCAAGGATGGGGGTCCATTGGCTGCCACCAAAGTTGGAAAGTACTAAAGAAGTATAGTCCATGATGAAGATTATTTGTTATTTGTCACATATACCATACGACACAATGATTTTTTTTTCCCCCACATATCCCAGTTAGGAAGCTGGAGTCAGCTAGACAACAGCACCTCCTGAGCAGATAGGGTTTTACTCAAGGACCTTGCTCAGTGTCATTTTAGTGGTGCTAATAGTAATGTCAAGCCTAGGCCTTTAACCCCCAACCCTATGATCATTAAGGTCAGAGCCTTAACCGTCTGAGCTGCCACTGCCCTTAAAGAGCTATTACCTATGACTTTGGGCAACCACAAAAAAGGTATACACAAGGAAAGTCACACCCATATGTCAGCACTCCAAGTATCAAAACCCAAGGCTGAAAAGACCTACAGAATAGGAGTCCACTGGTCACCAGCTGGGTTGGAAAGCCCTAAAGAAAGGGCATCCATGGGGGCTCTATGTAGGGGGAGTCCATGGGATGCTACAAAAATGTTGAAAAGGCAGCCGTCTATGGTAAGGAATTCGCTACAGAAGGCCACAAGAAGTCCACAAAACACCATCTAAGCTTGGAAACCATATGAAAATGCAGAAAGTTCCATGAAAAGAGGATCCACAAGCTGCCCTCTAAGGATAGGAAACCCCACTGAAGGACCCTCCAAGCCTACAGAAGGGAAGTCCACTGATTACTTACTGTCTTATAGACCAGGATTCCTCAGACCATAACAACAAGACAGAAAGAAAAAAAAAGGCGGGCGATGAAGCACTACTTAAGCCCTATAGATGAGTAAATAGGTTACCCAATAATGTTGGAAAGCCTTATGGGTTTACGTACACAGAGTGTGGTGATGTGTTTAGAAGGTAATTCTGTGGTCGATAAAGCAAAATCAGTCAAAAATGACAGATCAGTGTTGAAAATTTTGCGCTACAACCTACAAGTGATTAAAATGTGCCCGTATCAGAAAGTAACAAACAAGTTTTGACCTAAAAGTAGCGAAAGTAGAAACATTCATCAATTCACAATTACCAGTGGCTGCAGGAAAATTATTCTGATACCTGAATTTCTTGCTTAGTTTTTCAATAACATTGAGCACGTCATCATAGTCTAAAAGGGACAGTTATAGTACTGTGGTGGGAAATGTTTAGAAGATACCAAGATAACCATTTGGCTAACATTAGCGGTACATTTTAGAAGAAATGCATGAGATAAATGAGAAATGTGACCAGTCAGAGATGAAAGATCTTTATTTTTTTTCTCCAATCTTTCTTTCTCAGAGCTGGATTTGACATTCTTCAATGTATTGTTAAACACTTAAAAGCATGTTGAAGTGAACTGTGTGGGCTTTAGCGTTTAACCATTAACTTCAACGTTGCTGTCAACTTGTCTGACTTTGACCTGGCTCCACGCTGAGAGAAGAAGGAAAAACGTCTTCACAGAAGCAGAAATAAAATGTTGAACGTTCCCCTAGAGGCTGCTTCCTATTCCGACGTCTTAGTCCTAACAGCAGTATTACATGCAACTCTGTCGGTGACACAAGTACTGTGCTTATCATAAACTGAGCAAAAAGAGAGGGAGGAGAGAGCATCAACTCCAGTGCAACTCAAGCTTTTTGTTTCCCGATCAGTAGAGCGTTCAAGGTGCCACGACCTGAAAATCTGAAATATATACTGTATATATCTATATTCGGCTTATTTTATCATTATTAATAATTCATAATTAATATCTTAATGGTCGTTTTTATCAGATTAAAAATATTAAATTATCTCTGCAAATTCAAAACAGGATGCTCAGTTGTATAATGAATAGAAAAAAAATACTGTATGTGTACTAGAAAAGTGAAATCCAAAAACGGCCTTTTGCTCTATAAGGAAAATTGTATCCTATCCCCTGATTTCTTCCCATTTTCTGAGCATTTCTTTGAGAAAAATGCTTATTCCAGTCCTAATCTTCTCTTCCTCTTCCCTGCTCCTATACCCATCTATCCATCTATCTATTTCTGGCTCTCAGTAAACACAATATGGGTCTTTACACATTACTGAGAAATGTCAGTCCCAGCCATCGATCAATTCAATCTGGCATGTCACTGCAAAAGAGCAAAGAGTGTGCACCCGTGACTTTGTGTATGCACGCCACCATGACACCCATAATGCAATAGACTATCTGCAACGAGCAAAACACAAACACACACAAAAAATTTTTTTATTATTATTATTATTAATTAATTAATTAATTAATTAATTAATTTATTTATTTATTTTGATTCCAAGTCCTCTTTAAGTGGCAGTTTGGTCAATTTCTGTCTCATCAACTGCTTTTGTCACCACATTTAATGGAGCCCCAGTCTGGACACAGGCACTTGGTCAATGTCTCGTGCAAAGCGCCGCCGGCTGCCCAGAGAAAGTGAAGAAAAATGACAGAGCAGTGTGGAAAAACTAGGGCAGTCACTCATCCTCTAACCTCAGCCCGGATTTTTTTTTTTTTTTTTTTCCAGCAGAGGTGGACCTGGGGAACATCCACCTGGGCAAAATGAAGAATTCCAGCTCCTGTCCAGCTTCGGCCCAAGACAATATCATGAAAGCGGTGCGAATTCTGGAGCAACCACACAGATCATAAAACAAGTCCTGTTTTAGCACTGACAAGTGAGCACTGCCTTCTGCTTCACAAAGTCAGCACTACTTCTGCTTGTAAAATGGTTGCCAGTATTTAGAGTCTGTCCAGAAAATAAGACAGAATTTCCACTACGTCCGGTACTTACTATAGACGCACGGTAGCATTTCTCTAGACTAATTATACAGTATCTTGGTGTAATATTATATACTCTCACATGTGAACAATGGTATAGCAGTTATTCAATTTTGGTCACCAAAGGAAACAAGAACAACCTAGAAATCTGATACAATTTTGAATACATTTTTCTTACATACTGTACAGCACCACAATTCTTATTTTATGACTGGTCATGAATATGACAAATATCAATAGTTCCGGCTATACTAAAATTTTATATAAAAGGATTAGAACTGCCCTAAAAAAAAAAAAAAATACGAGTGCTGACTTTAATCTCAGAATTTTTTTTTTCTCCTTAGGATTCTGAATATTCGCAAAAAATGTTTGAAATTAAAGTACGAATTCTGAAAAAAAAGTGAAAAAAATCGACATTTAAAGTCAGAATTCTGAGAAAAAAGTTTAAATGAGGAAAAGGTTCACATGTGACAATTGGTTGTGACAATTCAAGAGACATGGAAGGAGTCTCCAGTGTCTCTCCAGAACCTTACAACATTCAGAGGTAAAGCTCTAACTACGCATTCAAATAAGAAAGTGGTTACATAAGTACTGTAGTTCCATGGTAATGTGCAGTTCCTTATAAGAGATGCCGTGAGCGAATGACTATATATATATAGTAATACATACTTATATTATCATATACTAATAATACTTCTTAGTTTTTGGGTGGTAACCTTAACTAGACTTTATCGCTCCACCTGGTCCTTGATTATTTTCTGACAGGATGCCTAAAAAACGTTTAATCCTGACTTAAAATTTCAGTCACCAGGCTTATTTATAGCAATACGCTCATGTAAGCACACACATCTGTAATTTCCTCCAGGTGTGTGTACAGTGTCTAAACAGGACCGTTTTCTTTCTAACGTTTTTATTTAACTTTGTTACTTTCATGTCCATGTGGTCTTAATTCAATCTCTGTACTTGCGACTTTGTTTATTTATAGGATCTTGATTCATCTTCTTTAGAAAAACCTGAACCAAGCATATGAAGTTTAGAGCTTCACTCTTAGTGCTGTTCCACTTTTTAGTCCAAAGTGCAAGTGGGTCATTTTGGGCTGAACAGAGTGAACAGATGATAGGGGGTTAAAATATGTATGCAGCAACCTGGATCAATATGAACAGACTGTGTGTGTGATTGTGAGGGGGGGGGGCGGTATAGATTCAGGACCATAATTATAGGAACACAAGACACATTTCATTAAGCTGTACCATAAAAAAAACAATAAGGAAAATACATAAATATATACTATATATATATATATATATATATATATATATATATATATAAATATATACTATATATATATGTGTGTGTGTGTGTGTGTGTGTGTGTGTTTGTCCCTGGAGCCTCTTGTCCTTGGGCAGAGCTCTCCTAAGGAAGCTGAGGCAGAGGAAAAGCAGTTGACCAGGGTCAGGTAAGAGCGAGCAAACAGGAAGTGAGCTCCGCCTGAGACCTTGGCTGGGCCTCTGTCTCCCGTGGCTGGCCGGGGGGGAGGACAATCTGTCCCCCTCTGTCCCCCAGTGTGGTACGGCCCGCCAGCGTTTGCTTGCCCAGCGGGACCGACGTGAGGACGGACAGTTGGGACCTGAGGACTGACTTGGCTCATCTACAACTGAGGCAAGGGGACCAAGACCGACCAAAACTAAACCTAAAATGAAATAAAAAAACAGATGGCCACACCAACAGTGGCTTTGTTATCAATACTCATATGTTACCTCCTCACCTCACACGGTTACAAAATATCGAGAGGTAATAAATTAAACGGAAAAAAACAAACATGTGGTCCGGTCTTGGCATCCTCACCCACAGAACGTCTCTTTTCCTTTCGACCATAATGATGTCTTTCCCATAAATCTGAATATGATTGAATTTGATTTAGTAACAGTCTCAGTTAGAAACAGCCCACTGAGTGATATACATCATTTAAAGTTCCAAGTTTATATCTGGTATCATAAATCCCGGCTGACTGCTTGTGGATGTGGATAGATGGATAGCTATGTATAGTTCCAGCCCGGTATGTTCCATTCCACTTCGCAATGAGTAATATTTGAATATTTGATTTTCTCTCACTCATTTCGTCTATCTCGCTTATCTTGTACAGGGTCACGGTGGGCCTGGAGGCCTATCACAGGGGACTCGGAGCTCTGGGCGGGGTCCACGCCGGACAGGGCGCCAATCTATTACAGGGCACAGGCACGTACAGTCTGACACACACACACACACACACACACACACACTCCAGGCAATTTGGAAATACCAATTAGCTTAATCTGCATGTCTTTGGACTGCGGGAGGAAAATTTGTACCCGGAGGAAACCCAGCGAGCACGGGGAGGACATGCAAACACCATGCCGGCGTGACTCGCATCCGTGACCCTGGTGGCGCGAGGTCACACTGCTACCCAATACGCCAGTGTGCCACGGCGAGAATGATTGCTTTGTCTTTTGGATGCAGCGTATATATATATATTTAATACAGTTTCTTTTGCACATTCGGGATTTTTTGTAAAATAATAATAGTTATTCCAGAAAATCTGACATCCAAGGCATATTCATGCCTAATAGTCAGTAATCTTGGGTAATCCCTGCTTAAATTATGACTTTATGATGCAACTCTCAAGATGTTCCTGATTTGCACCATCAGTAAGGATTCCTGCAACAACCCATTATTCATCTCTAAGACAAGGTCAAAATGCAGATTAAAATGTTGAACAGAGCGTAACAGCACCTGATTAGACGTTTCAGGAAAACTGGAATCCCTGCCTTTGGCGGGATTAAATATTTATAGTCTGACTTAAGACTTCACCAAACTGCAGTGGATGCGCAGCACCAGGAGGCACGGAGCAATACGGCTATCCGGTGCGCAGCAGCCGAGCATAGGCAACAGACCGAAGGAATTAGAATTCACTGAAGGAGAGTGACCCTTCACCCCGCAGCTGATTAAAACTCTCTCGCCCCGGGTTTGATTTCTCGTCAATCGCATCCCGGCTTGTCACCGTGAGAACTGCAGCAGACAGTCCGAACGCGAGGGCAAGAGCAAAACAAGCATCATCAAGGGAAGAGAGGCAGAATAAAAAAAGAAAAAAAGAAAAATAGAAAAAGAAAAATAGAAAGAAAAAAAAAACACACACATTTGTCAGCCCAAGCAAGACCGTGTCTTTTCACGCATTCCTGTCTTAAATGTCAAGATTTCCACCCCCGAGCGAGAGGAAGCGCTGACACTTTGCCAAGGTTGAACAAAAACTGCATTCATTAATAATTAGCCTTGACCAGAAGCAAAGTAAACTCGAGTTCTCCTTGACAACAGCACAACACCTCGCCGTTTTTTTTTTTTTCTTTCTTTCTTTTTTTTTTTTAAGGATAAAATAGACACTGTCCAATTTTCACACTAGCTCTGGTATGCCTTTATCTTTTCTTTTATTTAGTCACACCTCTAGGGGTCCTTTATCTTTATCTGGGTCCCACAGTAACTTCAACAGATAGCAAGCGGTACGAGATTGTGATCTGCCAGCTCCGTAATCATGAATCATTTGAATGAATATTGGATCTTACACTGTGCGCTCGTGTCCTCATCTTTAACTCTTCTTTTTTTTTAACAAGCTGTTCGTCCAACAAATCATTTCATTGTCATTCTGGTCAACTATAAACAAAAAAGGCCTTTGGTGTCCTTGGACTAATACATTAGCTTTGGCCATTATACTGTACGTATGTGATCTGTTTGGGAAAAAAACAAAGCAAAAAAAAAATAACCCGCTGCCTTACTTAGTACTCAAATAACATAGAAATCTAGTGGTGTTCAAGTCAAACCGGGACAAAACTCTCATTATTCCTCTATATGATCGATCCCCTGCTACACTATTGTCGAGTTACTTGGGAATTTGCACATCAACTTCTGCTTCGAACTCGAAAAAAAAGCCATAATCAATCAACTACAGGGGACATGAGGATCAACTCTGGAATCACTTTTTATTCTTGTGTCTGACAGCTTTGCAGGTCACACAACCATTGTTCGAAGTAGATTCGACCAAGTGAGTGAGAGAGAGAGAGAGAGAGCGAGCAAGAGAGTCAGAGGTCGAGAACCTTAAATGAAAAGCCAGAAAAAGGGTACATCACTATTTCTGATAAATGTTAGTTAAATAAATACGACAAGCAATTATTTAACTAAGCTTACACATACTATTCTATTGGCCCTTTAGGAAACATGTAATAAGCAACATCATATTACACTTTTTGGGAAAACCTGCAAACACTTAAGCAACAATCATGGCATAACATAAGTTACTGCTGTTCCCTTGTAATGAGTACTACATTAAATATCAGATAACTCAGACTCAAGACTTAATTAATAAAGTCCTTGTTATAAGTAAGGAGCGGTATTCTCATACCATCAGTGTCCCTGAGATGACCAGCAGCCGATGGATGCGCTTCCCTTTCTCACATGTTACTGACTGCGGTCTCTTGACTTAAACGCAGGCTTTTTTTTGTCACAGATGGTGCTTGTAAGTCTGTACCTTTGCTCCATTAGTGGAGTAATGCATACTGTGACGTCATACTTTGAGCGTGTCACAATTGTTCCCTGTAGAATGACTTCAGCGCCACCATTTCACATATTTAACTTTACAACTTTAACGCACTTATCCCAGACTCTGGCCTCCCAGGAACTCCTTTAATGGTACAAACATGTGGGAACGTTGTGGAGGAAGGTCAGGACTCTATGGGGGGGACGTGGTACTGGAGTAATAACTCCCTGCTGAGTTCCTGTAACGTGCAAGTGGTGTTGATGAATGATACACTTTTTGATTGTTCATGGGAACGACTGCAGTCACGTCGTTCATAGACGTACGTCCTTTTTTAATCCATTATCTGCGGCTGAGAGTCTCATCAGCGTACCGTGTTTCGAAGTCCCGGTTTGACTTGAACGCCGCCTGTAATAAGTAATATATCGTTGCTTATAGAGATCCTCCTTCATATACTGTAGTGCACACAGCCGGCACCAGGCAGCACACATTTCTGCTGTAATTATAATTTTTGTCATTTCTTATTGCTTATGAGTGAGTGAAAACCTCCCCAGAATTCACACAGACATACAGGACCTCAGTTTGACTCACAGCAGCACTGCAATCCAGACTCTTAGTAGATTCCGACTGCATCTCCAGCAAGCCTTTCTGTGCAAACAACCATCATCGCTATCTTCTAACTGACATCAGACCTTTTTTTTTTTTTTTTTTCTTTTTTTTTTCATAAACCAGCAATGGCTTTTTGAATAAGATATGTGTGATACAGAACCATGCTGTAGGCTAATCAGCTTTGCACTATGTGTCATTCATTATTCACAATGCGATGTCTGAAACTGACGGCGTGTTACATGAAAAGGATACTGCATCTGGAGGAAGTGGAAGTGAAGATGTAGCCACACCCCAGTCCCATGAGGGCAAACCTCTGACTCTGCCTTTTATTTTAAAAAAATAAAATAAAATAAATAAATAAAAATAATATATATATATATATATATATATATATATATATATATATATTAAATATATATATTAAATATATATATATATATATATATATATATATATATATGTTTTATATATATATATAAATAATAATAAAATATATATTATTATTTATATATATATATAAAACATATATATATATATATATATATATATATATATATATTTAAAAAATATATATATAAATCTTTTGTTACAGCCCTTGTTTTTTTTTTTGTGAACAGAATTCGAGAAGACGTCGTGCCTCGCAAACGTTAAAAGAGATACCTTCCGTCTTTCACGTCATAATTTCAGACACTTTTCTGAGAACTTTTCACAAAACAAAAGCAATCAAATCCACACCTAAATGAATCCAAGTTCAGTTCTCTAAGTTACTCATTCATTCGATAATCATTATTATGTTTCAGTGCCTATCCCAGGAACACTGAGTCAGAGGTACACAGAAATGCACACTGGACTGGGGGAGCAGTCTAGCACAGGTCATGATGCACACACATTCTCACACTGATTCACACCTAGAGGCTATTTAGAATCACTGCTCATCCTACTGGCGTGTTTTTTTCGGAAGTGAGAGCAAACTGAAAAACCCCAAGGAAACGCAGAGAGAACAATGGGAGAAAAATGTTGCACGGACAGTAACCCGACCTCGGGATTGAACCAGGAAGCTGCCGGGGGACTCCGCCACCACCACCAAGCACGCTGCCACCCAGTTATGAATCATATATTGGCTTTTACTAAAAATGAGAATGTATTGTTGCTAAATAGATTGGTCTGTTCTGAGTTTTTGAGCAGTTCATGCGGAAATCCAAATCATCATTACACCAATACACTCCAGATAAATAAACAACTTCATCTTCCAATGCACCTTTAAACTTCACACTTTTTTCCGTCCCTCGATCCTGAACTGAAAAGAGGAAGGTGGATAGATGAAATTGACATGAGGGTGATGGGATCGGGATTTTTACCTCGGCTGACCCATTTCACCTCTTGCTAATGGCACACATTTCTCCTTACTGTGTACAAAACATACCGGACATACGGTAACACAACGGAGAGCATTCCTGGATACAAACAACCCCGAGTGTCCCTTCATCAGTCTCAGTCTGGAGGAAGTAGCGAGTAGTGTCACAGAGATGAATAAGCCCATGAACTCATTTACCAAACGCTAGATGACTCTAATATATGCACTAGACTGGGAAACATACAGGATTTAAAAAAATAATAATAATAATAATAAAAAAAAAAGTTGATAAATCAGGTATGGTAATATGGTATACGAGCAGCTTCAATACAAGCTACCGGCTATTTTCGCTCATGTTCAAATTTACGCTGATCTTCATGGAAGCACATGCTGATCTGAGGGAATTACACATTTACAGACAGACGAACGTCCTAGCAATCATACTCACGATTAGCCACGATTGTAAAATACTACTTATTACGTGCAATGTTGGAATGAAGAAATGCATGACAAACTGTTAAGAGGAACGAAATTGTGCAGTTTTATAAAAATTAACATTTAAGAAATGTTTCATTTAAAACATCCTACATGCAGTGACTGTGTATTATGGGGTGTGGCAACCCACCAATGGCGAGGCTCGACCCTGGATCCTTACATTCAAAAATCAACGCCCCTGAGCCTTAGCCGCTTGAGCCACCACTCCCACATCTTACAGTTAACGTATTCTTGTAAAAATGGTATCCTTTGAAGGTAGCTCGGGCACACAACTTTGAAAGTTTTATCCATCTATGAAGCTTTAAATAATGAAACTTGCCGTTCAGTACACCTGGTGATGTTGCCTCAGTCATCTTACTGTATTATCCGCGTTAAACATGGCATTATCACACACGGCCGGGTAACCGCGCTACGATTATGAGAAGCCATTAGGGTCAAACTTAGCCACACGAATAATTTGAGTTCAAAAAATAGCAACGCTAAACTATAACTGCTAAAATGCTCAAATGTAACTGAAAAACAATTTAATGTTTCGTGACTGTCCCACCAAATGCCCTTTGATTTCAGTTATAAATAAGTTTCGAGTAAACAAAAAGATTATTTCAACAGTTCATCCTCAATCCTAAGAAAACCTGAAACGCTTTGCGCTTCAGATGCAACGTATCAAGTTTAAACACTGCTGTTATATACCTTTAAGAGCATGTACTTGCGTACGTTTCGGAATCAGGCCTGCGTCTGAACCGTGGTGGAATGAACAGAAGATGGCGGCACCCTCAGGACTCTCCAGATCACTTCCAGGGGCTGTTTATTAGGATGCAGTGGATAGCATCTTAACACTCACGCCACATGCTTTCTCCAGGCCTCAGATAACCTCTATTCTTAGGGGTTTAATTAATGCCAGCCAGTCAGCAGCTTTTCTTACAGCAGAAAACGACTTGTTTCTTGACCCTCTCCAATCCCGAATCCCTTCCCCTTTCCCCAGCGTGCATGGTTTGTTTTTCGCCTTACAACAGATGCAGCATCCCTATTAGGGTGAAAAGGACTGTGTACATGAAAAGGCTGAATTATTCACCAGCACCGGAGTGGAGACAGGCAGCGTACCAAGTAAGGTTCGTGCTGCTTGGTTTAATTGTTTTGTTTTTTGGATTTGGGTCATTAAAAAATATGCAGGACTTTGAACGTCTGTGAAGTTTTTTTCTGCAGGTAAGACATAGTGATTATTAACAATCGGAGGATTACACCGATATTCTGTTCGCTTACTGCAAATCAAACTACAATTTAAAAGACGGTCGTTACGATTGGATTAAATCTGCCATACGCTGTGATCTATTAGTTACTATGGAAACAATAACTTATAAGGATAAGTGGATTATTATAAACCTGACAGATTTAAGATTAACCAGAACAATTAACCAGATTTTACTACACCATAAACCAACTTTGACCCAACGCCATGTAAAACACAATGGCAAAACTAAATACCAGAGTATGCTCTGGAACACTGAAAAAAAAAAAAAAAAACTCACTTTGCACAGAGATAGAAATCCATCCATAATGCACTAACAGAAATCTGAACCCAAGTTAGCAGGGGAATCGCAGTGAATCAGCGCAGCAAATGGTGACATAATGGCATGTGTGCCTGAAACACCTGCTGTTGTACACGCCGAGGTCTACTGGCACGCAGGATCACTATGGGGAGTCACACCAGTTAAGTCTGTGCCGCACAATAGTCTCGCTAAATAAATGAGCTTCCCTTTGCTGTAAGCGAGATGGAGGAGGACAATGGAAAAACAACAGAAAGACAGAGCACATAAATTGTACTTGGAAGTTAAAAAAAATGTATACGGCAAGGTTAAGAATGGGAAAGACAAACAGCTTGAGCAAAAGAAAGACAATGCCGCAAAACTAGAAGAGAGACTTGCAGGGTAGAGGCCAAGCCGGAGCAAGACTGTAGGAGAAATCAAATTTGCAAGAACATAACAAAAAGCTGTTGCTCAGACAAAAGGGAACACCCAAGGGTATTTGTTGAGCTGTCTGCCGGCACCCGCTGCACCGAAAGTTTATTAAAGACAAGCCCTGCTCACATACAAGAGAAAGCTAAGTTACCAGGGACTGGGGGGGGGGGGGGGGAAGAAGTGCGGAAAGGTTGAAGATGGAAGGGAATTGGTTGGGGTGGAGGGGAGTTGGGGATGGTTGGGGGGGGGGGGGGTGAAAAACTAGCACCACGGGCCCCGTCAGTCAGACATTCTTTTATTTCAGCCATGCATTAAGCAACTTCCCTGCTGAGTTGGGCTCCCTTCCTGGTGTGGATAAAGGAGTCCCTGGAGGTGCCTGCCGGTAATTTCCAGCTTCTCCAGAAACTCAGGTATTAGAAAAGACCGCTCAGGGACCGAGCTACAATATACCTCCACGATTTCAGGCACTCGCTGCAGACGATAGAGGGAGAAGGAGAGAGAGAGAATGAGAGAAAGTAGGAGACCCTCCCCGAGGGTCCCCCAGTTCGAATTTCTGAAGTGCGAGGAAGGAGGGGAGGAGGCCTCCAGGGAGCATACACTAGCAATAGAAAATCCACTGCATCGGAGAGAAAGAGGTAGAAAGAAAGAGAGGGAGAGGAGGAAAAAAGCATTTCCTCTCTCTGGTCTGGCAGGAGCAGCCTTTTTTTCTTCTCTCCACCGGCTCCCACTGGAGACTTTTTACAAAACATGTGTTGCTGACATGTTGACAGATTGCTCAGTGAAGTGTTAGGCGCATGCACACGGCTGTCCATTTAAGGGGACATGGCATCCTAGCCAACATCCTCTACCTGAGGCAGCATGTTTTATACATCACTTCTCAGTTCAAACAAAAGGGAAAAAAAACAAAAACAAGGAACAAAAAAGTCAAGGTAAACAAGCTAGCTTTTTTTTTGGTAAAGCGAGCAGAACGTATCAAAGAGGCCGGGTAGAGCAGTGTCCGAGCCTCGTTTAAGTTAGATGAGCGGTGGCGTCGGAATACCTGTACGTCCGCATTTATTTGCACCTCTGTCTTCCATAAAGGTTCTGTAAGCACTTCATGAAAAGGGAGGAGTGATCTGGAAATTTCGATCTCTTTGCGAGCCAAAGAGTGACGTCTTAATCGTCTGGTGGCTTGAAAATTGCTGCCGTGGCAACCAAATGGAAATGGGGGGATGATAATGTATTCATGGTGGTGACGACCCGGGGGCTGCGGAGCACGCTCTCTGGGGACGGCACTTTACCTAAAGCCAGACGTGTCTGGGCAAAATCTCCACACAAGACAAGAGCAGAATACTTAGGAGAAAGAGAATGAGGAGAAACGGAAGGGGAAAAAAAGAAGGAAAAGAAAAGAGCCATTCAAGAAACGGGAAAGGTGTTATGAAGGGAGGTAGAGCAGCAAATATTGCCTTTAAGGCAGCAGAAGGTAGGGACATTGATTGAGCTCTAGTGTAAGCATTATAAGGATTAGAGAATCGTTGAAGAAAATACAAACGCCAAGATCTTCCCAGTACACTTTGAGAAGATGCTTCCTATTGGATTACGAAACCAGTGATTCTTTTCTGGGTGAGTTCAGAGTGCTTTGAATATAAAAAGAAAGGTCAAACAGGTAGGGAGATGTTTCAAACAGTTCTTCCTAATGATCTCTTTCACTTGCAGACCTTCGAGTGGTGTATAAAACAAAGCGCAATGCCAGGCAGCTTGCCAGAGAGATGTCCTCAAGCGCTCCGGTGCCCTCATCTCCTTTTATTCCAAAAGACAGTCGATATGAACATAGCGCAAGAGATAAAGACTCCAGAATGGGGGAAGAAAGTTGGTGAAAATAACTCTCACCCCTCAACCTCAGATGTGGTGCTGGAGATACCGGCTTACGATGGAGTCTGCATGTTAAAGCGAACCTCGAACTTCCTCTTTTCAGAAGTCTCAAACTGTGCTTTACCTGTTCAACAAGCTACCCTGCGTGCGCTTGACAGCCTGAGGCAGAAAATCAAGGCCGGTGTGATTTCTCTATTCAGTGGACTGGACATCTGTAGCATTAAGCCGTTCTCCAGAGTCCAGTAGAAGGTATAAGACTACGGTTTAAACAAATTGTGTTGTGACACAGAGAGCGAGCGAACGAAAGAGTAAAGGAAAGAAAGGAAAAGAGAAGGAAAGAGAGGGCGGGAGCGCGCGAGAGCCGAGGGCATCAACAGTGTGTTCTTGAGTGCAGATGACCCCTGGCCATCCTGAGGCGTGAGCTTTATCCGGCAGACTGAGTAAGCTGCTCTGGCACTGAAAGACTCAGGCCTACATTCCCTCAGGTTGCTTTATCCTCCATTACGGAGGATGAATGACAATCTGCTTTCAAAGGGCTATGTAGCATGCACAAACATCACTGGCCATAACCGATAGTTATGAAAAATACCACAATAATCCTATGCTGTAATAAGTAAATCTGTACAAATACCAATTGGCAACCCATCCGCACTATATATGTTCCTATGACAGACCGGATCCACCCTATGCGATTCCAGGATAAAACAATTACCGACCGTGAATAAATCAAAGCACATAAATATCAGCTGCGGCACCGAACTAGCCAAAAGCTGTCTCCATAAAATATCAACGCTTACGTCAGTGCTTCAGCTGTTAGCATCTTCCTATGCCTCTTACACCTTACATTTCTACACTTCTACACTCTGCATCACAGATTGAAAAAAAAAAGAAAAAGATGCATGGACTGAGTGTTCGGAAATCCACAGTGAAGATTAGCAAACATTGCTGTTTTGCATACTGATGGTCAAACTCCTTCCACCTGCATATTTACAGGATTGAAAGAGCAGTGCCCGGAGGTAAGAAACAAATTGCATTACCTTGCAAATCCCACTCAGACCTCTTTCTCACTCTTTCTCTCACTCTCCCTCTCGTTTTGTAGCCCGCTAAGTCAAGACAGGAATACGATTCCACACTCACCTTGGTCATATCCAAACAGCAACTGAGAATTAGGATGACGTCATCGGCAAGTGATTCGGCCGCACGTAATCTTGACGAAACTGGCTAGTGTTGGCACGTGGGGATTTAGGGGCTTAAAAGTATCTTGGAAACATGTGTAAACTCATACGCTACTCATTACTTTGGCCTTCTACCATTTTGGACATGTCCAAAAGATTACTAGAGACTTTTCAGTGCAAATTTGAAATCTTACAGCCCATCCTAATGGATAGCGCCAATCCATTCCAATCTTCACCCAGGAAGATCCAAAATATCCGTAATGCGCTTACATCATTTAAGCATTTAAAGATGTTGCTTGTCTTTATAAAAACATACAATGAGCATTCAAGTCAAACCAGGGTAAGTCACACTAGAATGTTAGAATGAGGCAAACGTTTTAAAGGACACCATATGTCCATTGATGATGTATTTTCAGTGAGTGGAACGCCTGATCATTGAAAATCAATGGATAATTTGCAGAAGAGATGCATCCGTCCACTTGTATGTTACAGGAACTCGACTGGGAGTTACCGCCACATCACCGTGTACAGTTCTGACCTCGCTCCAAGACAGTTCTCCTGGGAGGCCAGCGTTTCAGACGTTCAGTAGGCAGCCTGATAATAGCTCCGGTGTACTAAATAAAAAGAGTTTTAACTTTCATAACTGTGTTCTGCTACTCTGCACAATCAAAAGTCCCGCTTTGACCTGAACACCACTTTGTAAATTTTACAAGAGCCATTTTACAAGACATGCACAATGATATTCACTATCATACAGTACCAGACGAAATGCTGTATCAATAAAATCAGTTACTCTGTTAATAATCAGACATAATCAGATCAAGTTTAGAACTTTCAAAAACTTTTTGCTCCTAAGACTCATCTTTGATTCAGTACATAATCTTATATGGATGATGTATATTTGCAGCCAAGAACTGATGCAGTGATCCTAAAAAAATCTTGTGCTCATATTAGATAACCTTTTTTTTTCTTCAGTTAAACGTTTTCAGTCAGGTCTCTTCCGCTTCCTGTTATTGCAGGAAGTTATCCTTGCCTTTGGCTTCTTGCTGTTCTTGTAATTCTACATCCAGAACACTGCTTGTGGAAATAATTACTGTTAAAATCAATCCTGTATTCAACGGGGGCCCTGGAGTCTATCCCAGGTGACTTAGGACACATGGCAGGGTACACCCTGGACAGGGTGCCAATCCATCGCAGGGCACAGACGCACACACATACACACACTCATTCACACACTACGGGCAATTTGGGAATGCCAATCAGCCTATCAGTATCTATCAGTAATGTAAACTTTAAAGCACTTTTTGTAAGTCGCTCTGGATAAGAGCGTCTGCCAAATGCCTAAATGTAACCTACATGTCTTTGGACTGTGGGAGGAAACCGGAGTACCCGGAGGAAACCACCAAGCACGGGGAGAACATGCAAACTCCATGCACACAGAAACGGAAATTGAGCCTGTCCGGGGATCGAACCCAGACCCTGGCGGTGCAAGGTGACAGTGCTAACCACTACACCACCGTGCCACCCTGTTAAAATCAATATCCACAAAATAAATAGATAAACAAATATATTGCTTATATTTAAAATAGGCTTCCTCATGGTTTATTTTTCTTTTACTACCTAAAGTGATTTTATTTGCAATCCTGGTTGATCGGGAATTCATCTGTTATATGTTTCTATAAAGAACTGAGAGGTTCCATCAACGTTTAAGTCCAACTAACCCATTAGGATTCTAGATTTTGCCTTTCCTCTAATGGAATCAATGCTAACGTCCCATAAAAAGTCAAAATTTCCTTCGATAGCTTAGATTGACATTCACTCAATTTAAGGTGGCAGCATTGTTTTTAACCTTTATTGATGACATTAAAGCTTTAAGCTGTCTAGACATAGCCAATTGGATGAGTTGAATTACAGCTTAATCAGGGGCTTTAATTGATCTGCAAAGTGCTGAGTCATTAAGTTAAACCCCTAAGCCTGCTAAGACCAGGGTCTTCTCTCCCAGAAGTCTCGTAGTGTTGAGATTATCTTAAGTGGGAAAGGGAACATTTTGAGTACTGCATGCTGTACCATCTCCATGATCTTTGCTAAGCTGTGTTTGGGAGCAAGAGTCCTAAGCAAGCAGTCCTGATCCCAGAAGAACAAAAGAAACCGAAGATGAGATATATCATTCATGGTAAAGACCTGTCGAAGTGGACTGGGTCTGACATTTGCGCATGCCTTTTGCACAGAATGCTATTTGTTCTGCTCGCACTCCCACCATGATGAATGCCTGAATCCTTGTATAGATTTGCTTAGAAAGATTAATGAGTTTGAGGGTGGTGGACGAAACAAGTCACGTACAAGAGGAGAGGCCAATGAGATCACGCAAACACAGAGAGCCTTGAAACCAAACACCCCAAAACATCCCAATTTCATATCACTCAACAAAATTGCTAACATATTTAGACTCAAAACCCCCTGATGGTTGTGTCACCACCTGGTTTCTCCACCTCCCTAAGAGTTTAGCCCTCCAGAGCCCTGTGAAGCCCTTCCATTGCTTGAATGAGAACCTCCCTCTATCCTGCCTTCATCCACCCTCCTCCCCTGCTGGCCAAGACTCCTTCCTGAGAACATAGACTGGGAGAAAAGAGGCCACGGGGGAGGCATAAAGCTGTCTCACCGTTCACTCTTTCCACTACTTTCGCCCTCTAAACTCCCCGTGGCTCCTCACCAGTGGCCAGTTTGGCAGCCAGGAGCTCAGGGATGCTGGGCAGGAAGAAATGTGCAGTATATTTCCACACACTGACGTAAGACGACTGGTGCTTCAGGCCACGATAACTAAGGCGGGCCTTTGTTCAGACCAGAGCTTTTTTGAGGATGAAAAGTAAAATGTGAAAACTGGTTATGAGGGGTTGCTATGAATAGGACACTACTAAACTGGGAAAGACTTTTTTGTATGTCTGGGATGAGGCAACAAATCTTAAATATTGTTCTCTTTAAAAAGAAAAATCACAGTTTGTTGAGTTCAGTAGGTCCAGGAGGCTTTTATTTCTCAGACCAGAGCACGTGGCCACCAATGTACTTTGACCTTAATTGTAGCATGGAACAAAACATATTTTGTCCATTTATAGTTCGATTAATTGTTTGCAAAGTCTACAAAACAAGTTGTTATTAGTTGGTTGGTCGTGTAGGTTGTTGGTTGGTTGAAAGGTTGCTTGGATGGTTAAATGGGTGGTTGTTTGGTAGGTTGAGTGGTTGGTTAAAAAGTTGGTTGGCTGAATCACTGGTTGGATGGTTCAATGATTGGTTGGGTGGTTGGTTGGTTAGTTGATTAAATCTTTGGTTGTTTGAATGGTTGGTTTGTTAGTTTTAAATTATGTGTGGCACCTCACAAAGTCCTTTCGGCCAATCGTAATTAAGAATTCAACAGTGTTGTGGAACAAAATAATACATTTCCAACCATGCGACAATATTGTGCTAATTGTTTTATTCATCCTCATATTAGTCGTTAAAAGCTGTCGATTTCTGATAAGAAAAAAAATATCACTGAATTTATATCACATATACAAATGTATAAAAAAAATCTTTTGGCTTTCAGCAATATCTAAAAACCTAAAAAAATATATACCGATACCACCAAACAGCAGCTCTGCTTCATTATTTCATCTTTGTTTTCAATTATTGCATCCTAAAACCCCTCAGCTCATTCTTTTATCTGAAAAAAAAAAACCCTGCTCTGTTGCTCTGCGCTGAAAGCTACATGAATTAATAGAGATCTCTGCATCAAGGAGCGAGTATTTAAATCCACGAGACGGTGTGTGTGTGTGCGCGCGCGCGTGTGTGTATCTGTCTGTGTGTGTGTGTGTTGTGCTGGAGAGAGCACTCAGGACTCGAGCAGTCTCCTCACACACACACACACACACACACACACACATTATCTTGAGAGAGCAGCACACCCCTGAAAAGCTCTTTGGCATTTGATATGCTAATAGCGATTCGCAATTACGTGGCATGTGTTTGATTATGTTTCACACTTTGTGCGATTATTTATTAATTCAAGCCGGGGCAACAAAGCAAGGCAGTCGGTTGTAGCGAGCGTGCGACACACCTGTTAGAGCTTGTTGCTATCAAAGGAAGCAAACATGATTAGTGAATACGATATTAAATTAAACATGTTCTTTCCTTCTGTCTCTTTCTTTAAGCTCGCCCATACAGACAAAATGGATACAACTGAATCGGAATTAAAATCAGATACAGCTTTACCACGATAAATAATATATTTGTATACTGTATATTATTAATTATTTCATACATTTGTATGTATATATATTTTATAAATATTACAAAGTGACAACTTGATGCTTAATTATTATTATTATTATTATTATTATTATGAATGTTACCCAAAAACGTCATTAAAAATCACTAGACTCAAAGCTCCGGGTCCGTATTACGCCTCTAGGTGGAATTAGTTGTAAGAAATCCACTTGGAGGAATCAAAACCCTCACACACTAAAGTTTCTGAGATGTTAAATCAATCGTGAATGATCCAGCCCTAATCCTGCCCTGGCTTCTCGACAACAGCCTCATTATCATTCCACAGACATCTCTCTCACACACACACACACACACACACACACATATATACATATGCACTCACGCACACATGCACGCACACCAGTAAAACGAAACATCTGAATGCAGTAAAGATGAGCATATGAGAAAAGGGGGAAGAGTACACCAGTACACCATCTCATATACAGTACACACACACAGGGCTCTCCTGCATGCTACCTGCATTTCACGGTACTAACATCAGTTCGCAAATCTAGACTCAGAATTGAGACGTCTGTCCTCCTCCTCCTCCTCCTACTTCTTTTTCTCTCATCTCACCATGTAAAAGCCGTCTGGCGTTAACAGCATTACCGAGAGCAGATGCTTTAAGAGGGAGCAGGGGCATGTAAGTCTGGCGGTGTTCGCCACTGCCCCGGCGATGTCTGGATAAAACTACAGGCGTCCTTATCGGCTCACGCGCATCCTCTCCCTGAGGAGGCGTCGGCCCATTATTCACTAATTACCAGCAGAGGGGCGTCTCGATGCCGAACGCATCTGTCAGTCGCCACGACGCTCACCAAAAGTCTCGGCGACAGAGGAAAGTGCGGCTCGATAACGGAAAAGTTTCTCCTTTCGGAGATAGGGTTCAAAAGTTCACCTGCGAAAGGTTTTACGTCGTCGTTAAGGAAAAATGTATAAAAGCACGTCGAAATACGTTTATCACATGTAAAAGTGCTGACAAATCCATGTAGTATTTCTAATTCTAATATTATTATCAGACGTACAGCAGATTATTCAGCATGTTACTCTGTAGATGCTTCTACTCATTCCAAACTGTAATATGACAGATATAACCTATAATATATACACATATGAGTTCATTTAAGTTTGAAATTAGTTTTTAAGACATAATAGGCTAGAATAGGGTTAACGATCTCTCAAGCTATGAATATATTTTAAAAGGTAAAAGGTCTATTTTACATATTAATATGAATAGTTAAATATTTCTTAAATAATTCATAAAAAAATTATCTTGCTTTTAAATAATGTATAATTCAGAATAACCTTTCTAGCACGTTTTTTTTTTAAAAAAGGGAATAAACCACAATATTAAAAATTTACTACAATATTAGTGTTATCCCAGGAGTCTTAAAAAAAAAAAGTATAATAAATGTTTGACGTTATGAGATTCTAAAGCTTCTCCAGGATTGATAGGATCATAATAATAATTTAACAGGAACTATTTATTAAAGAAAAAAGAAAAAAAAGGAAGGATTCAGAATGTTGATCTCTACTGCATATTCTATCTAAAATTTGATATAAAAATGATATATATGAACCACTTGTTCATTTTTTTTATTCGTTTTTAAACTCAAGTGCTGTTTAATATACACTAATTGCTGTATCTTTGAGTGTGTAATATCTCTTGTTCTTATTCTTATAGCTTAAAAAATATTTCAAATCATACTAAAATAATTTTGTTTTAAATTAATGGAGTCTATTCATTGTTTTACTTCATTTCAGCATTTGTGTTATTGTTGGTTTTTGCTGTCTTTGCCCAAAAAAAAAAAAAAAAAAAAAGATTTTTCTCATAGCCTGGTCGAGGAGCTGGACTGTTCCTACGTCTTTTATTTCTTCCATTTTTTATATTTTATTTTTTTCATCTTGAAGTGAATGAAACTTCACTAATATCATTTCCTTTAGCAGCACGATCATGAAAGGAATAACGGCGTGTAAATAACTCCGGCCCAAACTGTTCTCCGAGCCCGTTGTCATGGTTACACACTCTGACACGCATACACGGTATCAGGAGCATTGCTGATCAATTAATACGAAGGATTCCTGCTAGCGGAACCCACTACTCATAGCGCGCGTATATAGGTAGCGTGAGGCGTTTCACATACATGTGTCGCCGGAACTCAGGCTCGGACTCTGGATTGACCTTTAGCTACGGTTTCTGTCTTCACCTTGTGTGTGTCTCATGCTGAGGAACATGAGGTCGTTTTACTACATTTACACCTACTTTTGTATTTCATACAAGCACTAACCGCGTCTCTTTTTTAGGGAATAAGAGCATATGTGTGTGTGTGTGTGTGTGTGTGGGTACAGTATGTGTGTGTGAGAGAGAGAGAGAGACAGAGAATGGTTTGTTCGGAGGTGCACTGCTCTTCATTACACACTGACACTGACACAAGGCAGCACTTTTACTCAGACGCACTTCCACAGCCAGAGGACGGAGACGAGCTTTAGTAGGTTTCTGATTCTGCTCCAGCCGAGTGCAGACCTATTAACATTTAATGCTCCATTCTTCTTCTCCGCTCAGACAGCTGCAAGGAAGAGCTTAAACACGAACTGATTCAGGACTTATCTGTGCGTGTACAGTATGTGTAGGGCAGTTTGTATAAATGTGCTACAAGGTCTAAACCCAACCTATATTTTATGGAGAATGCCCATATTGCTTTGTTCCTGGCTTTAATAAAGAGGTTCGACGTTGAACGGTTTCATTTTAGTGGAAGCGTTACACAACAAGGGGGGAGAAATGTGGCTGGTTTTTGGTTTCTGAAACAACGTCCTTAGATTCAACACATTCAACTGTGTTATCAGAGGCAGTTATTAGTGCCATAGTCTGTCCACTCTTAGTTGACAGTTTGGACACACCGTCTAATTGCATGGTCTTTTCTGATTTTCATTTCTGTCTACACTGTAAAACAATGCTGAAGACGTTTATCCAAAATACACAATAAACACCTTTGAACAGTTTATCTACTTACTGTACAGTACACCCTGTAAAGCTTCATAACGGCTCTAATCTGAGGTGATGTTTGAGGTTAATTGGTGATTTCTGAGGCTGGTGACCCTAAATGAACGTCTCCTCTGCAAATTCTGAGGTAAAATTTTGGTCTTGCTGTCCTGGGAAGGTCTTCATGAGAGACAGTTTCATCATGGTGCTTGATGGGTTTTGCAAATGCATTTGAAAATATGTCTTAAAATAAATAAATAAAAAAATGACTGTTGACAGTGTTATTTAATAGTTTTGAAAAAAAATTGCTTTTTGACTGGTACTGTATACAGTAGAACAGGACAAACCCTCTATGGGTTTTCTGAAGAGCGGTTCTAAAGCTCAACTGTGTGTACAGCGGTTAATTCACAGAGCGGCAAACAGAAAGAATCTGCGAAAAAGTGCCCGGTTGTGGTTTAAAACACACCTTCTTAACTCAGTTACCACAAGCTAGCTTGTTTAGCCTTAGCTTGATTCATAAGCTAATTCATTTGATTGAACTCCATCATCCGTACCCTACACCTCGTCCCGTGTCATCTCCTACATTGATTCCACTTAGCTGGTTCACTAAAGTGATGTATTAACTTTGCAGCTGTCACTCAAATCATTTACACCACCATTGGTGCAAGTTCTTAAGGCAAATATTTGTATTGTGATCGGAATTTTCCCTTAAATAATGTAAATGCAAGTAATCTTTTCCAGATAGCCCAAAATATTAACAATACTACAAAAAATCATGATGCCTTTGAACACAGATTGCAGGCAACGTTAGTATCATGGGCTAACACTTTCGAAACAGCCTTCACTAATGGAAAAAAAAAAAATTTGCAAACTCGCTCCACTTGGCTATCCACTGACGCAAACAAGTTTTGAATGGATCCCGGACGTATGCGTAACTTAGCCTGCGACTTTAAACTTCTGCCGAAAATGCTTCGTATGCTGATGCAAATTTCTTGCAAAATTTAAATTCCTAAGGCGAACATTCGTACACTGAGGTTCCACTCTACGGCGAATTTTTTGCCTTAATGTAATTTGACATTATGGCCGGTACAGTTGACATGAATGGAGACCAAAACCATTTTTTTTTTCTGTACCAGGCTGTAAACCTGTTTATTTCTGTTATAAAGCTGAGCACTTTTACATGAGACTCTACAGGGATTGACTCAAATAAGGAGCCAGCCTAGTGGCCATTTGTTGAACTGCATGTTTTGGCGCTTCTACGTTGGACTCGTTTTTCTGAACCGTAGGTTGAGGAATGGATGGTGCATGAGAAATACAAAGAAATTTGACAGAAGAGGAAGGTACTGTATTGGAACCTGTCGTCGGGAAATCACAGGTTTGAAAATATGTGATGGTTGGAATCAAGCACATGTTTATATTACAATTCACGATCGTGTGAAAGGTGAGAGGTGGGTTACTTTCATGATATATGGAGATATTTTTATTGAAATCGGGAGCAATTGGTATGGTTTAAAGAAAAAGACAAAATCAGCTTTCTGATGACAAACTAGACTGGAAAGTACAAGTACAAGTACAAGAAAATCACTTGTACAAGGAAGTACAAGTGATTTTCAGCAAAAGTGTGTCTGTGTGTGTGAGTGACGGAGTATGTTCCTGTGTGTATGAGTCATAGTTTTCTATCTACAGTCTCTAAGCTCAACCTTAATGGTTTCTTAACAGTAACTCTAAGATAGTGATACACAGGATCAGTGCGAGTACGAAGACAAACGTAAAGATTCGCAAGTCTGTCCTTTTCGTCCTCTTTCTCTTCACGTGTCAGGTGAAACCCCAGTAAAGGGAGGAGAGGGAAGGTGAAACCACGTCTTCATCGCAACGCGCTTGTCAAAAGAAAATCTTTACAGCTGCTGAGACAAATCCGCACAGCCATTTTGTGCAGTTTGTACTGCTCTCGTCTGTGTGTGTGTGTGTGTGTGTGTGTGTGTGTGTGTGTGTGTTTAAGAAAGAGAGAAATGATGAAGACTAAATGTGTTAACGAGGGTCAGGTAGTAAATGTGCTGGCATCAGTTATACACACAGTGTGTGTGTGTGTTTGTGTGTGTGGATAAAGGGGGCTGGATTTTATATCTCGATAAGGACCGAGAACCAAATGTATAGTTATAGCGTTAATAAATAACCTAGCAAAAGTGTGTGTGTGTGTGTGTGTGTGTGTGTGTGTGTGTGTGTGTTATGCACAACAACAGCTACAAAATAAAGCAGAAAGAAATCTTTACAGGAGGGAATTAAGAGGACACGGAGGAAACGCAGGCATCCAGGAGCTCACACAGCGAGGCATCTCCTCTCACTTCCTCTCATTGTGGCTGAGCCGAGCAGCACGGCGAGCTTCTGACAAAAGCCCAATAAATAGTTGATCCAGTGCATAATGTGCAGCGTGAAGCTTGGGGGAGAAGCACAGAGGCACATCTCACGGGACTGCAGCTGCTTTGAATGCCTAATGACACTCCCGCTAATGTTTCAGGCACTGGAGAGGAGACGCAGGAGACTCTGCACGCAGGCGGTGATGAGGCACACACACACACACACACACACACACACACACACACACATGCGCGCGCACGCGTGCACACGAGGAAGAGCACAATGGCACCTTCCTCGATGATTACAACGTCCAAATGCGCAAATAACGTCATATATCACTGCCTACGCCGACACAGAAACTCAGAGCCTCGGCAACGTAAGAGCCTGTTATCCTGAGCATCGTCTCGCAACGTGCTCGCAGGATCGGCGCGGCGAGCTCTGTCTATAACACGAGGTCTCTTCTCATGCAGGGCGACAAACTCGGAAAGTCATTCTCTCGCCTGATCGGTTTTATCTTCTGCCAATCTCACATCAAATCGCTTCATGATGCCTAGCTTCAAAGGGTAGTACTTGAATTACCATTGCGCTTGATGTTAATAACCATGCATCCATCCATCCATCTAGGATCCTCTGTAGTCCAACTAGGGACAGTTGGAGGTCAATAGTGACCATTGTATTTATTCTCAATTTTACAACTGCGCTAGGACTGATGTTAACACAGCAGCTGTAACATGCTAACATCTGGAAATATTAGTTGGAACAACGTCAGTGGTAAAAGTCTAGAACAGTTCCTGAGGTGGGAATCTGAAACCCTAAGAAACCCTCACACTGGAGACTCCTCCTATAAATAAAAAAATATATATTCCTTCACATAACATGTCGCAATGTCAACTACACCATCCCATCCATCCATCCATCTAGTGACACTAGGGCCCGTGGAGGTCAATGGTGACCATTGTATTTATTCTTATTTTTACAATGGTCAAAATTTGCACACACATTCACACAGTACAGGCAATTTGGGAACGCCAGTTAGCCTAATCTGTATGTCTTTGGACTGTGGGAGGAAACCAGAGAACCTAAAGGAAACCCACCAAGCATGGAGAGAACATGCAAACTCCATGCACACAGATCACGAGGCGGGACTCTAACCTGGACGAGGTGACAGTGCTAACTGCTACGCCCCCTTGCTGCCCACTACACAATTACAAACATTTTATATGTTGTTGCTATAAATACAACAAAATGAACAGTTTGTTAAACTTACTACAGTATATAAACAAATTCCCATTGAATTTAATTGAATCTAATCAAATTAAATTACAGTAGAAACTACTGTTCTAGAAAACAAATCAACACTTTCTGACCAATATGAAAGAGCTGCTTTATATTTCATATATCATGCACGTTTTTGCTAAGTGTAGTACAGAAGTTAGCATGCGAGGCAGACTTCATAACCAGTCATAACGTGACTTTAACCACTATAACCACTTTATAATACTAGTCTCTAACTGTTTTAATCCAAAAACAGTGTAATCGTACTGCAGACATTGTGTGTTTGCTGTCATTACAGCATACATGAGATGCTAAGCAGAACAATAGTTTTAGCATTTTGTTAGAACGAATACAATCTGAAGATCAATGTGGAACCCCATAGCAAAGAAACTCCAAGATGAGATCTCATGTTAATCTCTTCTTTGTCTCCTAGAATGCCATCTTTGAGACTTTGCCCATTTTCTACATCTTCTCAAATGTGTCTCAAATATGGCTCATTACTTCTAAATCTCAGAGATAGTTCATATTTGTCTAGTGTGCAACTCACATATTTTTCGTTTCCCCAAAGCAGTGTTTCCCACACACATGTGTATAGTTAGTTAAAATTAAATAAAATTGAGTGCTTTATATTGAGGAATATATTCTGCTGAAAATATATGTCAATCTATATTGCATAATCCTGACTCATATACAGTATATTTATTAAAACATAATGCAATGAATGGCTAAAATGCTTTGGGGTTTAAGGGATAGGGGTCTCTGACAAAGAGTTCCATCTACACTAAAGAGTGTTTAGTACTTTTTTTATATAGATCCATTTACTCTTCACATACGGGTAGATAAAGGGGAGGGTTAGTAGGTTGGATCTCTAAAATGAAGATATGTAGATATGTAGGTTGGTAACAACTAAAGTCAATTACAAAATTGCTTTGTAATAGATAAATGTTTTATTTCGCAATCTAGCTTGTTGATTTAAAAAAAAAATCCAACCACCTGTTATATTACTGTACACCCAGGTGTCTCTAGTTGATCAACATGGCTAAACCTTTTACAAATGTGTACACTTTAATGAATTTATTGAAATTAAACTAGCAAATGGCATACTTACTTTACATTCTGTGCAAATGTCATTACCAATAAAGAACTAAAATACAACATACGGAATATTTCTTATCAAGAAGTGAAGCAATGAGATAATGTTTGTGTTCAATGACCTCTGTATACACTTATCATTTAAGGCCAAACCTATTTTTGATTATACATTTATGACCAAATGTTCAACATTTTTTCATGGCCAAAGCAAAAAGGCCTACAGTACATAAAGATTATAATAAAGAAATAATTTCCTGCAACTTCTCCCACACATGCTCCAAGCCAGCAAATGTTTAAGTGGCCAGTGTGTTTAGAGCATCTCCAGGCCTCTGTGTCAAGTCAGCAAAAAACACTTTATCCATCATTCATCCAGACCTGTAGGTGGCGGTAGCGCACCACCTACTTTGCCTGCCGCAGGTCAAATGAAGACCAAGAAGACCGAGCAGACGGTGAAGGTTGTTTTTTTCGTTTTTTCCCTAATAATTTTAAATGAATTATTATTGACAAGGATTCAAAATGTAAGTTAAAACCACAGAGTCTGTGGTAAAAAAAAACAAAAAAAAACCTGTGGTATACTTAGCTGAAATTTACACAGCTTACGTTTGTTCTTAAATTGCAAAAGGAATTCAAATGCTACCTGTGGGTGGTTTAGCATGTGGATTAGCATATCTAGGTAACTAACATTTTTACACAGTTTTTTTTAAATGGTAAAAATCAGTCAGCATGTCCTACGTTAACCAGTGTGGTTTGACATATTGAGTTACTTTTTTACCTTTTTTCTTTTTTTTAAAAAAAATAGTAAGTTAATGTTACTGTATAATCAGTTTTGCAAACCAGTAGTTTTATTATAGAGTGTTCAGTGTTTAACAGTAGTTACCAGAACATGTAACTTTAGAGACATCGGTTTATTATATTCTATAAATAAAGACCAATACATTTGTTTGTGAAAAGGTTATCTTGGTAATTATATACATTTTACTTTAACTGGGTTCTTTCCAGAAGCATGCCACCTCAGGAGACCAAGAATGCAGGAGAATGTTCCGGAGTCTCCATCAGACATCATCAGTCAGGTAAGCACCAGCACATGAGCAAGCTCAAGCCCACCTCTTAACCTTCAGACAGTTTGGAATGGAGTAGCTGAATGGTGTTTAGGTAAATCTTAAATGTTTTAATATACAGTGGAACCTCGGATTGTGAGTAACGTGGTTTACGAGGTAAGGTCCTGGTTCATTTGTTTTTTGTTGTTGTTTTTTTTACTTTACAGCAGTGATTCCCTTAGTATGTGCTCATGCCTGGTCAGAGAGATTTCTTTTTTTCCCTGTTAAAACGGTGTTTCCGTGTTTGTGTGTGTGTCCGTTTGTTGTGAAACTTAAGTGATTCCTTTAGTATGCGCTCATGCCAGTCTCGCCTTTTTCCGTTAAAACGGTGTTTTCGTGTTTGTGTGTGTGTCCGTTTGTTGTGAAACTTAAGTGATTCCTTTAGTATGCGCTCGTGCCAGTCTCACTTTTTTCCGTTAAAACGGTGTTTCCGCTGTGTTTATGCGCTTGTTGTGAAACTTAAAAAGTGAGTCTGTTAATATACGCTCATGTCAGTCTCAGAAAGATTTTTTTTTCACTGTTAAAACTGTGTTTCCGTTGTGTGTGTGTGTGTGTGTTTGTTGTGAATCTTAAAAAGCGAGGTGGGGAGAGGGAGGAGGAGTGTTACTGTGTAAAACGAGGCGAGGGAAGGGGCTAATTCCACACACACACACGGCGCCTGCGCGCACTAACGGAAACACTTATCTGTCAGGATTTATTTGTACTTTTTTTAAAGGTAAAATGCAGATTAATTTGTTTTATTTTCATTTTATAGATTGTATTAATTATTTTTATGTATGTATTTTTGGGGGCTGTGGAACGAATAATTTGAGTTTTCATTATTTCTTATGGGAAATGATGATTTGGTTTAAGAGTGTTTTGGAATATGAGGCCACTTCCGGAACGAATTATGCTCGTAATCCAAGGTTCCACTGTATATATATATATATATATATATATATTTTTTTTTTTTTCCCCCCCTTCCATTAGATACTAAGCAACTCCAGGAGTTTCAGACTTTGGACAAAGATGTTGGACATTCTTCACAAGAGAAGACTGATGAAGACGGTGAGAAAAAACCTTTCCTGGCATTGACCCGTTCTTGTAGCCCGTACATACAGCAAGCAACCAATTTTCCTTTAAAATTTTCATCTCCTTTTTGACAATTTTTTTTCACTGGAAGATTCTCACAATGCTGTGGCCTTTGTGTAACTCCTATATAAATCATACTTTGAGTTGAGTACAATGAGTTTTGAGGTGTCTTGCTTTGTGTCTCAGTTATGTCTCTTTGTTTCTCCTAAGTGGGGTTTAGGAGAAATAGAAAAGACAAAGTCAAGCTTGTAATGAGACATCTCAATTCAGTCTCATGAGACATAGCAACAAAATTTAGCTATGGGACAATGTTACATACAGTACTGAGAGTTTTAATGAAATATGAAGCAAAATATCAATCATGAAAAGTTGTTTACCAGAGCTGGAAATATTAGCATGTAGCATAAGCACACATAACGATTACTACCACCCAACACCATTTACATACAGTTATGTCAGCTCTACAGGCAATGATGATGTAAACGAGATAGTTCGGATTTTTTCAAGTCTGTCTTAAATCAAAATTGAACTGCATATAAATCTGTTACAATAGACATTATTAGGTCTTATAAGCATATGAAGCTGCGGAGCGAAATCGAGACGGTATCTTTCAAAACTACAGTGTATTTAGGACAACTTTAACTCTTTTCTTTCCCCTGAAATGGCTGTATCGATGACCGAAACTAGCTGTATGGCTGACTGGAACTAATGAGACTGCAGAAGCTTCCCATGAGTCTCAGCTAAACTTCAGAATGCATTTTTGCACAAAACGAGGGTTGTGGATTTTGGCCCTCATTACTTACATTGTACGTGCAGTCCAGGTGACAAACTTCACAATCAGTGTGCAGAACAGGAAAATTCATAATGACCAAGAACTATTGTAATATACTTCTGTGCACCACATTTTGGCTTAAGACAAACTCTTGAAAAAACCTACCAACCTATCACTTTAACAAATGCCACAGAAATAACGGATGTATCTCCAGGAGTATCCAGAGATACTGGCCTGTATCCGTCATCTGTTGGATGGACCATAAAAAACCTTGTGAGTGTATGACGTTTTCCTAAGAGACATTTATGACATAGTCATGCCACTCTTAGTAAACTACCACCAAGTCATATTTTGATCTATTTATATAATTTAATTGTTTTTTTTTTTTCCATCAGTTAAACAACATCGTTGAAGGGAACACTTACAGCAATATACAGTACATAGTGTAGAATTAACCCCCAGCTTATTCAAGGGCTTTACATACTGTAGGTCCAGTTGGAATTGGATGAACTCAACACTAAAAGTGTTAAATCAACCCAGGGTTTGCACTGGCTTCGTAGCTACAGATGTGGCCATTAAGAATGCATGTTTTTCCTGCGAAATGCCGCAATTCGGCGCGCGCCATGCTGCGAAATCCCACAAGCAACATTCAGGAATTTAAATAAATGTTTTGTGCTTCGCTGAATATCCGCCAGATGGTGCATGGAAGGACTTTATCTAAAAGCCAGGCCAAGTACAATGAAGAATTGTGTATAATTAGTTAGCTGAAGCACACATGAATTGTATTTTGTTTTACAAAAGATCTTTCATCATTAATGTGTGTACACTCACCTAAAGGATTATTGGGAATACCTGGTCAATTTCTCATTAATGCAATTATCTAATCAACCAATCCCATGGCAGTTGCTTCAATGCATTTAGGGGTGTGGTCCTGGTCAAGACAATCTCCTGAACTCCAAACTAAATGTCAGAATGGGAAAGAAAGGTGATTTAAGCAATTTTGAGCATGGCATGGTTTTTGGTGCCAGACGGGCCGGTCTGAGTATTTCACAATCTGTTCAGTTACTGGGATTTTCACGGACAACCATTTCTAGGGTTTGAGGGGTACCAACAATTTTGTCCACGTGTGTATGAAGAGGGATCATGCTAAAGGATGCATGCTTTAATTTGTGATTGTCTGGTGATATAAAAAAAATATTAAAAACAACAAATTATTTTTTTCTTTCATTCCTCATCTATACCGCTTATCTGAACAGGTTCACAGTGGGCCTGGAGCCTATCCTATGTGAAAGATTTAAGCAATTTTTAGCGTGGCATGGTTGTTGGTGCCAGACGGGCCGGTCTGAGTATTTCACAATCTGCTCAGTTACTGGGATTTTCATGCACAACCATTTCTAGGGTTTACAAAGAATGGTGTGAAAAGGGAAAAACATCCAGTATGCGGCAGTCCTGTGGGCGAAAATGCCTTGTTGATGCTAGAGGTCAGAGGAGAATGGGCCGACTGATTCAAGCTGATAGAAGAGCAACTTTGACTGAAATAACCACTCGTTACAACCGAGGTATGCAGCAAAGCCTGTGTGAAGCCACAACACGCACAACCTTGAGGTGGATGGGCTACAACAGCAGAAGACCCCACCGGGTACCACTCATCTCCACTACAAATAGGAAAAAGAGGCTACAATTTGCACGAGCTCACCAAAATTGGACAGTTGAAGACTGGAAAAATGTTGCCTGGTCTGATGAGTCTCAATTTCTGTTGAGACATTCAAATGGTAGAGTCAGAATTTGGCGTAAACAGAATGAGAACGTGGATCCAATATGCCTTGTTACCACTGTGCAGGCTGGTGGTGGTGGTGTAATGGTGTGGGGGATCTTTTCTTGGCACACTTTAGGCCCCTTAGTGCCAATTGGGCATCGTTTAAATGCCGCGGCCTACCTGAGCATTGTTTCTGACCATGTCCATCCCTTTATGACCACCATGTACCTATCCTCTGATGGCTACTTCCAGCAGGATAATGCACCATGTCACAAAGCTTGAATCATTTCAAATTGGTTTCTTGAACATGACAATGAGTTCATTGTACTAAAATGGCCCTTGTTGAATCAATGCCACGTAGAATTAAGGCAGTTCTGAAGGCGAAAGGGGGTCAAACACCTTATTAGTATGGTGTTCCTAATAATCCTTTAGGTGAGTGTATATGTGCTTCATATTATTTTCATAATGATGAAATGAGATGCCCAAAATCGTGCTTTAAAATTCATAATAAGTTTCTTATATAGTTTTTGTAATGTCTTAATAGGGACAAAACAATGAAAGACATAACAATGCCTCAGTCTAAATGGTCTTGAAATTAATTTAATTTCCTGATAGTAGGCTATCTGATAGTGTTAACTATGCGAATGTCCTGATTCGTGAATATGTCAACATATCTTTGTTAAAACGTAAAAATGTATCGGCATTGAGCACCATGGTATACTAAGCAGACAATGTCTAAGAATTAACAGTTACTACAGTATTAATTGCAGAGCCCCTGATTGGTCAGATGATGGTTGTTTGACTAAATTGTGCACATGAATTAAGCAAAACATGGGAAAGATTGTACGTAAAGCCTGCATGTAACCCTAAAATTAGGAACGAATTAGTAAAACGATTGAACGAACAAGAAAAAAAATTATGATATGATGTGACCCTCCGGGGCACTGTAATTAATAAATTTAATTATGCTCTGAGTGTTGTGAATTCTCAATTTTCTCCCTGAAACTCAAAATTTAATCAAAATGTATCCATACCTGAAGGGACGTCTTTTTCCTCATGCCTATTCACGTGAAAAACTTTTTTTTTTCACCAGGCTGATTTTAATTTGTGTGTACTCTCATCGCTATGGTAACTAAACACACACTAATTCAGTTAGACAGTAAAAATAAATAAATAAATAAATAAATAAATATATAATGAAAGCTCTTTTTTGGATTAGACAGCTAAGAGCCGTAGAACAACGTGGCACCACTCTCATAGTCTTTTAGACGAACAGAAAAGGGAATACGCCGTCTCAGGATGTGAATACGGCTTCCTGGACTTGTTAACACAGTTACGTTTTTGTTCATTAAAAGCATGTTCGAGTGATTTTTTTCATCTTAGGACAAAGCATACTTTTCTACTTCCACCCTCTACTCGTGACCCTGAATCGCTTTCATTATGGTTGGCCATCTGGCCGAGGCGTGCTTAGCTTATTCTCCCTGTGCCATGATGAGAACGGGGAAAGGCACTTATTAAAAAGGCCACCTCGCAAGGGCCCTCGCAAAGGGGAAGGTTTTCCACAGAAGGACAGGAGGAAAGCAGCAGCTTCGGGGAAACGAGAGAGGAAATAATCTCCACTGGGGGAGCGGCCCGAGCGTGGACAGAGGACGTTTCTGGGAGTGACAGGATGTATTTCTGCAAGCGAGCTCGAAGCTCGCTGTGGTTACACTCACCTTTCATTCTTTGTTACAAAAAGACCCTAGAATGAGTTCTGCCAAATTGTTAAAGTGGCACCTGCGACTAGGATAAGTACGGAGCCAAAGTAAGGGCTTCTTCTTAAGGGCGGGATGTGTCGCAAAAATATATAGTTTTAATCATTTTTCCCACAGTGAAGGAGTCAGAGAGAGTGAGAGAGCCGAACCATTAGCACAACCCTGCTCCATTACTTCCCACTTTGTATGTGTCTAATCTATAACAATCGCAGAAAAAACCAATCATTTCCATTTAGACATTTGCATCACTGCATCACTCATAATGCATTACTATGTACATCTATTGAGTTATAAAATCACATGCATTTTTATAATTATTGCCTTTTCCAAGATAGAGCTAGGTCTAAAAATCCAACACAAACTCATGTTTATTGTTTCCGTTGATGATTTTACAATATATATATATATATATATATATATATATATATATATATATATAAATGATCCAAATGCTAAAGTTAGTGCTTACACATGTTTATACAAATTAATTGAATTGGATGAAATTGAGACACAAACGCCTGTCATTCTTTATACTAAACTCTGGACACTAGTGGTCTGAACTACAAATGTGCCCTTCTATGAGGGTGAATCAAAGATGATCGACATTCCGGTTATATTAAAAACGTCTGTTGGCCGCACCGTCTTATCAGCTCTTTCCGTTGAAGGCTACTGTCTCCCCAGTAACTGCAGTGCATTTTTTAAAAATATATATATTTTTTATGGTCTTAGGGTGTTTCTGGTGCCGTTATTCATCGAAGACTTCGTTGCACAGTGTGGAGCAAGCACGTGTGGATATCTGCAAACTAAATTTGGACTGATACTCTAAGGAAGGTGAAAGGTTCTTAAGGAGAATAATTACCGGTGACGAGACGTGGATTCATTACTACGAGCCTGAGAGTAAACAGCAGAGTATGGACCAGAAACGTCCTCAATCACTAATGGAGAAAAAGTTCCAAATCTGCTATCCAGGGGTGTCGTAATCTCACATAATGATCTCACGGTTCTGTCCACACTGTCGAAACTTTGTTTTGAGGGGTTAAAGTATCCTCCCTTTAGTCCTGATCGAAGGACAAAGATTCACTTCTGATGAAGAATTGAAGACAGCAGTGCATTCGTGGCTCACAGTTTTAGCCTGAAACATTTTTTTTTCAATGAGGGAATACAAAAGCTTGTCGACAGATGGACAAAGTGTATTGAAAAGCGAGGAGATTATGTCAAAGAATGATGTATTTTTTTTTTCTAAAAGTTGATTTAAAAAGCATTCTACCACCAGAGTGCGGATAATTTTTGACTTACTCTTATACTGCACTTGCGTAGTCTCTATCTCTACCTCATCTTTTGATCTTTTTTTTTTCAGTCGAGTAACTAATTAAAAACAGGTATGTGCACAGAATATACTTACACTACCATTTCCCAATTTAAAAGCCATTTGCTTATACAACAGCCCTCTACAAAGTCATTAAAACAGAAACTCGCAATGCAATAATGATAAAAAACATTACAAATAATCATGCAGCCCCATGCTCCAGTGCTGAACTACAAAAGAAAACATTTGGAAAGATTTTGTGTCAGTTCTGTCTCATCTTGAGACTTTTATTATTAGCCGGCTTCTTTTCTTCAAAGGAGACCTATTATTTAAAATTCACATTTTAGTCGTTTTCAGACGTTTTCAAAACATTCCCTGTTTTTTTTTTTGTCCTTTTTTCCCCATTTTTGTCCAGGACACGGATTAAACAAGCTCCCTAATGTGACCTCACATAAGAAGAGCCCCTCCCCCGAACTTGTCCCTCAGCCAACGCTCATTTACACAGACACTGAAATGGCGCGTTTGGAAAATGAGTATCCGAGGGGTATTTCGGCTGAGGCATTACCACAGATGCTTTGTTTGAGCTCCGAGAGATTTGTTAACTTGTTAGAGAAGTAGTAAAATATGGGACCTTTACGGAAAATAGTGACACATCATTATGAAAGCACCGAGGTCTGTACAGTAAGTTCACAGAGAAGAAACGAAATCATTCCTTGACTGTAGAGAAATCCGCCGTGTCTCCCTCCCAACATAAACATTGGTGTTTGCTTCCTGAGGATCCACAGACGCAGAACGCGGTGCAGCTGGGACTGAAACGTGACTCCCGGTTTTCAGCCTCGCCATTAATGCTAATCAGTCCGCGTAGTGTGTACCAGCCTTAGCAAGGACTGTTTAGTCATCTCATTGTTTTTCCAGGTGTTAAAAGATGACAGCAATTAACAAGCATACTTGCTGGCTCTCGGTGTAGAGGAAAGGTGCTTGGTGTACTGCGCTCAGGGAGTCTCTAGTCTCTGAACCAGAATGTGCTCCATAATGGCCTAGCATATCAATAAAAGTGCTGCTTTCTTCTCGCATGTTGCCGAGAGTGCACCAAGTGCAACGCTTCCTAAGCGGAATCTGACTGGCACTGCAATGGATTTCTTTAACACTTTTCTTCTTTTTTTTTTTTTTTTTGGAGAGAGATTAGTTTTACTCTTCACGAGGGTTGGGTTGAGTTAACAGAGGCGAGGATCTGGCGTGAAACCTGCACCCAAACCCCGCCTGACCTTGATCAGACGTATGGATGAATGAGGATGACGGGCTCTTAAACAGCGGAAACCTGATCCGCAGCCGCCCCGGAGCCAGAACCGGAGAGCGCAGGAGGCTTTTAGGGGGTAAATATACCTCCACTCTGCTTCCTCCATCTCTCGTGGGGAGAATTCCATCCACCCGACTCTGCCGCGTCCCAGGGGAGGCATTCCTGCAGCCCTGCCCAAGCATCTGGAGAGTCCCTGCTGAAGGGAGTGTGTATGTGTGCATAGAGGGGGTCGATATGAAGAAGACGAGTGTGGGAGGTGGGGTGCCGCAAGCATTCCTCCAGCCCTGCCCTAGTCGAAGATGGCCTGCTCCCTGGAGACACATTCCTGCAGCATGCGCACCTCTCTCTTTCCCTTCCCTTCTCTCACTCTTCACCCTTCACTCCCTCTCTTTCTCTCTCTCTTTCTGCCTCATCTTTCTTCCTCCGGCTCCTTCTGCAGTCCAGCATTAACGCGATCAATAGCGCCAATCGCAGGAGGGACACGGGCCGATCCATACTCCACCAGTTCCCTTGGCGCAGGCCAGCGGTCGCGCCTTAAGTGCACGGATAGGTGATAAACCTCTCCCAGACTAGGCTAGACAAAGGCAACCATTGATTGGGGTGACATGTTACATCTCTCTTTTTTTTCTCTTTTCCCCCCTTTCTTTGTGTTTCTCTCACACTCTCGACATTCTCTATTGAAGGCACGTCCAGCGGCGTTCACTAAGCCATTCCTTTTTAATACCGCACGAACGTCAGACTGCGAATATTCAATTAAAAATCAATCAGACATGCAAATCATGAAATGCTTTTTTTTTTTTTTTTTTTTTTTTAATAAAAGATCCATTTGCGGCCATTCTTTAAGAAAAAAAAAAAAAAACACGCTTTCAATGTACCTGTCGACTCGGTTCCCAAACGGCAATTATGTCCTTTTATTCGGCTTGCTCAGAGGGTCTAATTCAAGCCACTTTTCAAGCATTGTTCTATTAGAAGTTATTTGTCTAAGAGCTTGACATTAATGAGGTCTTGCTCTAATGGCAAGGATGGCAGAAACATTTGGGGTCTGGGATCACAATCAGGGAGAAAATCAAACACCACGACCACCCACCCACCACCCCGTCCCCGTCCCCTTCCCCCACGACTCCACAATATTTAAAAATGAAACTGTCAAGAGCTCCGTCGTTTCTTTCAGTCACCATTTTGAAGCAACGTGTAATGTTATTTTAATAAACGTCGAAGTGGTGGAGAGATAATGCAAATTTTGCCCATAATGCAATCCAGCTATACGACTTGGCTCGGCTAGTTAGCGCTCTTTAAGCATGAAAGTATTAGCGCGGACGCTGGACGGACTGAAGGACTAGGCAAATCTCAATGCACCGCTATCAGCATTGTGGGTAATGAAGAAACAAAAAGAACAACAATGTGTCGTTAAAAGTTATGTACAAGTCATTACAACATGAAGCCTGGGTGTTATGTTATAATTATGAAGAAAAGAAACTTCGAGTCACATTTTCCCCCTTTAAGTCGAAACTGTATTATGAGTTACAACCTGCTAGTGGTCCTAGCTTGACAAATTAATAAAACAATATAACTCATCACGGACATTGCTCATTTCATTTGCACACACACAAAAACATATGCGCACACACACACACACACACACACACAGCCCCATGTGAGACGTGTTCATAAAATCTATTCGCTCACAAATCAAGGAGCTCCCAGTGAACGGAAAATCTTCGTAATCCTCAAATGGGATATCTTTCTGGTTGTCTAGACATGGGGGACCGATCCAAGTCATTCATGCCCTATAATTTGTGGTTAGATACAAGAGAATTTTGATCACTCGCACATTGCACATATGCAGACCACTCTCTCTTTCTCTCTCATACAGAGCTCTTATACATTTCAGATGAAAAGACACACAAAGGCTTATTGTCACTGCTAAAATAAATCTGGTCTGTGGGGAAGAGGAGGTACTCGGCTTGCCGGACTAAAACCCGCGCTCAGAACCTATACTGCTTCCTACTGAAAATATTTACTTAACAACCTCTCTTTTGGCCAGATGCACTAATTTCTCTTTACGTTTTTTTTTTTTTAATCAAGCTGGTTTCCTGAAGAATAATCGTTCTTTTGTTATAAGCCCAAACCGTAGTGCTGTGGAGAGTTCCACACTGATTCATCACAAGGTGGTGTTACTGTATATTTCCAATAGCAGCAGCTCTGATATTAAAACTTTCTTTCTATAGTAACAAGTCATTAAGTCAAACATCATATCATATAATCTAAGACTAATAATAAACAGATTAAATAATGTGGTTTTTGTGTTTATTAAATGATAAATGTTAAACATTTAAAAGTTAAATTGTCGTTATCATGTTGTTAATTATTTTCCAACTTAGGTGTTTTATTCCTTACAACCCATACGCATACTGTTGAGAAGCACTGAGCTATAGTATGGTAATTGAGCCACGTTTCATTTCTTCATATTAAATAAAACAAATGAGAACAAATGTTTTACTGTAACAGACTTTAAAGTGCCTAAAGATATAATTTAAAAAATGCATTGTTTATGCAACAACCGCAGGAGCAACCTCATTTCCTCTCTCGTCTGTTCCAACCCTTCAGCATTGAGCATCATCATCAAACAGTACTAATCACCGGCCTGATCATCTGTCATCATCTGCACCTGTTTCTCACTGGTTCATGCCCTAAGTAAGTTAGATGGCTTTTTTATGAATGATTCATAGGTCACTGTGTGGCTTAGCAAAAAAAAAAAAGTTATCTGAAACTGGTTAGCCAAAAGTGAGAGCCGAAAAAGTCCTTCGGGAGGCCTGGAAAACTATTCCTTAAGACTATATTAAAAATGTAGGGAAGGGAAGGGAAGGGTGGCTCGAGACATTTGCACAGTACTATATACTGTACAGAATGTATAGAAAATGCTGGTCTTTGTGTTGTACCACATACAGATTCTAGAGATTGTTTAGTACTACCATGGGGTTGGGGAAGCGCAGTGGTTTAGGTGTTGGACTACTGATCAGAAGGTCCCAGGTTCACCACCACGTCGCCACTGTTGGACCATTGAGCGAGGCCATTAACCCTCAACTGCAAGTTACTCTGGATAGTATGTAAAATACCAAATGTAAAATGCCTCAGATGACAGACTTCCATCACTGATCGTCCCTTCGCTAAGGCCAATACTTCATTCACTTTTGGTGATCTAAAAATAACAGAATGTCATGTTTTTTGTTTTTTTTTAAAAAAAAACATTCCTCATGGAAGAGAATTACTATCCAACTGATAAAGTATGCAAAATATAGACATGTACGATTATAAAATAAAGATCATGTCTAATGTGCAAATACGGTGAACTCCAGTAACCTAGATCAGTTACAAAGACTGAGAGCTTGTATAACATAAAGAGGACGCCCAGTCCACCAAAAGCCTTAAGCTGATATCATTAGCTCTCCCAGCCCTCGCTGTCAGTGTATTTTTAGCCGTGTTAATACATCAGAAAAGAAATGACACCCATCTCCCAGTGACAGACACTCGGTGGATATCAATCAACCTCCGGAATACTGCAGGAGGAAGTCATTAAGCAAACTCTTTGCTTTATGTGGTTCTGTTCGAAAGACGTGATTTAATCCTAATTATGATGTGCTGTGTTAATTTGCGGACAGGTTGTCAGAACTGTTTTGATAATCTTTAGACAGAAACCAGGAGAGACAAAGGACAGAGGACGTACTAGGCCCGAGAGGCAGGTTTCAGTGGAGCTACAGTATGTGTTAAGCTAGGCTATAAGCTTAGAGGAATGGAGTGAGCATTGTTTACCTGTCAGCTGGCATTGATTAATCTTGTGTTGGCTAAGATCGCTCGCTGAGTCGAAAACCTGGTGGCAGGAACGGCAGCTGTGCTCCTCGTCCTCCTCCTCCCCCTCGTCCCCTTCCCCGGGAGAGCACCTCCTCCTCGTCAGACGCCTGTCCTCGGCATCCTCACACACCGTGTCGGGGGCACACTCACGATCTGTGGTGGAAAACAACGAAGAAAAAAAAAAAAAGAGAAAAAAACAGCATGCCATGGTCACTGCTGGGTGCTGCGTCCATTGGGACAACTGCTGCCAGAGTTATATTATTAGCTAAGAGTCATGGAAGTATAAAATTGGATAAAATTGGGTTAATGAAAATATTAATCGGTTTAAAATTAAAACTGAATTGTTATTGTATTCATTATCTCTATACGTCTCCATGGCTTTGGAGGGAACAATGTCTCGAAGAGTTAAACGAACTGTGCGATACTCGTGGTAAAGAGACATGATTCCACCTTAAATATTCCACCTTAAGTAATAAATATCGACCCTCAGGAGGTTCTGTTCTCTCCAGTTATCTCTACGGATTTTTTTTTTTTCCAAGCACTTAATTAAAGTGAGTAAAAAAAGTGTACTTTTTTGAGATTAAAAAGAAAAAAAACATGCTCAATCTATCAAATTAGCCGTTAGCCGCTACTTCATTCATGGTTAACTGTGGAATCGTACAACAGTGTCTCGATAAGAAAAGGCTCTAGAACCATCTTTGAAATCCAGAACTGAAAGCCACGCAAGGAACGGTTCTAAGCATTAATGCGTGCAGTGTGATACCGGTTAATGTGACGGTCATTAAAAGTCCAGTTCCCAGTTATGGATGTAAGTCAAAGGACTGCACCACAAATCTCAAGATAATGCTTGCCTTGCGCTATATAACTAACTTGACAACGCACCTTAAAATACACCAAGGAACTTCACCTGACTATAAAGTCTGACACCTTTGGAATCAGGAAACTTGCAGAAATTCTCGCATGCTTGCAAGTTATTTCACATTACAGTAGATTGCATGGCATTATCTTCAACAATGTGCTTTGAAACATGACAGAAAGAGAAAAAGTACAAAATATGTTCCAGATGAACTCTGAACCCCCGCATCGAAAAGGGCGTCTGCCACTTCCACGGCTCAGAAGACAATAGCGATAGACAAAGCACGCAAAGACGAGATTGGTGTGTGTTACGCTCTCAATGTGACACACTTCCCTGAATAATTCAGCCTTCGCTTGCAGGCAGCCACGGGTCGCACACATCAATATTCCCGTATCTGCAGTGTTGTCTTTCACAAGCGAACCAGGTCTGCAATGGCGCCGGCTATCAATCTCACGGCTCTGCAGCGGCCATCTAATTCATAAAATGGAACAAGCCTTCTAGGCCAATTCTTACATCAACCTTGTCTCGAAATGGAGCTGACAGTCATGAAACAAATGGACCGCACTGTATGCGCATCCGAAGCCTCATCTGTCAAGCAACTTCCTCATAATGTCACGGTGATGAATAATCAATGGTGATCACCACAAAACAACCGTTTCCTAAACGTCCGCGTTCATTTAAAACACGCCGATTAAATTTTAATACGTTTTAGCGAGAACCTTTTCTATTGACTCGGCTTGGCAACAAAAATGCGACATACTGTGTAGTGAATCAAATGAAGGCATTGTTTCCCCCCACGGTGAAGGATTTTATTCATTAATAAAAAAAAGAAATCTCTGGAAAGTTATATGCGCTTAAATTACCTCTGGGATGTTTTTTTTTTTTTATTCTAGAACTGAGATAAAAAAAATCTTTCAATCTTGAGAGGTAGGAAAATGAAAAATGAAAAGGTTCTATCTATACTGCATTAAAGAATTTTAATTTCTAGTACAACTTTAAATCCAGAACTGCTAGATATCCTGTTCTAGAATGATGGAGATATGATCATTTACTGTATGTAGATGAAACAAGTAGAACCTTTGCAAAAAACCAGGACAACTCGCCAATCATAAGACCCCATGAGGATAATCACAGCGGCATATTATATAGGACTAACACCAACAACTAATAATTGTCAGATCTTTGGTTTTTGTATTAAATGTCTTTTTTTTTGTTGGTTTAAACAATCCAAGCTTAATGGTAGAATGCACAAGAATAATGTGTTGAGACATGATTACCCACAACACCTACATTGTTGGCTATTGTTCCAGAAGGTCCTGGACCACCCAGGAAATTCATTTGTTCAGCTTCAATAACTACATTATCCTAGTCAGTGTTGAACAGCAACCCAGTGTATCTTGGGGAGACTGGGTGTGAGGCGGGGATATGTTTTGGATAGGACGTCCAATCCGTAGCTACTGTAGCAAAGCTAGGCTAAATGCACTGCCTGGCCTGGCGATCTGAAGAGTTCAGATTAACCCTATTCCAGAGCAATGGGTGTACCAGGGTAAGAAGGGAAGCTCATGAAGTAATGCACAGGTGCCATCATGCATAGTGGGCACTATACAGTAGAAGCCTCTGGAGGCTCAACAACGTTACATGAAGTCAGCTGACTACACGAATGTACTGAATGACCAGGTTATCACGTCAATGGAGTTTGTCTCCCCTAATCGCACAGCCATGTTGTAAGACTCAAATTGTGACAGAGTGGTTCTGGGAGCATGAGGAATCATTTTCACACATGAACTGGCCACCAAACTGTGCCCCGTAATTAAAACCAAAGGTGGTCGAACAAAATATTATAGTGTGCGTCAGTTGTTTTATTCATTCTTTTGGTCTTTTTGGCAGTGTACTTGAACAATTCTTTATTTTGTATACAGAGTATCCTTATGTATAAATTTGTTCCTGAAGTTTTCATATATTCTTATTAAAAGTTCATTACAGGTATAAATATATACCATGATTCAAGGATTGTTTGACCAAGATAAGTCACAAAGTTTTTTTTTTTTTTTAAGATAAGTCCAGGAACTGGTGTGTACCATTGCTATATACTGTAGAGAAAGGTAAAGCCTGCCATCTTGACAAAGAGCAGAAACTATTTTCCCTGGTTTCCACGACGTTCTGATGCATTCAGGATTCATTTTATTTTGTGAGATTCTATAGTCCAGAGTCTAAAATACCATCTATTTCAGGGACCTATTCAAACAAATGTCCCATGGTGCATAGCGTTCTACACCCACATTAGGATCTCAGAAAGATCTAGATGTACAAAACGTTCCATTTATGCTGTATTTTCGAAAGAGGGGGTGTATCACATGGGTGTGAAATTCCTTAAGGAGCACCGTTTCAGAACTCATCAAGGCCACCCAGGATTCTTTCCTCTCCTAACTCCCTGAGCCTGAACGCCAAGCACTGATGTAACCCAACACCCTTCATTGTCATTCTCTCTTGGCGATGGACGCTTGTGGAACATACCCTCTAAAAATATCAGTGTACCCATCCCTATGGGGGGTTCTAGCAGAAGCAAGCCGGAGGTGGTGCGAGAAGATGAAAATCCCAGCCTGCCATCGGCAGATGCTTGGCCAACAGCGCTGAAGTAGGCTTGGGACAGAGGCCAGCCATGCCAAGCATGGTCACCCGAACACCAGCGAATCTCAAAGGACATGACCACACGCTTCATGTCTTTTTCTAGACTGTCAGGCGTGTAACGGGAGAGTGGCGGCTTGCTCAAAGTGCAAATCTTTACTTGGTTCAGTTCGGTTTGCCCATGTTCATTTCAGTCCGTTTGGGTTCGCTACAGCTGCCAGTCCTTGGCTCTTCCAGCCAATTTCTTCATACTGCAATTTGCAAGAAGCACTAGATTCGTGTTATCATGCAGACAAATGATATATGCAAAATATCAAAGCAACAATTTCCACATTAAGAACTGCCCATGAAACAACTGAAACTAATTAAAACGCTTTTTAATCAACGCAGACTGATATCTGGGGCGTTTTTACACTTGGCCTGAATACTTGAGTCCTTGCCCAGGTCTGATTCTCTGCATTTGGCTGAGGTTATTCATATTCACAGGTTTGCATTCGCATTGAATTCTTTCTGAACCGTAGGTCAATTGCACAATTTCACACATCACTTTTGTGAACACAGCCTTGCAAAATAGTAGGTATTAAGTTCATCCATTTGCACGGAAAGACTTTTGGATGCATAGCATACCGCCAGTGAGCATGAATATCTGCAAAAAAGACAAGATCGCCATCTCTTGTTAATGTGTTTTTTGAGATGTTGCCAATGCTCCAACCCTACAACGTCCTGGTTGAAACAGGGAACTTGCAATAGGAAGTAATTTGACATAATAAGCCAACCACACTACTCAGCACACCACCGCGAAAGGGGATAGTTTTCACATCTGATGCAGATCAAACCATAGTTCGGTTGAAGCAAGCTCTTCCAAAAAGGAAAGGGATCATTTCTTTGACCACTCCCACATTTACTTTCACCAAACTCTCAGGGCAAAAAGTGCTAAAAGTTCTTTTTGGCTCCTTTAGCAGTCTAGTAAGACCTGCTGAGATCGTTCGCCACCCTCATGAGCTTGTTTCCTCACACAAGCTGGCTTTTGACGCTGTCAGGACGAACGGTGCGGGTGCTCAGCAAGAAGCAAGGTCATGGAGATCCAAGGGATTAGAGCTCAAAGTCAATACCGGGTTGCTCTCCGCCCAGGTTTAGACCCATTAATCCATTAGATCTAGACATTCTTCTACCTGAATCCCCCAAAGAGTGGACAAGGGATCAATGGTACTCTGCTTAAGCTAACTGACAGCCAGGAGTCATGCTTCTCTCTATCAGCTTTTTTAGCACAGGGTAAGACAAATAATGGAATACAAAGAGCAGTTTGCTGAGCTTAGAGGAAACTGAATGGACGTAATTGTTTTTCAAAGTCCATATATCAGAAGATGTCTGTGTCACTGGTATTCAAGGGTAATAAGCCACAAATTCGATCAAATAAATTGATGTATCAATATAAAAGAGCTTACAAAACTGCATTTTTCTGAATACTAGACATCCCCTTGCAGATTCTATGAGCAGATGTTCAACTATTCACCGAGGGACTCAATCATTGTTTTCTGATTTAATTCCGTCCTCCAAAGGCACTGAATGATGCCGTTTAAAGTAAGCCCTGCAATATCATGTGCATGCTTTTGGTCATTCGTCAATGTCTGGCAAGACTGCTCACTGCAGAGACATTCTAGTGACATTTATCACTCCAGGACTTTCATCTGGGGGTCAGGCTCTGACACCTCCCTGACCTAATATTATTGAATCGTTTCTGCACTTAAATATTTATAGTGGTTTAATTGATGTTCTCTTCTCAGCTATGGAGAGCTCCTGCTGTGGGGCCCCAGACCCCCGACTGAGCTAGCTTGCTGATTTCCCTCTACGGAGCCTCCCGCTGGGACCGAATGTGGAGGAGGAGGAGGGGGCTGGCTTTGGCCTGGACTGTACCGCCAATCTGTCAAACCACCAGAGACAGGGGACGAGGGAGAGAAACAGAGTGAAGCATGAGAGGAAAAGAAAGACGAATGGACCGACTGGAAGAAGGAAACAAGTCTGCGAACGGGTTTGACTTGGTAGAAGACGTTTAAATCTAGGTATAAAGATAGAGTTACAGTAGCATGAATAAAATTATATACATATATTTGAACATTCTCCTTGCAGGTGATTCAGTAGGGTTACAGTATTTGTCCAAATATACCAGACGAACTGTGTTGCCAATAGAACAATAGCTATAGTGATCAAATTAATTAAATAAATAAATAAATAACCATTTCTTGAGTCAAAAAACAGGATTTTTTAAAATTATTTTGATGGCTTATATATCTGGCAGCGTCTATGATAAAGACTAATCCAAAAACTGAAAAAAAAAAAGTGTGCATTTCAGATAAAGAAGAATAAAGAATGAAGTAAACCCAGTTCTTGGCAGCGCTCTCAGACTTCTGGACTCTACTGTATTATGCCACTCCAGTATATCTAGCAGCAACCATTAGTTCCAGAAATCTGACCCGGCTGTGCCATGAGCTGGAGTCCAGCATTAACAGCCCTTGAGCTGCAGTTCCTGAGAAAGCCCCCGGGGAATCCGCCATTGTATCTGGTGTGCACTACTCCATCTAGCTAGCACTGCAGCTGATCAATAACCGCCAGAGCCAGATTCAAACATTCAGCACGAATACAGAGCAGATCAGGAGCCCCAGCCCAGATCATTCACTACACATTGAAATGATTTTTTTCCCTCCCCAACAAGGAAAAATCTGCAATGAGCAGAAATGATCATAAACATACAACGAAATAAATAAATAAATAACAGGGACGGTCTTTTTGGTCATCCATGTTTAAGGTTACCACATGTTTGCAACATACCCAGAATATGGTTTATATTTTTCGATCCTTCAAAGTAGCCACCATTTGCTTTTATGACAGCTTTTCACACTCTTGGCATTCACTCAGTCAGCCTCATGAGATTGTCACCTGGAATGGTTTTCCAACAATCTTGAAGGAATTCCCAGAGTTGTTGAGAACTTGGCTGCTTTTCCTTCACTCGCAGGTCCAACTCATCCCAAACCATCTTAGATTGGATGATTGTGGGGGCCAGATTATCTCACGCAGCACTCCATCACTCTCCTTTTTGGACAAATAGCTCTTACATAACCTAGAGGTATGTTTGGGGTCATTCTACTAAGTGCACACCAGATTTAATGGCATGCTGTTGCTGCAAAAAAAATGAATGCTGTGGTAGCCATGCGGGGGTAACAATTTTCCCCTCAATTTTGACTAAGTCACCAACAGTGTTACAAACAAAGCACGCCCACACCATCAGACCTCCAGCATGCTTCACAGTAGGAACCACACATTCAGGAACCATCTGTTCACACTCGCTATGTCTAACAAACACTCGTCAAACCAATGGACCACTGATCTAATGTCCATTCCTTGGCCCAAGCAAGTCTTTTCTGCTTGTTGTTCTTCTGAATTAATGTTCTTTTGCCGGAAAAATGGCCGATGAAGACCTGACTCACTCAGTCTCCTCTGAACAGTAGATGTTATTTACTGTTTATTATTCATCTGTGCAAAAGTCGCCTTGCACCTCTAGGGTCCAGGTTCGATTCCCGCCACTGTGTGCATGGAATTTGCATGGAATTTTCCTCCGACAGTCCAAAGACATGCGGATTAGGCTAATTCCCAAATTGCCCAGAGTATGTGTGTGTGCCCTGCAAAGGATTGGCAACCTATCCAGGGTGTACCCTGCTTCATGCCTGAGTCTCCTGGAATAGGTTCCAGGAACCCCCGCCACCCAGTATAACAGGATTAAACGGTACAGATAATGATGATGAGTGAGCGATGTAGCTTAAATTAAAGAAATGTGAACAAATTTTTTACTGTAACAGGCTGTAAAGTGCTTAAAGATACAATTTTAAACAAACTCAGCAGCAGCCTCATTTCCCCTCTCGTCTGTTCCAACCACTCAGTGTTCAGCATCAGCAGTATACTAATCACCAGCCTGATCATCTGTCATCATAAGGCCTTAAATTAGCTGTTTTTTGTACTTGAATGATTCTTAGGTTACTATGTGGCTTAACAAACAAAACATTCCTATGAAACCGGTAATGTACAGGGACTGGACTAAAAATGAGAGCCAAAATATTGCCAAAAATAAGAGCCAAAAAAGTCCTTTGGAAAGCCTGGAGAACTATTCCTCAAGACTGCATTAAAAATGCAAGAAAGTCTGGCTCTTCAGAAACAAAATAGGAAAATGAGGTGCTCAAGTACTTTTTGTTCCATTCTTAGGTATTTTGTGTGCTTTGCTATACAAATCAAAAGTGCATCGCTTAAAAGTACAAATTCAACACACGTAACAGCCAGGGCAGGTTTCTACCACAACTTCATGCATACTTCTTTACTTTTTTTTTTCCCCCTGTAAGCATTTCATCTCTCATTTTCCAAAACATTTCCCAAGTAGTGTAACTCTCTCCACCTCCCTCACCCCCCTCACCAGCCTGCCGCCTCCCAACTCTCCACCCGAGCTCAAATTAAGAATTTATTTTAACCGCCGTGCAGCTCCACTCGACACGTGTTGGCGTCTCCTGATCAAAGGTGCGCACGTTCCTTTTATTGCAGTCAGGGAGAGCTGACACACACGAGAGGACATTAAGATTGAATAACCTTCACACCAACACCCACTTCTCATTATGGGAGGCAAAAAAAAAAAAAAAATAGAATAAAATAAAGGGAGAAAGAGAGAAAAGTCATAAAACTTCTAAGCACCATTCATCCATGTGGGTCAGTGTGTAGCAGAACAGAGAGCACGGCGAAGGCAGGGAGGTTCTGAGTGCTGAATGTCAGCAGTCTGATCACTTTGGATTTTAGGTTTAAGAGTCATTTTATAAAAACGTTAATAAGAAAATAAATAAAAGATAGGGAGTATGGCTCCAGAATTAAAAACCTGGTTTCTATAAGAAAAAAACTTTTCTCTTTTTTTTTTTTTTTTTTAAGTATTTTTGCTTAGTAGAAAAAAAAATTGTATGAAATAAAATAAAAAATAAATAAATGTAAAAAATAAAAATAAAAATAGTTTTCAGTCATATGGAATTACGACGAATTACATTAGATTCTGTTTGACCGAAGTTGACCAGCTAAGATCATGTGCCTGGATTTTATTTTCAGTGATTCATTTATACAACAAAGCAGAAAGCGTGCCCAGTCCTTCATGAACACATCCCGGAATCGAAACTTTACATTACCCACCATAAGTGACTCAAATCTGATTAAACACCCTAATGTGACACAGATCCGATTTTTTAGAGCTGTTTGAACGCACAAATCTGATGTTTTCCAGATCAGATCTGAGTCACTTTCATACGTGGTTCAAGATCCACATTCATAATTACAAGCGACTTTTATCGCTAACGGTCTTGTGACTTGAATGAGAATGAACAGATCAGGATTTATGCGACTTTGTGCATCTGACTGTTGCATATGTTGCGCGATGACATCATCAGTTAGCCCCCGGCAGCACTGGGATTTCATAACAGCTCTATGAAAGTGCTAAAGAGATGTGTCTGGCTTTCTTCCTTCTTCCGGACCTCACCAAATGCAGGCGGCTAACTCCTTGTCCTCCAGAGCAAAATCCCAAGTATATAAACATATCATATATATATATATATATATATATAATCACAACCATTGTTTGAAATAAAAAAGCATTCACAACAAACATGACCTGTTTTAAACCCAGATTGTAATACGTATCAATGTGTATAACAGTCACATACGCGTCCACATTAGATTCAGATTAAAGTCGATTATTATGAATGTGGATCGCCGTGACCAAAAAAAGTAAATAAATCTCACCAATAAATAAACAAATAAATATCCAAATAAATGGGCAAAACACAGTATTGGGGCTGATTTATTATTATATATTTTTTTTTTATGTTATACATATAATACGGTAAATGTGTGGCAAAAGAAGTTACTTCTGAAATTTATTCAACATGGAAGTGACCAATCTTGCTTCCCTAAAAAATCAAGTTGCTAACTTCAATCGTTTTGGAGAGATGATGTTATGTATATGTGCCTCAGTGTTATCATGTCTCCCTTCAAACAATAATCATTTAAAATGCTAATTATTCATATTTCTTATGAGTAGTGATACTAAAATTGGTGTAAGCTTCTAGATGTATATGACATGTAAAAGTGTTGCTTAAATTGTTTTTTGGTAAAAGCTTCAAAAGCTAAAAAAAAAAAAATCTGTAGTGTCCGTAACCATGTCAAAATCATGTTGCAATATCTTAACAATTTTACATTTTAGAATAAGGTCACGGGCAGTCTTTATTCTAAGGTCACGGGCAGTCGCCTAAGCATTTCACTGCATATCGTACTGTGTATGACTGTGTATGTGACAAATAAAATTTGAATTTGAAATTTGAATTTGAATAAGACACTTTTTCAGGTTTATGTCTTTTCGGGTGTAATATAAACTGGCCAAGTTTCATCGGAATGACGGTTAAGATCAAAGAACGATTTGAATTCAAAAACGTTCCGGACACAACGGACATAAAAGGCCATGAAACTGTATTTAGCGAATTAGTTTCTTTTTATCTGATAAAAATATAAATGTGTATGCAAATGTGCTATGTGAGCCTGTATAAAAGACAAGACACTTCTTAGTCCCGGTACCATGTTTTGGCCGTCGTAATGTGAACACCTTAGATATAAGCTGGGGTCAGATTCATCAGATTCCAATTCAGATTCAGATTCAGGGCACTTGATTCAGTTCTTTCAGCATGTTAGTATTAGCTGAGGAGTTGAACAGTCAGTTGATAACGCAGAGGAACTGGAGGATGGTGACTGAACACTACTGCACTACTGCACAGACAAGTAGGCTACAGCATAGGAAGGATTGCGAAACAACAACAACAAAAAAAAAACACATTATATATAGCGGTACAGCAGGGATTTCCATCAAAGTTCAGTCTTGGGTGCGTGCCAGGTGCATACAGTACGCGGTTTCACCGTTTGTGAAGCATTACATGTTAAATGTATCAAGTAATCCTTCCCGAATAAAACCCAAGGCCTGGAAAAGCAACCCTATCCAAAACGAAAATCTTCTGTACTCCTGTATTCAAAACAGATTGCTCTGTGACATATCCTACATATGGATAAAGTTAAAGATTTTCCCTCGCACAGAACAGACAAGAGAGAAGAGAAACGCTGACTATCAAAGCTATCAGGATGAGAACAGGACCCCTAGTTCCTCTGGTTCACGTCCTCGCTGTTGCAGGAAGGAGATATACTACGGGACGAAGAGTCTTGCCGTGGCACAGTCGCACAACAAAGGAAATGAATAATAGAGAGGCTGATTTCAGCAGAGCCAGAGGAGAGCGAGGTTCTCTCTCTATTCCCTCCCTCGCTCTTTCTTTCCTCTGGCAGCGGCACATTGATCTCTCATTTCTCTATCCCTCGTTCTCACTCCATATTTCTCTCTCTCTCCTCCTCCTCCTCTTTAGGCACCTTGTATTTAGACTTGTATTCAGCTCTCCAAAACGAACACAAGTCGATGCACTCCGGTTTAACCAAAACCAAAAACAAATGTCCTTTCTTTTTTTTTGACAGAATATCTTGAATCTGATGGAGTCAGGGTGGAAAAATGGAGGGAGCACAAAAAAGAAAAGGAAAAAAACCTAAAAGAAAGAAAGAAAGAAAGGGGGGTTGTAGGGGCGCAGAAGACGCATGTGGTTATAATTACAGCCAGACAGCACAGTACTCCAGCCAAGCTGTGGATCTTAAACACGCCTGACTTTGGAAAGAGAAAGAAGAAAAAGAGAGGGGGGTAAAAAAAGAGAACGTCTCATTAAATCCCTGATGCTACGCTGTTCCTGAGCCTCATGCTAGCGAGCGTGCACACTTTTCTTTTGTGACTAATTTCGCTTTTCTTCTGGGCACGTGTCAAGCAACCATGTGAGCTTTAGGCTCTTTCGCTTTTTCGGGTTGCTTCTCTCTCAAACTCGTGCAAAGGCCACGGACATACCTGGAGGCCAATTTATGAACTTCTTCTCACCACCGGGAGACCGAGCTGTGTGTCTAAGGGAACTTCTTTTCCCCCACAAAAGTGCCAAAACTTTTTTTTTTTTTCCGTTAGAAAAATGAAACTGTGCTTTTTCTCTTTTGTTTCCCTACGGCTTCTGCACCAGTAACAAAGTTTCCTCCTGAACACTGGTGCCATAAGCAGTGCTTACTGAGTGTTCTCAATATTAATCATTATTACTTTTTCGATAGATACATACTGTAGAAAGAAAGAGTCAAGTCTTTGCACCTTCAAATATCTCCAGTTCAGCTCATCTGAGCGCTTCTTAAAGGGCGCCTCCTGTTCTCTCTAAAGAGCACACATCTAATAAAACACTCGTAAACTGCATGGTGATGCAACCCTAAGACCCGGTATCAAACGCTCAGCAATTAGTGTGCTATAATTATCACTTACGGTACACCGTTCATCGTTACACACTTTAAAATGTGCCGAGCGCACGGTGAATGCAGACACTCTATAACCTACACATGCAAAGATGTATTCCGTAGCAGTGAACTCTAACCTGGTAAAGTTTTGCGTCCATGAATATTGAAACCAGGATCATGTACAGTGGTACCGCGGAATATGATTTTAATCCGTTCTTAGGGCGAAATTTCGTACTGCGGAACGCATTTTCCCATAGGAAATAATGTCAATGCAGATAATGTGTTCCAGCCAGCCCAAAATACTAATATTAGCATTTTCCAACACTGTAAACATATTTCTTTTGCATATAAAAACATTTAGAAAAGATGTAAATGGAGGGACATATGAAATTAATAGAGGTTAAACCTCACGTAACTTTCATTTATGATTCCACGGCTGCTTTAAAAACATGAAAAATTAAAGTGGCTCTCTTTTCTTCTTCCTACCGTCCTTGCTAACATGCAAAAAAAATGCATATGTAATGTATATGTAAGCTCCCTTCACTTGGTTTTCCACTGATGCAAACAAGTTTTGAACGGCTATGGGAAATACACGCAACAGGAAGTACCTGTGACTGACTCATGTGTCGCATGCTGAGGCAAATTCCTTGCTAAATTTTTAGTTCTTAAGGTGAAAAATATGCAAGGGGTATGCCGAGGTTCCACTGTTCAAATGTTACACGACTAGCAAAACAACTGCTAAAATACGAGACGAGAAACAATTCACAACAGCTTTGACTTGTTTTTTAACTGGTTTAAAGTTAAATGCTCAAACCGTCGAGGAATTATATTCATTATCAGCTTGCTAACATGACACGAACTTTGGCTAGGTCGATCCAAATTCATGCTAACTACTCTACTGCATTTTTTACTAGCATCTACATTCACTTAGCTCAATTTTAGTCTATGCCATCTGAGTTTAGTTTTTTATTACATTTCAAGCTCTTTTTCTTTTTGTTTCCTTGTACTCTACAGCACAGATTTAAACTCCACAACAGATGAGAAAACTGAGAACAGAGTAAAGCAGAAACGCCGCTTAGCATGCTACCGCGTAATGCTGTTGAACGACTGACTTTCAATATTCAGATCCTTCCGAGGCTCGTAGCGTCTCTGTGTTTCTGTGTCAAAGACTTAAGCGCGACACAGCGGCGGCCATTTTTTAGCGGCAGCCAAGGGAAAAACAAAGCGCCGATGGTTTTTCACTCGTCGGCGATGCCAGGCTTTCAGAAGGGGCCGGTGGTCCCTCGTGCCTGCTGGGCGAAGTCATCCATATCAGGTTTAAAATAACCACACATGAGACCTAACCTTTACACGAGACAAATGAAAGAAGAGCCGGTCTCGGCGCGCGTCAGGAACGGGCCTCATTCAAAGGCGGGCCGGCCGAACGCATGACCTGGATTAAAGCTCGCTGCCTGGAGGCCAACGGTGAATGTCACATGAGGTGACAGGAAGCATTCATCTGCTAAAACGCTGACGGTGCAGCATCAAGAGGAGCGGGGAGAGTCGCAGAGGCTGACACGCACCGGTACACACCATCATCTTATACACACCGCCAGACCGTAGGCGTTTGTTAGCAGAGCGAGATGAAACACAAACAGGTGTAGGACTCAGATTAGCCGACACCCCAGCCACGGCGAATGCTCAATCTGACTGTTTTAATGAAGTAAAAAATGTGTGGTGTAAGAGGAATAAAACAGCATTCCAGGAAAACTCTGTATTCATGAACAGTAACTCTGCTCAGAGTCAGGTTGCATTACACCAAGCTGCCTTTTGATTATTTTTTCCTCTAACAGTACATGCCCATGTGTTCCGTTCCTTATCTAACCTAGCTGTTTTGATCAACTGTTCGACAGCAGATGGACAAACGGATGGCGGCAGTCTGAGAAAGCCGAGGGAAAAAGAAAATATAGGAAGACTTGACAAACTCCAAAATGAAATATTACCGCTTTGAATGGCAGCCTGCCCAGGAGTTTGCTGTTCCTCCGTCACATTGTCTTCTACTGCCATGGAGGGAAGAGAGGGGAGAGAGAGAGAGAGAGAGAGAGAGAGAAGAAACACAGAATAAATTAGTCACCAAACATGCAAGCCCAGAAATCCTTGGCTAAACAATCTCATCCTAATCTTCTGGAATCTCTTAAGCACAGCTTCAGTGAGTGGTCGTGTTTTTTTTTTGTTTTTGTTTTTTTTTGCATTGATATGCAGCTTGAGTTTTTTTTTTTTTTTTCTTTTTCCCCTTAATGTGACTTTCTCTTGTTTTTTCCGAGGCCTGGTTCGGCTCGTTCCTATGTAGCAGGTTTTGCAGGGAGGCCTGCAGCCACCCACATAAATCACTTATTGAGTTGAGTAATAACACGATGAATTATAAAAAATCCCCCCCAAACAAAGATCTCGCCACATGCCACGGCATGCTGTCCAATACATGAATAACTCATCGGGTTTGTCTCGCAACAACGCACTAACATTCTAATCATGAACCTCGGTGTGCCGCGAAGAGCGGCGAGGAGCTGTGTACACTTTAAGACAGGAAGAAAATAAGCAAAAAGTGTGGTGTTGCCAGAGGTAACACTGCACATCCTGTCTGTTTGGAGCCTCGTCACCTGCAGCACTTCTGCCTCCTGTCTTTCTTTCCATTAGCCGAGCCATGTCTGTGCATCCTAATGATTCCCAGCAACTGCTCGAGAAGCTACGCTGGTCTGCAAATGAACCCCCCTGCTTGTCGGCTATTTAGACAAATTCATTACATGGCAATCGAGCGCTCTTTGACGAGTGTACGGGGCGCCGGTTGTGGTTGCTCGCTGTAAAACTGTTTCATTAGAGGCTCCTTGCCTCACCGGCTAAAACTGGAAGCGCTCCTTGTCTGTATGTCAGGTGCGGCGAGCTAAATGGATTTTAGCAGCAGGATGAGAACAAAAGACTCCCACCTGCTCCATGGAAAATGAGGGTCTCCAGGAGGAGGCCTGCACTCCTCACCACTCCTCTCCTGCCGTCGGAAAGCCGGCCTCCATTATGCCTCGTTCCCCATCTACCCTTTCATTTCCCGAGCGCGGCGAGTGGGAGTCGTGACAAGAGGGCCCTGCTGGGGGCCACCGGCCGCGCAGGAGGCCGTCTTGAACAGAGCCTTTTTAAAAAGTCCTCCATTTGACATAATTAAGTCAGAGGCTAGTGGCGCTGGAGTAGGTGGGCCGTGCGGGGAAAAAAAACGACAGGCCAGCGGCAGGCAAGCTGCGTCAAACTCGCTTTTTCTCCGAAAAGCTCGGCGGGATCTTGAGGCAAAGCTTGCTGAGGAGAGCAATCAAAATTCTGACTGGTTGGATCATTACAGTGTTTTTTTTTTTCTTTTTTTTTTCGCTGTTATGTTAGTGCCAGTCTGTCTGCAGCCACTCAAAAACTATAAGAAGTCTCATTTAAGTGGAGCCAACTTTTAGATGGGAAAAGTTGAAACTCTTCTAAAGCTTTGTCACAAAAGGCATGTTCATTGGTTCTCAAAGTGGGGTTCAGGAAAGGCCTGAGTGTCTATGAGGGGTAGTCGGGGGGTAAGTGATGTGTTTCTACCTTGTTGCAGTGATGGAAATCACAACCTATTGTCAAAGCTATTTAACGTACTGAATTTAAAAAATAACCATAAAGAAATATATATAGTTGACTTTTAAATAACAAGTCATATACAGTATTTGAAATAGTTGGATGATGTTCGGACATACAAAGAATATATATTTTAGCTGAGTGTACGTATTTATGCCAATTATTTAAATGGAAATTAATTCGAAGGAAAAATCATCGGGCCTGAGACTAGCTAACGTATTCCCAGGAAAGGATTTTTTAAAAACATTTTTATTACTCTCTCTGGTCTGATTAGTGACAGGGAGAAATGAAACAAAAGGTTTAAGGATGACATTAACCTGTTTAACTGCTCATGATTTTCTCATGATCTAAATCGAACAGTCTATAAGTAAACCTAATAACGAGTTCAGTCAGTGGAGTCGGTGGAAACTTCAGGAATAAAACACTCCAAAGCTGCAATAAATGTGCTAAAATATTACTGTACAAATTTAACTAATGAGCTTAACATTTGCATAAACGGATTATGTTCGGAGGGGGGCGCGTGAGATTTATTTTCCAGATAAAAGAGGTGCCTGTCGGCAAAAAGTTTGAGAACCCTTTCACTACGCAGCGTGTGAGATTTTGTAATTGGTCATCATTTCTATAGAAAAGCAGGAAACCAGTCATGAGCAAAGTTATGCCACAAATTGAGACCGGCTTGATGTCCAAATATTCCTCCCTTGCAACAGACGCACAGCTTGCGCACGTTCACGTGAGCTAAATGAATTTCTGCGGCGCGCCGGAGCCCGGCGCACGCAGAAGCGTTTTCAATCCGGACAGGAGGGGGGTTCTTAATAAATCCCCCACAGCCAAATGGGAGATGGGAGTACGGGGAGTTCATAGTTTTGTTTTGATTACCATCCCTGTTGGTGAGAACCGGGGAGTTCAGGCAGAAAATTCCTTTTAATGACACGATCAGAACTTTTGCATTACGGCAGCAGAACAGTTATTTGTCACCACGGCGCTCTCATTAAAAAAAGTTTCTCTCGCTTCAACCAAACTGCGCATGTTTAGTGATTTTTTTTTTCTTTATATTATATATATATATATTTTATATACAGCGCATGAATTCCTTCTCGGTTGGATGTTGTGATGGTTTATCCTGCTGGGGAAGTGATTAGCCATTAACAGTAGTGAAGATAAAGACTACTGCACAACCTGCCATACTGTCTAATGCCATCGATGGGCACACGTGGAGTTATGAATATGAAACCTGAGGCAGAGGCAGAGCACTAAGGAGCGAGGCTGTGCATTCGAGGAAGGAAAAAAAGTAAACTAATGTTGGGATTTAAGGGAAGAAATACAAAGGGCGTGCAAAATGCCTTTACGAAAAATGAGCTGATGTGCTTGAAAACCGATGAGGCGTGTTATGATAGAATTGCATACAAGTTGCATTTCTTAACTTTCTAAAAACGTAAGAGAAAGAATTATTTGATTATAAGCTAGCAAAAATCAGTGAAAAATCAACCAAGGGTTTAAATCAAGGGTGGAAAGTCTTTAAAAGAAGGCGAACCGAAAAACAGTACTTTTGCAGAGCGTTTTAATAAATCTTAAAAAACTCAAGCGGCACGGATATGTGCCGGCAACACACTGTAAGTCAATGACCTTTAAAAAAATATATGTGCTTACAGTATATAGATGTCTTGCCAGTGTGTGTTTAAAGTCTGGGGAGGCTTCAGATTTTAAAGTGTGTATTTTGGTTTTTGTATATTATCACTACTTTCATAACATTTTTACCACTACTGGAATATGGGAGCGACATCTCAAAAATGTAGAACATTCAAAACATGCATGTAATTATTATTTTGAAAAAAAATTAAGCAACAATAAAAACACATGATTATGTGTATCTGTGCTATTTTTTTTTGCCTATGTGACCCATTTCTTTTTATAATTTTTTGCTTAGTCATGTTTGGATAGTTAAAATGAACTAAAATGAACAGTTCCTGATATTTTTTGCTTAAAAAAGAATATATCACTCTATATTGCATAATCCTGAGCCCTATATATGTTTATTAAAATAAAAAAATAAAAAAACAGCAAAACATATCAAATGCTCTGAGCTTTAATTGTTAAATTAATTTAAGAAATTCTTGGTTTTATTTTACATTTTCAGATCTTGTGTTACAGTTTATCCAATCACATGGAAAAGTGTAAATGATTTAGCTGAAGGGGAAACTTATTCTTCAGTGATTTTCAGTGATTTTTCATTTCTTTAGCCTTCTCTTGTCTAATAACTAAACTCATGACATGAAAAAAAAAAACATGGCTTGTATATAGAAAAATAAGCTGCAGACATAAACAGAACTATTAAGGATGACTGGAGAAAAAGGCATGCATCTTTTTTTTTCCTACATCAAATACAAAACAATTGTGTCGCATCCAAGAGATGTTTCATGACATGATACACATGACGATGATCGACTACGATCTATGCAAGCCTCTGCAAACTGGGTCATGAGGTTATAACCCATGATTCACTCACACACGCATATCCTTTCCCTCACTGAATTCCTGGACTTTTTTTCCTGGATGGTGTCACTGAATGAAATATTTTCAACTGTGAATTCTGACACCAGAAATGTGTTCTTTTACATCCTTTTTTTTATTATTTACGTCTCACTTCACTTCTCGACATTTACAGCCTACAGAAACCTAAAACTGCATCTCATGTACAGAATCAAGTCTTCTTGTATTTTTTTTTTACTCAGCTACCACTTCCCTGATATGGAGATTAAAGAGCCAGTTCAAATAATAACAGTTATGTTTTGTGGTGAGAAAGATATGACCTCTGAGATTAAAATTTACAGTTTCATGTTTTGTTGTTGTTTCTTTCTGGTATGCTATATTTAACATCCGCACATTCTTTCCTCAAGTTAATGTGCCATTTCTAACTAAATACATAAACAGTGCATACCAGATATTCAGTTACATATTGGACTCCAAAATTGACATTTTAAAATTTATTTGAAAGTTATACATGTTTGCATTTGAAGTGGTAAAATGTTGCCGTTCCTCTATAATCCTATAGGCGGTGTGCTTTCCATCATGCACACAAAACAGCATTGTATAGTGCTAGCAAACCCTTTGATATGTTTGTTTAGAATTGTAACACAATCTGAAAAATAATTATACTGAATTGGAAAATTGATAAAATCATGATACTTAGAAAATCACAATACAAATGAAATCAACACCTAGGTATTGTATATATAATATATTATCGGGAAATATCATACCTATTTTGAAATATTATACATATATACTGTATATATTTTTATTTTGTAAGAAATTTGCCTCGGCACATACAAAGCATTTTCAGTATACGAACGACCAAACCAAGCCCAATTGATCGGCGGCTAAGTTGCACGTATGTCGGGGAGCTGAGTGAAACTTGTTTGCGTCACAGGAATGCCAAGCAAAGTGAGTTTACAGATATTTTTATGGGTTTTTTTTATGATGATATAGCACCATGAGACCCCAAAATGTTAGCAAGGATGATAGCAAAAAGAAAACGTCGCGACTTTTAGAGTCGTTTTTTAAAGCAGCTGGGGCCAAGATGAATCATAAATTAAGGTTAAGTGAAGTTTATTCATTTCCCAGTCTATTTATTTTAGATTTTGCATCATTTACATGTCTTTTCTAAATGTTTTGATATGGAAAAATATGATAATAGTGTTGCTGGAACGGATTATCTGCATTTACATTATTTCCTATGGGAAAATGTGTTTCGCAATACGAGATTTCGTCTTAAGAACTCGCCTCCAGAACGAAATCATTTTTTTCATGCTGAGGTTTTACTGTATTTATCTAAAGTGAAGTAGAAAAGTATAAATTAGTAAAAGAAAAAAATGTAGAAGAAATATTCACAGCTAGTTGTTGGTAAATTAGTGCCTCAGCAAGAAACCAAGGAATGTCAGAAAACATCTGCTAGGGCTAAAACAACAAGAGGTTTATTCCTAATATCTTAAACATCAGCTAGAATCGTACCATATGAATTAGCTAACCCCTATTAGCTAGCTTCTACAATACAAACTGCATCTACACACATTAACAGCTTGTTATAACATGTATTAGTATAATGCATTTACATTTATTGGAAATTTTAAATGCAAAAATATATGTTGTGATGCTGTGTGTCTGAAATTTCAGTGAGGAGAAAATCAAGAAACAAGCCTGCAAATTTATCTCTGTGAGGGAGAGAGGTTTGCTTAGCAGAGTTAGCATGCTAACAAATGGAAACTTCAAGCAAAATGATGTCTCTCTGAGGTAAATGTTTTTATTCAGTGATTGTGAAAGGGTGGAGAGGTGGAAATAAACATTACAAATATACTAGAGGTTGACACTCCACCCTTGTTTTTCTCCTTTTTATCCCTGATATGCTTAAGTAAGCTAAAAACTGGGGATTGCTTCGAGTTCAGCTTATCTTTAAAGATGACTAACACCAGTCATGACTAACACCGAGCTGCCATTTTAAAGCAAGTCCTCGTCAAGAAGACATCGAGCTGCCCTTCACACCAGAGAGAGAGAGAGAGAAAGAGAGAGAGAGAGAGACTCATACAGCTGTTTTTAAATAATAGGGGATGTTAGTGGAGCTGAACGGTGGGGGAAATGGTGCTGTAGGACCAGAGGACTGACCAGGAGAGAAACCCTCACGAGGCGAATCACCGCTCAATTTAGAGCAGGGTACGACGGGTCATGCTGCCTCAATTAAGACTCTGAGCTAAGATGCCAAAAACAGGACATCCTCCCAAGTAGCTACTGAATTCACATACCATAGTTAAAAAAAAAAAAAAAAAACATATGCAGTTATGTATGTTATGCTGTATATATCACACTAATTGCTGAATAATGCAATATTTTTTTCTTCATTAGCGGTGTTAGTGTTGGCGTCTTTCTGTTCCTGGGAAATCATTTAAAAAAAAAAAGCATGGTGATCATTAGGACATTCTGTGGTACTGTAATAATAAGTTAGAAACCGTCATGGTAAGCAATATTAAGGAATATTATTTAATCTAATGCAAATAAAGCAGCTGCAAATGCACAATTTCATTATTAATTCATACCAATCTCATTAGCGGCTACAATAAAACCGACAAACAAGATATTTTACTCGTATTTGTTAAGATGATCGTTCTTAATTACTAACCATTACATGCACACACACTTCTCCCAGCTGGACCAGTGAGCGGTAAAAAAAAGAAAGAAAGAAAGAAAGAAAGAAAAAAGACAGCCACCTACAATGACAAAAAAGAAGGAAAACTAAGAGAAAAAAAAAAAAAAAACAGAAAAATCGGCCAGCTCCCGAGACACCACGAACAACTTACAGAGGCGAGTGTCATGAGAAGTGACAGCTCTGCTAATGGGATTTTTTTATGTCTCTCTGACAGTTTTCTTAATGACAATGACATTTTTTCTGTAATATCAAATAATATTGATGGACGGTGTTATTACATGCTTATAAGCATGCATAGGAATTGTACAGCATGTGAAGACTAAACGTGCTAAACACTGAATGAATCTGAATCACTTGGTTTGATATTAATCCCTTTAAAGCTCAGATTGTTATCCAGCTATTCATCATATTAGCTATAATGTGCTGATGTCGGAAAATAATCAATGACAGGTTTTGAATGATAAAAATTGCTAAAAAAAAATATACACAAAGACAAAGCATCAATTTACCATGATATATAGATAGATAGATAGATTTTGTATATAATAAAAGTGTATTTTAAAGTGATTCTCTAATTAGCCTCTTTTTGCTTCTCATGATTTGAATGAGAAAAAAAGCACTAAGTTTTCTCTACAGAAGACTTTTACATAGAGGAAAACTTAGCGACACTTACAATACACTAACACTGGAGACTCCTTCCATACATGTGGCTTATGGAGAATAAAGACTTTTTTTCCCTTGTTACTATTTATTACTATGGGAATTATAATGTGTTCAAGTAAGCACATTAAAATTAACCTGAGACATGACGCTTAAACAGTATTAACAATTTTCCCTTCCAAAAAAAAAACTAAATAAAACGAGTGAGAATATCATGAATCTGGTCAAAGAAATGTATATTGTCTTAATTTCAGATTATAAGATGAATTTTATACAAACCGAATATAAGATGATTAAACCTATAGATTTAGATATAATGTACATATACACACAAACACATATATTATGACGACATATTTTATTCTTTTTAAGCATACATTCCTTGTTTGTCTGTTATCAGATTTAAGCATTTATTTCTAAAAAGAAGCAAATAGAACAAGAAATTTATACTCAGAATAGTTATATAGGTTTATTTGATCTTATTTGGTCATTTTATCATATATTAAGAAATAGTAGAAAATTCAATGTGAAGATGATAATTTTGCTAAAACTTTTGAAATTTAATTCGGATCCTAAACTCTATATATAGTAGAACTCCATGAACAAATTAGTTATATATATAATTCTAATCACAAATTTTAAAAAGGCAAATATTTCAAATTGAACATGGAAGAAAATCGATTTTCTAAACTGTACACTCATCTGTCCCAAGTATTAAAGTACAAAAAGAGACATTTTTGCTTGAAGACCTTAAAGATTTTTAAGTACCTTCAGGCAATATACAAACATCTCAATAAAATCTATTATTTAAAGCTCATATGACTTCGCAAGTGTTCACCTGTGATTCCTTTTCATATGATTCATTCCTTTTTACACGTGCTTCTCCAAAAAAAAAAAAAGTTGATTTATTCCACATGACTTTCTCCTATTTGCACGTCATTTTCTCACATGACTCGTTTGTTTTTTTGCATGTGACTCTCGCGATTCCTTTTTTATTAGTTGTTTTCTGATTTATTTTCATCTGATTCTCATGTGATTCATTTTGTGGGTATGCTTTTTTCCACTTCACGTGTTTCCATGTGATTAGATTTTTTTCATTCGATTCTCGAGTGATTTTTTTTTTTATGTTCCTATCAGGTTTTCTTTTCGTCCCCTTTATTTTGTGACTTTTCTTCCATGATTGACAAATAATTTTGGAACATGGGAAGGTAATCACGTATCATTACATATTATCCACACGATGTCACATCTTGTTTTTGTCACTTGCGCTTACATAGTTCTCAGGTATTTACATATGAAACATGTCTGATGACTGAGACTTTTTGTGACGTTAAAGAACATTTTGATGCCACGACACACATGGATACGTAACACACTCTATACAACACAAAAATACTGTATAATCTGTACAAGGTTCCTAAATCCTGACCTTTCCTGTTTTTAGCTTTACTCTCTGTGCTTGGTACAGAGATTGTATAGAAGAGGCGTATACAGTATATTACAGGTGGATATGACATCGGAGCGTTTCTAAGGCACCCAAGATACAGGAGATAAATGGTGTAGAAAATATATTTATGTATGCAGGATTCACTGCCAATAAAATCCGAGCGGTCGTTCAGAGATGCACTGGTGGACGAGCGCATACTGGTGTCCGGTGATTACACGCCACAGCTGCGTTTCAGTAAGAAACCGAAAAGAGAGAGAGAGAGAGAAAAGAGAAAGAGCAACGTGGCAGGCGTCACACATTCCACAGCGACACTGAAGATCCAACTTGGCGACAAAGCACCGGAAAAAAATGGAATGACAGGAAGTATGTAGGTATGAGCTACACAGAAAGGCAGGACTGGGTAAATGTCAGACGCCGAGGTTGAAGTGTTTGCATACAAGCGGATGATGTATGGCCTCCGTCTGTGCCATTTATTCCCTCAAGCAATAACGCTATCGCCTCTGTCTCACACGCTATATTGAAATGGGTGGGGGGGGGGGAAATGGCTTTTGGAATTTCACTGGGATCCACATGTGCAGCCTGGGACGCTCGGGGTCACGTTTCACAAAGAACGAAACTTCTTTCTGCGCGGAGATGTGCTTCATCACATGCTGTCTGGGTCAGTGGTTCTCAAACTTTTTGTTAACGTTTGGTAATGTTCATTATTTATATGGATACAAAGAAGAATATTTATTACTTTTATATCCGTTCATTTGAAATAAACTCATTGAGCAGTTTAATCACTACTGAAAAATAATAATACGTAAAAAAGAAAAAAACAATATGATAATATGATAATGGTGTGTTGTGATTCTGACCCCTGGTGGACACCCCCCCCCCCCCCACACCTCACCCCCACCACCACCATAAGAACCAGCGGTCTAATCCACATGAGCTTTAACCTGACTGAAATCTGAAATCAATGCAACTTTTAAAGAACCAGTAAAAATCTCCAAAAAACATCTAGTTTCCAGTTCATTCCCCGACACACACACACACACACACACACGAACATCTCTTTGCCTCAAGTTAGACATAAAAACACAGCCCCAGATCAACTAATTAAAACAATAACATTTTAAAAACGCAACCCGCACCAACATCCATTGGTGACTTTCTCCTGAATCTCAGATCGGGTGTCTATCCCTAAGCGTCGCCTCGAACCTAAAGCCCGGACGAGACCCCTGCTTCGCCCCGGCGTGTGCCTGCTGTCCGTCAACACCTTTCGTGGAACAACGGAGAGATGCCTTGGTGGTTGTGTTCTCCTCTCCCTCGAGGTGTTGATTTTTTAAAATGGTGGCTGGAAGAACACACCGCAGACCGTGTAATCTTGCTTTCAGATGATGACTTCTGAGAAAAGGCTTGGGGGGGGGGGGGGGTTTAAGTAAGTAGGTAA
>CM059205.1:33004507-33094507 GCA_030347435.1 Clarias fuscus
GATAATTATTTAAATATGATGTGTTAATGATAAATGACTGTAAGAACAGGGCGTGTATATCTGCTGATCCTTGTTTATTAAATGCTCATTTCGGCTTTGTTTATGAGCCAAACAACTGAACACAAGCAAGAGATTTCTATCATCGTCTTATTTATTTATTTTTTGTTGTTGTAGTTTGGAGCTACGACAATGCTTTTCTAATCATGATGCCAATTTCACGTCAATTTAATTTTGTCACATCTGAAAGTCATGAGATGTTGGGATTATACTGTACCGTGTAGATCCTCTGAACACTAACCTGGGATTAAGCGAAATGACTAAATTGTGCGTCACTTCGTATCTCAATCGCCCTCCTATGGGTGGATTTTAGTTGATAATCATAACAGAGTTTTAATAAAAACAGAATTCCCAGTGGACCATGTTTGGTTACCGTGGCATGTGATCTCGAACCGGCGGCCTAAACTCCCAATCATCTCACAACTACTGTACATGAACCGGAAACAGCTACCTAGCAACTACCAAGACATCTGATCTAGCAGTACTTTCGTACCAAATTGGCGCTACATGACCGCACACTCACTAAGAATTCAATTCCTGCACACCCCTCCAGCACACACTTTTTCTCCTGTGAAATTCTAGCCGGTGTCAGGCAGCGGTTTCACAAAGTTCTAATGAAGTGCGGGGGTGACGGGAGGCCGGTGGAGGTCTATCCCTTCAGGTTTTGGTCTTTTCTTAGCAGAGCACAAGCTCCTCTCACCTGTCCAGGCTTTACACCCCACCTATGTGAAAATGAGGCCCAGGAAGGACCTCCTGTGGAGGGGCTCACACTCTTAGCTCTCACCCCTGAGGGCCGTCAGATCACTCTGTCCTCACCCTTACCTCAGAGCTTATTACAGTATGCCTGCAGGCGAACTTAGGATGCAGAGAGTCAGAGAGTGTCCTCTTCTTTCAAGCTATGAGTGAGTGAGTCGTGTAATTAAAAATCCATAAGTAAACGTTTGTTTTATCAGATTCTTTAATGTATTGTTATAACTTGGAATTGGAACACAAGCACATCATGTACACTATATAGAAAAAAGTATTCGGCCCAACCTGTTCAATTATTGAGTTTCAATCAGGCCCCAGTGAAGGGCAATCTTAATGCTCCAGCATACCAAGACAGCTTGGATAATGCTATTCTTCCAACTTTGTGGACACAGTTTGGTGAAGGCTATTTTCTATTCCAACATGACTGCGCCCCAGCGCACAAAGCAAGAACTATAAAGACATGGTTTGATGAGTTTGTTGTGGAAGAACTTGACCGGCCCTAAAATACAGCCCTGACCTCAACCCAATCCAGCACCTTTGGGATGAACTGGAAAGGAGATTCTCGCTCTCGCCAGGCCTTCTCATCCAACATCAGTGCCTCCTGACCTCATAAATGCTCTAGAGAATGAATTCCCACACAAACACTCAAAAACCCGTTCCACTCACTGATTATTCACAAGAAAGACTGCAGTGCGCTCCGAGCCACCTCGGACAGTATCATACTGTAACTGCTTGCATAGTTCAAATAATGTTCTACTGAGGCTAGGATAGTTCTATAAATGTGAACTAAATGTCTCTAAATGTTCGATGCCTTCGTTCATGAGAAATTTCATCACAAGTCCCGACTTGAACACCCCTCGTATATCAAGTCTATTTTACTTTGAGATTTACAGAAGTCTATCTTAGAAAGGTCCTTCAAAAAGATTCAAGCAATGAAAAAATACTCTCAGCATAATTACTATTTAAGTTTTTTTCTTTTTAGTTTGTTTGTTTTTTTAGTCATTGACATTTCATGTGCAGTTTCTATTCATTCTGTAGCATAGCATGCTCTCTTCACATCCACTCCAGAGGAATATCAAATGATGATCAGGCATGTTTTTTCTATATTTTAAACATTACCTTTTTTACAGTAAAACTAACGAACAGTCTGGTAAAATCTTGAAAATGTGCTTTCTAGTAAATTTGATATACCAGTAAATCGCACTTTCTTCTGCAGTTGTTGTACATTTATACTGTAGAACTCCCATTTTTAGCACTTATTACAAATAATAGCATGCTTTCTTGTTTTTCTTTCTTTTTTTTTTTTTTAAAGAAATGATATCATTCCATTATATTTTGTCAACTGTCAGCTTAGTTGACTTCAATACTTTTTTTTTTTTTAATGTGTTGAAAATTACCACTCCATATTGCCTTCAGGGCATTTCTTCATAAAAGACAGCTTATCTGGGATGTTATGACCTACATTGTTGTCAGGGTTTTTTACTTTATTGAATATCATTTCACACCTATTTTCATAAGACCCTTAAAACTTGACAGCCGCTCTCGCACCTCGGAATGAATTCCCCACCCGCCGGGTGACAAAAGAAAAGAGAAGGGAGGAATATCAAATATGGAAAAAAAAAAAAAAAACACTAAAGATTGACGTGATTTGGTTTATTGCAGCATTCAAAGTGTTCGCGGGATGTAAACATCTATTTGTAGGTCTGCCGCGCTCTGTCGGGAGGTCTCGCTTGTCTTCTACTTCAGTGTGAGCCGAGCCTCTGCTCCCAGCATGCTGTCAAGCGGTTTTTCCCCAAAATCCGAGGCACCTCAGTTATACGCCTGTGTGCCCGTGTGCCCCGGGCCTCGGTGGCAGCCTGCAACAACACGCAAACAAACAAACGGCGCTCCCTGACTCCTTATGGGCTTTTTGTATCTTTCATTAGCTGCGGAATGAGGATCTGTGGATGAATTTTACAAAGCGAGGAGAGGTTTCCACTCATGCAAATGTTCCAGAGCCCTGAAGTGGTGTAATTGCTTGATGTCTTGCCCTTTTTCACTGCTTGTGAAGATGCACTATACTTAGCCCCCTAAGGACGTGCGCACAGAAAGTCAGTTTGTCACATTTTTAATCAAATGTATAATGAGTTGATGGTGTCTCTTTTAGATACTTTTTCAAGCATTGGTTTTTAGTTCATTCTTACGAGATGAAATCCATTGATTAATTGATTAGTATTTGTGTTAAGCAGGACATTACATCCAAAGGTTTTCTATCATATCAAGCAAGAACTGATGAAAACCAGATGAGACCTCGGACTGTACGTTGCAATTTCTACCGACTCTTTCTTTTTATTCAAGTGTAAACCTAATCATTGTCTTTAACAAGGAAGAAATTTGGCAAAAGAGGGGTTAGGGTTAGGGTTAGTAAAGTCTCCATTTTAAAATGGTCAATTTATAGGCCACATACTATATAGGCAAGCAAAGAAACTGAATGGGATTTAAAATGACTGAAATTAGGTTAGGAACAATCCAGCGTATGGAAGGACGGTGCTGTGGGGACAAAACACATGACTGGAGATCACTTAAACACTTGGTGCTTGATGCTGCATCAGAAAAAAAATGGACAGTAGAATTCACATCTAATAATAAAGGTAAGAGCATTTCCACACATACACACACATGATGTGACAAGGACAGGAATGAGACTAAACACCTTTGTGTCCATAGGAAAACCACCTGGTCGATGCCCCCATCATGCATAGTGTCCACTGTACAAGCCTCTGGAGGCAGTGTTATGATCTGGGGTTGCTTCAGTCTAGACTCAGCAACTTGATGCGGCAATAAAATGAAGTCAGCTGACGACATGAATGTACTGAATGACCAGAATATCACATCTATGGAGGTTTTCTTCCCTGCTGGCACTGAAAATATTCCAGGACTCAGGTTGTGAGGGCGTGGTTCTGAGAGCATAAGGAATCATTTCACAAAACTGGACGGGTCACGTACCACTCTGGGCATTTCTACTATAACTCAGTGAAGCTGTTAATTTTGGTTTCACAAAAATCCCATAACAGTCCACATTAAAATATTTAAAACCTGTCAATAATTCTGAAATTGACAGCAGAAATATGGGATAATGTGCCACATTCACACCAGCTGCAATTTTGCCCTGCTTCAACCTTTCCTCAGGTCAAAGCATGAAAAAAAAAAATCCTAGTGCATGATTTTTCAACCTCAGGGTTTAGATTATTGAAAACCTTAATAATGGCTACTAATCCAGAATTCTTCTGCTCGCACCCCCATATTCATTTGAACTGTATTTGACATCTAGACTTTATTTCTCACTCATCTTTATCCTGTACTACAGAGCCTCTCCCTGGAGACTTATGGCATTAGGTAAGGTACATCCTGGATAGGGTGCCTATCTATCACAGGGCACACACACACACATACACACACACACACACACAATACCGGCAATTTTGGAACACCGATTAACCTAATCGGCATTTATTTGGACTGCTGGAGAAAACCAGAGTACCCGGAGGAAACCCACTAAGCACAGTGAGCGAAAGGGATGCAAACTCCATGCACACAGACCCAGAGGCGGGAAATGAACCAGGACCCTGACAATACTAACCACTAGACTTTATCTCCTAGAAAATATGTCTCCTCTGTTTTTGCAAAAAAAACGAAACAAAATAAAAAAACACCCTGCTTATATTAAATGGTACACAGCTAGTGGTGGTCTCCAAGACCAGATTTTAAACTTTTATACAAAATCTTCATCTTTTTGATTCTACACTTTTACATTCATCTAGCAGAAGATATTCTGTTTGATTATTGTTGGAAAGCACGCTGGATGTGAGACAGCATTAGTCTAGTTACCTAGGATGAGGTCAAATTACCCTCCTTAGAATAAAGAGATCGTTTCACTTATCCATGATCATACAGATTTTTAACCGTGGAGCATCTCCCGTACAAGTGCTTGTGTATGACATCATTTTAGAATGATGACAGAATGAGTGCATTAATATAAACCACCTTCTCATCTGTCCAATCAGGATTGCACTATGTACATGTACCGTAATGCTCGTCTTAACATTGTGTCTTTAAGTAGATGTTCTACTGTATGGTTCAGTCGTCTTAACTCGGTGCTTCTTCAGAAATACTACACCATCAGTTTGGAAAAGTGCATAAATATGTTTAATTTGCATTGAAAACCATGTCTCTCAACTATTCCATGGTTCAAATGCCACTGAGATATCAGGAAGTCAGATTCACTTTACTTGACAGATGTGTTTTTCCTCTCTAAGCCATGTTCTCATGTCCATCCAAAATAAACTTGTTTCTCTCCAGAATAATGATAGCTGAAGGCCTACTACTGGGGCTCTCAGACCTAACCCTGACTTGCCCCCTCAACTGCGGAAAAAATAAATAAAAAGCACATTTCCTACTGCCTGCCAATTACACACATTCGATCTGCGATGCAAACGCACAGACACACACAAAAAAAAAAAACACACACACACACTTGCACACTCTTGGCTCATTAAAACTCATACTCATCTGCTAGAACTTTTGAGATGGATACGTCTCGGAGGAGAAGGGCTTCTGCACACATCTGCGGGAATTGCTGAACACTTTTTTCCCCCTCCCCTCCCTTTCTCTCTTGCGCTTGTAATTATGGAGCCTGCATGGAAGTGCGACCCTGAGAATAAGGCCTCCTCCTGAGGGAAGTCCCATGGCAACATCAGCCCCTCTGTCTGGACCTCTCTCCGCTCCGATGCCACCCACAGCGGGCACCAAGGGGTCGACGCCGTGCCCCCATCACCTCCGTGCTCGGCTCGCGCCAGCCAAACTCCTGATGCTTCAGCGAGACAAAAAAAAAATTTGAAAAAAACAAAACAAACAAACTATAAAGTCACTCAGGCGGTTGAGGAGAACTGAAGCGTACAGCCTAGACAAGCAGTAGGAATAAGCAGGGTTTTTTTAAAAAAATATATAATAAAGAACGAACAGTTTGACTTCGTGTTGCTGTTTGGATTCGTATTGCACACAAACGCTCTGTTACAACACGCACACTAGCTGTAAGGTGTTATGATTAAAATGATGCCAGATGATTTAGATTTACATTCCGCTCACAGTCAGAGCAAAAACAAGGCCTGGGCTGGTTCTCCTCATGTCTATGATATAAGAACAATCTTATAGCACAGAGGGCCGCATTCAGCGCAGAGGCGAGTACGCACGGCTAGGATTTAAATCATGCACAAGACGATTCAGATGTAAGAAGAAATGTAAGTATATGTTAGAAGCGATAATACAGCATGTTGGTGAAGGACAAGCTGAGCAACGATTCTTAATTTGATCCAAAACAGCACGGTCTCCTCCAACATAACATCAATTTTGGATTTTTGATCAAATTCCAAATAGTTCAATCTTTGTGTCATAACACCAGATCGTTTTGTTTCTCATGGTCCCAGCAGACTGACCTGTGTCTTTTAGTGAGGAATGACTTGTCTGCTGCAGAGATAGTCGTCCTTCAGTAAAACCTCTTGCATCTCCACAAGGAAATTCAGGATCTCATTTATTGCAACCCTTGGCTTCTTGGTCACCTGTGTGGCCAAGGACCTTCAGTCTGTTTGGGCGGCCAGGTCTGTGAAGACTGTTGGTTGTACCATTTGAGAACGTTGGAGGCTACCGTGCTCTTGGCAACTTTCAATACTACCACGGAAAGTTTCTTGTATGTCCCCGCAGATCTGTGTCTTGACACAATCCTGGATCGCAGGTCTACAGATAATTCCCTCATGGATTTGATTTGACACACATCATCTACTGTGAGACAGGTATGTGTCTTTCCTAAATAGGCACGCATGGACTCCAATCAAGTTGTAGAAAACATTTCATGGACCATTGCCAGGAGTAGGGCACACCAGAGACCAATTGGAAGTGACATAACAAAGGGTCTGGTACCTATTTTAAAGAGGAGAGAGAGCAGCTGTCCGGCAAAATCCATCTTAAACAACATTTTGTCTCCTTAGTAATTGCTTCTAAGTCGTTCCATAATTGCCTCTAAACTGTCTGTATCTTTCTTTACTGCTAGTAAACATCTTCGTTCAGCTTCCTTCAGCATGCCGACAGGTTCACGACTCACCTCACTGCTTTGTTCACGGCTAACAGGAGCTACAAAGCTAACTAACACTACCGAACACAATACTGAATCCCAAATCCTTCTCTAACTCTTGGACACGGCACTACTTGATGTGTGGAACAAGGGATTTTACATCCTAGCCAACTAGCTTTCCATTTTGTACTATTTGGAACAGACAGGGTTTGTTTTGCTTTTATTTTTTTTTATTTATATATGGGTCTCTGAGCGTGAGTCAAAAATTATCCACACTTCGGTTATATTAAAACTTCTGTTGGCCGCAGTGTTTGATCAGCGCTTTCTGTTCAAGGCTCCTGTTTCCCCAGACGCCGCTGTGCAGGTATTAACAGGTTACAGCGGTTCATTTGTGACTGCGGTGCGAGCAAAAACAGATGCCCCACTTGTGATCTGCATGAAAGAAGAGCATCACTGAATCATTATGGCTGACGAGCCATGGATTCATCGCTACGAGCCTGAGAGTAAACGGCATGAGAGTATCGAACAGAAACATCCTCAATCGCCAAAGGAGAAAAAGTTCAAATGTCAACAATCAGCCGGAAATTACGTAGATGCTAACAGTTTCCGGTGAGGGCCAGTATTGGAACATGATCAGGAAGAAGGCTCAACAGTCAACCGTGCTCGTTACAGTGAGATGCTTATTGAAGAGATGAAGCCCAAACTTTGGATTAAACGATACAAGCAAAACAAGAGCGTTGTGATCTCATTGTCTTGTTTTGAGGTCCTCTCTATAGTCCTTCATCAGACTTTCAATTCAATTCAGTTGTATTTCTATAGCGCTTTTAACAATGGTCATTGTCTCAAAGCAGCTTCACAAAAATGAAAAGAAAATTGATTTCACCTGTTCGGTTTCCTGCGAGCAGCCGTACGAGGGCAAGGATTCACTCCTGATGAAGGAGTGAAGACGGCGGTGCAGTCGTGGCTCGCAGCTCAGCCTGAAACATTTTGTTTTTAAATGGAGGAATACGAAAGGTTGTTGACAGATGGTATTGAAATGCAAGCAGATTATTTTGAATAATCATGTGTTCAAAAATTAACAGTTCACGGTTCACTTAACAAGTATAAATAATCAGCACATGTTACTTCGATTTTCATATCTACTTTTGTCAGTCTTCCAAAAGATATAGCATTACATTTTTGACACGTTATCCTAAAAAAAAAAAAAAACTCTTAATTATAATTACTCAATATTGAATATTGATAGAATAGTATGTTTTTTTGTGCCCATATCCATATACACAACCATTCAGTTGCCTTTAAGCAGCAGACAGAAGGCTATGTTTCGGTGACACTTTATTCGAGACGGATGTTCTCCACTTTAACACCGTAAATCATCTTTCTTTAGCTTACACAGCAGAATACAATCTTCATAATGATACTCCAAAAATGTTAACTAAGCTCCAGATTATTTTACAAGCTACTTTACAAATGCTGTCTCTGAGTTGCATGAAAGCTTTTAAAGCACTGGATGCTTGAGCAGGCGCTCAGTACTACTTAATGATTAGCGTTAGCACAGATGGCCCTATTGTTTTTCGATTAGCTCACATTTCTGAGGCTGGCAAATGTGTGTTAATGTTCAATGAGATAAACCCCCATTAATCACTGAATTCACTGAAAGAGAAATAACAACAACAAGAGATTGTCAAGCATGGCTGCGCTGGAAGAAGCAGTCCCATTGGTTAATACCACTGGATAGACTTCCCTGATCACTCAGTCGCTGTTTGTAATGATGCGTTGTTGAGGTTTTGTAATTCTAATGTACAGATAGATCAGGGTGACACCCTATACCACTTAGAGCTACACTTACCCATAATCCATTTCTGTGTGTTTCTTGGTCTCTCTTCTACTCCTGTCTCCACCCATGTCCTGTCATTTGCTTTTGTTTTCTGACTGTGTTCACCTGTACTATGTTGAGTTCAGATTTTTCTATCGTGTGTCAGTTTGTGTCACTACCTCACAGCCAAAACATGGTATTGGTGCTAAAAAGTATCTCATCTAGGTGAAAAAGTGAATTTTAAACCACCATTTCTCATGATACTTAACGCTTCTTATCTCCTGATTCATGCTTTGTCTTTTTGTAAGTATGCATACACATTTATTATTATTTTTTTTTATCAGATAAAAATAAATACATTTGCTAAATACAGTTTCATGCCCTTTTATGTAGTGTCTGTAATTTTCAAAAAAAAAAAAAGTAAAATCTTTCAAATTATTATTCTAAAACGCCAAATTGTAAAACATATTGCAACATGAATTTGACATGGTTACGGACACTACAGATATTTTCGCTTTTTAAGTTCTCAACAAAACATTTTTTTACATGTCATACTGTTTGCTTCTAGACGCTTACACCAATTTTAGTAGCAATATTCATAACGAAATCTAAGATGATAATAATTATAAATAATTAAATAATAATTGTTTGAAGCGAGACAGTATAACACTGAAAAACTGCCATTGTTGGGGCTCATATAAAATCATCTCTCCAAAAAGTTGGCAATTTTTAGAAAAGCAAGATTGGCCACTTCCATGTTACATAAACTTCAGATGTAGCTTCTTTGGCACACACACACATTTTCTGCATTATACAGTATATATAACATTATATATATATATATATATATATATATATATATATATATATATATATATATATATATATATATATATATATATATATACAGGGTGGGCCATTTATATGGATACACCTTAATAAAATAAAGTTTGCCCCCTCACATATACTAATGTGCTACAAACAGGACGTTAATATCACCAACCATTCGCATTTTGATAAGGTGTATCCATATAAATGGCCCACCCTATATATATATATATATATATATATATATATATATATATATATATATATATATATATATATATATATATATATATATATATATATTTTAAGTTCCGTGTTTCTACACTTGCTTGCCATATGTCACTCTTGATGACGGAGACACACTTGCCCTAAATAAAGCACATACAGATTTTCCACACTTGCATTTTGCACCTTCATCTCCATCACACAGCATGTTATACACAGTGGTAGAAATAAAAACCAACCTATACTTAAAGCAGCACACCTAACTTTTTTGTTAATAAGAAAAATATCTACTAGAAGCCTTTCACTTAAATCCGCTGAAGAAAACCATTGTCCCTGTCAGGCAGCGGGTAGCTATGGCCTTCATCAGGCATGACCTTCCAGCTGGATCTCCGCTTCTTCCATCTTTTTCTCCTCCTGCTCCGGTCCCACGCTGGGTCGTTAGCACAGCGGTGTCACCAGACGAAGGAGCCAGGGCCAGAGTGCTCGGAGAGTGAGAGAGAGAGAGAGAGACATGGCGAGAGAGGCGTGGAGAGAAAGAGAGAGAGACAGAGGACTCCTGGCACAACACTGGCTGCTGTGTGGGTTGACATTCAGGGCTGGCTGATCTATGGGGCCGGGGAGAGTGTGTCCTTGCTCTGGGTCCTCGACAGAACAGGACAAACAGGGCTCCTGGCAGCGTCGTCTCCTCCCACTCTGCCTGTCACTCCGTTCTGTCACTGTACTGTACAGTCACGGATAGTTCATCTATAGCCAGAATCAGATATAGTGCGCAATGATGAGGTGGTACGTCTGAGACATACAGTAGATAACAGAGCATTCTCTTTTGTAAAGTTCTCTCTCACATGATCACATAGCTATAATTGCTGTATTTGTATTTTTGAACCATCCATCAAAAATGCTTTGCATTCAGGTTCTCCTAATTGACATTAGTCAACATGGACAAACCATGATCCACAGCATTAACTCACTATAAATCACATTAACATGGGTTTATTATATAATAATATATAATATTGTCAAACAATTAACATATATATTGACTTAATGTGCAGACCGTCACTGAAAATGCAGGCTGTAATGACGTCTATGATGAGTGACATGAACAAAACCTTATTAAACATGTATTTGGTTGTTATCTGGTAGAGATTTAGTACTGTGCAAAAGTTTTGCCACCCCCACCCCTTGCAAAGTGCCTAAAGATACAATTTAAAAATGTATTGTTTAGGTAACAACCTCAGCAGCAACTTCATGTCCCCTCTCGTCTGTTTGTCTGCATTCAGCTTCACCAGTATACTAATCACCGGTCTGATCATCTCTCATCATCTGCATCTGCTACTTGCTGGGTCATCATGCCTTACGTTAGATTCATAGCTCACTGTGTGCCTTAAACATTCCTCTGAAACTGCTCAGGTACACAGGGACTGGACTGAAAATGAGAGACAAAAATGTCCTTCAGGAAGTCTGGAGAACGATTTCTCCAGACTATATTATCGATACAAGAAAGACTGTGGAGGGAAAAAAATATGAGAATGATTAGGGTTTGGGTTAGGAAAAAGATTCTCAGCGTAATGAAAAATTGATTTTTAAAAAATATGTATTTTAGAAAATATTGAATCATAAATTTAATTTTAAAAAATTACAAATTCATCTGTTTAACTTTAAAATATGATGTTATGAGAAAAAACAGGGACTGCTTTATCACGGCAATTATTATTATTATTATTATTATTATTATTATTATTATATCAACTTGTTGATTATTTTCTAAAAATCACTTGCTTCTACTTGGATTCATCTTTTAAAAAATAACAGAATAAATTGTCAACAAAATGCATATTTATTAGAGATACAACAGTGTGTGTGTGTGTGTGTGTGTGTGTGTGTGTGTGTGCGTGTGTGTGTGTGTGTGTGAGGGGCATTATGCCAAATTATACGAAGGCCCTGGTCCAGTGTCTGGCCCCATGCACATTACTCATCCACTCTCTCTCTCTCTCTCTCTCTCTCTCTCTCTCTCACTTTCTCTTTCTCTCTCCGACTTCCCTGACAACCACAAACAAACCCCTCCTCACCTCGCTGCCTCCTCACCCCTCTCTCCCTCTCTCCCTCCCTCCCTTGTTCTCTCACTCTCTCCGGACCACAGAGACCGTGTTAATTAAAGGAAAAGGTTAATGCTCTGGGGGTCCGGAGATCCTGTATTCAGGGTGAACCCCTAGCATGTTGCAGCTGCCTGGAGCTCGCTCTCTGCAGACTTCCTGCTGTGTTCAGGACCGAAGCCTGTGTTTCATCACGCCTCTCCCGCACTTACAGCACCGAACTTATTCCACTTAATTAAACATGAGAAGTTCGCTTTACTCAGAGGAATGGAATAAACCCACAGCTGGTAAAGTATCTGAAAGGCTCTACATTTAGTACCTAACACTTCAGATTTCCTCAATGTAACACACACTCACACACACACACACACACACACACACACATAGTACAGCACACTGTTCATTGTATTTCAGGACAGCTGATAGGACTATATCATGAAATCACAATACAATTAATGTCAGTATAAAACAATAAATAATATATACAGTACATGCAATATATATATATATATATATATATATATATATATATATATAAGATTATTCTTAAATTTTGAGGATCATCTGAGTAGCAGGACTGTAAATAAGAGAAAGGGCAAGAATTAATGTTATAATAATAATAATAATAATAATAATAATAATAATAATAATAATAATAAATGAAATTCCTTCATGATTATTTTTATACACTAAAATAACGCAAATGTTTGTTTAAAAATCATTGAAATAAATACACTTCATTTATATTATATTTTAAGCATATTAATATTTTAAAAAGTGACCAAACTTGCCTTTTTTATCTGTTTTTTTTTAGACAGGGTTAATTAATTGATGTTTGTCTGTGTGTTTGTTTATTTATACATATTTTGAAGCATATTTACCATCATTCTTTGTATCAAAAATAAACCTTTTTATTAATAAAATTCTTAACAGTATACGTATACTCATGGGCAAAAGAAACATTGCGTTATACAAAAAGCGTACTATTAATGAAAACCTGAAATCTAATTTATAATTCTGTTTGGCTTGTTACACAGGCAAGGCAAAAATACCATCATGCTCAGTGGAGCGTTACTTTTATCAGTAATGACATAACTCACATCTTCTAAAGGGACACCGTGCACACGGACGCAATTTGCCACGTGATTATGTCATGCTGACATGTCTTGATAGCAAAAGTAAGGAAAACATTCTGATTGTGCATTTAGTTTTTACACCATCATGAGAGAGAGAGAGAGAGAGAGAGAGAGAGAGACGTTGGAAAGCTTCAGCTTGGTGCAACATAAGCAGACGTCACCGGGCGGTTTGGAGTTGCCAGGAAAACCATTACCAGGATATGGAACAGATTCTGAACAACAGGTTCCACTGCTGATTGCCCTAGATCTTGAAGGCCAAGAGTGACAACGCCAAGACCGACAGACTAATTTGATGGCGTCATTTGAGAAATTGTACAGAAAATTTTGCCACCGCTGCTGCTTTTATTCCAGGGTTGAACATGTTGGAATTAGTTGGACTGTTCCGCGGGGGTTGGCCGTAGCTGGACTTGGACGTGGAAGAAGGACGTACCGTGGGCCATTGTTGACTCTACATCATGGACATTTCACATTTGCACATGTCATTTCTTTTTCCTTTTCTTTCTTTTTCAATTACCAGTTCGCTCTCTGTTTTTCTATGTAGCATCATCTGCAATATTCTATTAATTTATAGAAGTTGCTTAATTACATTATGCCCCCACCCCCCCGCTCTCCTCCCACCTTCTACTACTGCTTGTGTAACCTGCTACTGCTCTAACACAATAATTTCCTTCATGAGATCGATAAAGCCCACTGATCGATCAATCTATCTATCTATCTATCTATCTATCTATCTATCTATCTATCTATCTATCTATCTATCTATCGTCAATGTCATCTGAATTTTGAATTTCTGGTGCTCATGCATATTTTTTTTCTTATTTTTTTTGTTATTCTTATTCATTTGACAGAAATAAAAAAAAATTCCCATGAGTTTAAAAACAAATAATACATATACAGTTAATTAATTAATATATTATAACAGATTATTAGATGATATTAATATGAATTAAAATAGTGATTTTTGTGATTGTTAAAGACACTGGGTGCATTTAAAATTTAGGTCTGAATCACTCATTTCAAAATAAAAAGTTTGTCCAGTGGGACGAAATGGATATTTATTTATTTATTTATTTATTTCAGTGATTTTTAAGCAATTTTTCCTTTTCTTTAATGTCCTAAACTTGACTTTTGAATAGGCAAAACAATAATAGGAAAAAAAAATATTAATAAATATATCAAATAAAAAAATTATATAATTTTTTTTTGTATTAAAAAAAAGTATTCTAATAGCAGTTTCAAAATGTACTGCCTTAAATACTTCATCATTCATCCTTCCGTTTTTTCTTTCTTTACTATTTTTCAAATAACTTTTAGCATTTGTTATTCCATCAACTATATTCATTTCTTTAGTTCTTACTTTGTTTCACTAATTTCAACATATAAAACAAGCACAACGCTTAAGTTAACATAAAAGACTAAATTATAGCACAGCGCTGCAGCTGTGGTGCGACATGTGGAGATCTGGATGAAACTGGAGCCTCTCTCCTGTGCTCCCTTTTAGCCGTGAGGAGACCCTCATTAGAAAAGCAGCTTGTTCACATCAGCACAGCTTACTGACAGAGCTCCGGCCACGGGCGGCCACTCAGGGTGGAGCGGAGAGGTGCAGGGGTTAGAGCTACGCTAAAATAAAAATCACAGGGGGGTTAAAGCAGGAGGCGCACAGAAGTGAGCGGTCGACTCTGATGTCTCAGACACTGCAAGCACAAAACTGTATAATCGCAAACAGCTTGAATTTTTCTTTTTCTTTTTTTGCATGATAATGGCTAAAGGTTTCGGTGGGTAGTGGTTCTGTTAATATCTCATACACTTCTGCAGAATCCCAGGACATGAACATGAAAACAAAACAAGGTCTCGCTTGGGTTGTGAATGAAGGCAGATTTTCACAGTGTTCATTCTGTGTGTGCGATTATAATTGAATATTAACTTTCCTCTGTTGCTATTTTGCTGATTGATTCATTGACTCACAATAAGCTTCACGTCAATGGAACTGAACATCTGTACAACATTTCTAGAAAGAAGTGAAAGAAATAAAACCTTTGTGAGCACTTCTTATTATTTAAATCATGTTCTAAATACGTATATAGTAAATTAAGACGAAAAATTTGAGGAAAAAGTTTTCTCTCGAAAGGTCACAGATAATTAATGTGACAAATAATAAAAATTTTAAAAAGATAAAATTAGAATGTATTATCACTAAATTTGTACAAGCACTTAAACTCGCAGTTAATTAGTTAAAGTTTAAATGTAGGAGAGGAGAAGAAAAAAAAAACAGCACACAGGCATTAATAGTGAGCATGAACTAATGTGCTAAGCAGGAAAGAGGACAGCAAATAGTCATTAATTAGTGCTGCCTCTGTTCTGTGAGAAACGAGCCGGGGTTCAATCTGAGCCTGGTGCTTAATTTCATACGGTGTTAATTACCAGTGCACCAAAACACCTTACTTTAAGTGTTACACTGGTTTTATAGCGGTGTGACAATGATGTGGTGTGAAAGTGCAACGTGAACCTGATACACATGTACTGGATGGATAAGTGCTGTTGAGATGATGGTGCTTGAAGTCCCTGTACCTTCGTGGAAATGTTTTTTTTTTTGTTTTTGTTTGTTTGTTTGTTTGTTTGTTAAGCCACACAGTGACCTATAAATCATTGAAGTATAAAAGCCCTCTAACTTAAGGCATGAACCAGTGAGAAACAGGAGCAGATGATCAGGCTGGTGATGCTGAATGCTGAGTGGTTGGAACAGACGAGAGGGGAAATGAGGCTGCCGCAGAGGTTATTATGTAAACAACCAGTTTTTAAATGGCATCTTTAGGCACTTTGCAGGTTGCCGCAGGAAATCCTTTGATGTCATTTCATCATTTAATTGAATATGAGAAAATGAAGGGCGGCTCAAAACCTTTTTCACGGTATTGAGTTCTCCTAAAAATGCGTTTTTAAGATCCAGCTGAAATACTCTCAGATAATATCCTGTTTTAATTTCTTTCACTTATTATTTATCCTAAATAATTTCTTTCACTCCTCCGCCGAATGTGCTGTTTCAGTGTCTTTGTAAATTGGCTGAACCACGCCCCTTTAGCAAAGCTGAGCAGAGCTGAGTGTCAAGCCAGGAGAGGGGAACCTTCTTATATGAGGTCACATTAAGTGAAAAAATCGAATTGAGTTGATTAAACCATGGCCAATTCAAAAAATAAAAAACAAACAAACAATTAAAAGATCAAATGAAGCATTATTTTAATGCACTCTGGGGACCCATCTCATAATTGCGTATAATAGGCGCCCTTTAAAAAAAAGTTTCTCATTATTGATGTAATGTCCACTCAGAGATGCTTTTCTGCTCATTTCCATCTCATTGGTCTTGTTAGTTAGTTGTGTCATCTCCATCTCAACAAAAGCATTTTTTCTTTTTTTTTTTTCCAGATAAAAATCATAATTTAAGCCACTGTGCTTCTGCCGCATGATCGTCTGAATATTTGAATTAGACCCCGCTGACATCATCATATTTTCCTCTACAGTGATATTTAAAGGTTTGTAGCTGTATAAGACATAACAGCATCAAGTCGAAGTTTGGAAAAGAAGAAGTTAAACAAGTTAGCGTGCTTATTTCCTTCATAATTACAGCCAGCTTCAGTTTCAGCAGGAAGGAAATGAAACATGTGAGATTTTTTTTATTTTCTATTCACGCCTTTGATCTTAAATTCCATTTGAATTTTCCGGTTCCACCTAAAGCTTATTTATTTATCAGCACATCATTAAAACGTGTTTTCTGCCTCGCTGTGCTTTTTGATGAGAAACGGGATTAAACCATTTGCCGTGACAAATCGGATTCTTCTCCTTTCTTCTTTTATGGTTCGTGCCTAATGCTTACGGTAATGACTTCCCTTATAATAAAAAGGACAATATCCAAAAGAATACAATAAAAGTATCATCTGTTATTTATTCTGTTTCATAGTCCGCGTCAGACAGTCTTAGAAGCAGCCATGCGGTTTAGTCTTAAACCTATAAAAGAGCTCTTTTAAAAGGTCCTCAGTTCACAGAGGCAGGAAAATGAGCTTTTTCCCAAGTCACATGACCTCTTTCAGAAAACTCCTGTCAAGGGCCGAGTATTCTTCAGAAGGGAGGGTGGTACAGAGAGGTGAAGAGAGACGAGAGGAGGAGAGGAGAGGCGAGGAGGAGAGAAGTGTTCCCCATCCTGATCCCATCCCTGCTGTCAAGACAGCTGACATGAGAGACTCGGGGACCAAAGGCTTCGCAACTCTGGACACTGACCTACTTCTCTCTCCAATTCCCAATCTCCAAAAGGAGCTCAGCTCGCCAGACGACATCCGGCATCACCCGCCTTCAGCCTATCCCATTCTCTATTGCACACACACACACACACGCATACACACACACATACACACACACACACACACACACACACACACACACACACACACACACACACACACACACACACACACACTTTAATCAATGTTGTTTGAAGTTCTTGACAGTCGTAAACATTAAAAACAAACAAACAAAAAAGTTTATGGGACTATTTTAGACGCTTCCTAAAGAAACATGAGATTCTTCATTGATGATAATAATAATAATCATTATTATTATTATTATGTATATTTTTTTACTTTTGCTTTTCTTTAGATTTTATGCTTGATATTATTTTATTAAATGTTTGTATTTTTATAATTATTTTATTCTATGTCATGTATTTATTTGTTTCTTATTGATATTGCACTAATATTTATCACTATTTTTATTGTGTTTTATTAAAATAAAGATTTATACAGACTATTTTTGTTTATTTTCTGTTCACATTAATTTTTTCTGTGTATTTGTTTTAACAAAAGGTCCTTTTTTCTTATAGGGTATTATATGATTTATTTATTTTTTTTCTCCTCATCTCAGGCTGTCGTATTTAAAAGCATGTGTTTGGTTTGGTATCAGCACTGTAACTCCGTCCGCTGCCAGCTAAGTGTGATCTCTCCAGCAGAGGTTGCAGGAAGTAAAAGCAGAAAAGTGCTGACGGAAATCTGCAGTGACCCTTGATTTCATTAAGCTAATGAAATGACATTAGGCTGCACTTAGCCAGGATTACAGGCGTCTCCAGAACTGTAGTCATGTCTGGAGGTGATTCATCTGCACTCGGAGATCAAACTGGTGGCACCGGAACACACGCAGGATGTGTGAAGGCTTGCTTTAAGTCTTTATCTTCAGTTTTTTCCATTTATTCATTTTTGAATAGTTTGTACACTACAGTTTGGCTCGTACAAGAAAGTGCCACTGAGGGAACGTACTAAGGATGCTTTCATAGCTATTAGTCAATTTGCTGAGTCTAAATCAAATTGAAATTCAGGTTTGTTTGCTATTTGGGTTCCATGAATGATACACAGAAGAATTTAGCATTCATGGGTCGAAAGTACTGCAAAATAAAAATGCATGCAAATATTAATCGTGCGCATTAAGAAATCACAAAAAGAAACTAGTTCATCTTCGCTTTTTAGGCACTGAGCCCAATCTCCGGAATATCATCCAAGCGGCTTTCTCACCTGTATTGATACACCTTTTGAATCGCTACTACTTCCACGAACCACTATTTATATAACTTATTATACACATTACTGATCGATTACATCAAAAAACGAAACAAAACAAAAAAAAAAACGCACATCAAAACCTTCACATATGTCCAGAGGCCTCCGCACGCGGCAGCTGCCGAGCTTTACCCATCATCGCTTGAGAAGCAGCTGTACCCATAAAGCCGTACAAGCTTGTCAAGGATTTTTAGCACAGTAATTAAAGGTTATGTTTCAGCAGATCCCTTAAAAGTCAACTAAGCAAATGCATAACTTTACACACACCTCCGGTGCTCCCACCTACTGCTCCAGTGCGCCTCATCCTCTCTGAATCTCATCTCTAGTCAAATCCTCCAGAGATCCATAATCCCTGTTTTAATTTCCCATAGGAAATATGGAGGAAATACACACCAGCTATATCACAGAAATTAAAAGACAGAAGAAGAAAAAAAAAAACAGAGGGAAAGAAACAGTGGTGTGACATGGACTGAAAGGCTACAGGAAGCATGTTGAAAAGGGTAAGGCTGAAGTGATGAAGAGATGTTCATTGGCTTGGCTTGCATAATCACTGGGGACCATTGCGTAGTTCCTGCTTGTAGAGTCTGTAACACTGCATGCACGTTTGTTATTTTTATTACTTTTGTGCATCTTGAATCCCCCATGATCTCAGAGTTCTTGCTATGACATCTTGACCATCCTAGTAGCTTTGGAACTACCAGAGCTTTGATAGGAGCACGCTGCATGAATTGGATTGTGGGAAAACAGCAGCACTAATGACATGACTAAATGGTCACATCACTCAGCAGTTCCACAGCAGCTGGCGTGGTACATCTGCTCAAAAGCCTTCCAATAAAGGTGACATTTACTTTGCACTACAAGCAGGCAGGTGAGTGAATTGTCTGCATCATCAATGAATGTTCAGAGGGAGAGTGCAAGAGCGCTCTGCTCGAGGTCATCGCTGGCAGCAAGATGCAGATGTACGGGAAACAGTGGATGGAAAACTCGGTTTGTGTGCATTACATTCAGAACCGATGCATGCTCGGTGGAAGTGGTCTATACTCTTTTTCCAGTACAATCAAAGGCATTCTGTTGCCAAAGGTTTCTGGAGGAACTACTGCTACTTGTGAGTTCATCTGACTACTTTTTTCTTTTTGACTGAAGCTACAGTAGGTACTGTATGGGGTGGACCTAGGGCTCATTTGAGGGGAAATGTAGGGGGATGACATCGCCCCTGTTGAAAAAAAAATCACCATCCCCCCGCTTACTATCCCCTTCAGATTAATGATATTATGTAATATTTGTCATGAAGATCAAATATTCAAACTTTCTACATGTATGATAAATAACAGCGATTAGCCAATCAGAATTCAGTATTGTAATACGCAAATGAGTTCACGCAAGTTTGCGTCCATTTTCGCGCTGTTCGCATTTTCGCAACGGCCAAGAGAACAAGTCAAGCACAGCTTTTGACATTTTTCAAAAAGAAGAGAACTGAAGGTATGACACATGCGCACAAATCCTCTCAGCTGAGACGCGATGAAAACTAAGCATTCAGTATAACGTGAGTTTTTTCGAAATGACCGACAGCTTTAAAGTTCTTTACCCAATTTGTGTCATTTTATTCTCAATTTAAAAAAAGATGATTTGTTTTTTAGGCGGCACGGTGGTGTAGTGGTTAGCACTGTCGCCTTGCACCGCCAGGGTCCGGGTTCGATCCCCGGCCAGGCTCGTTTCCTGTCTCTGTGTGCATGGAGTTTGCATGTTCTCCCCGTGCTCGGTGGGTTTCCTCCAGGTACTCTGGTTTCCTCCCACAGTCCAAAGACATGTAGATTAGGCTAATTGGCGTTCCCACATTGCCTGTAGTGTGTGAATGAGGGAGTGTGTGTGCCCTGCGATGGATTGGCACCCTGTCCAGGGTGTACCCTGCCATGTGCCCTAAGTCTCCTGGGATAGGCTCCAGGCCCCCCGTGACCCTGAATACAGGATTAAGCGGTATAGATGATGAGTGAGTGAGTGATTTGTTTTTTCATTAGACTTTGTGGCTTCACCCACATGCTTGGGTGCAAAAGGGTCAAAAAGAGTCATCGTAATTTGATTCTTTTTGTGTGTGTGTGTGAGAGAGAGAGAGACTGGTGCGTAGTGGCACTGGTGCGCATTCGCTTCCTATAATCTTCCCCAGATAGTTTTAACAATTGCATGTTTAAATGCATGTGTTTTGTTCAGGTGGCTCCAAATTGATTTATTTAAGCTTATATTTTGTTAATGAAGCTGTTCTTAAAATGTCGGGAACAACGTCGATGTGGAGACAAGTGCAAGTGAGAAAGACTGGATTTGTTTAACTAGCAAAATTGTTAAACTCATAGTCACAGTCAAGAAAACAGGCAAGGGTCGGTCGATCGGAAAATCATGATATACCGGGGTAGGTAAATTTGAAACCAAAATAATGAAATCAATGTCATACATGGTCAAGCAATCACAAACAAACACAGTTGGGTAATGTCCGGAAAACTCACCGCAACGTATATATATTTTGCAACGTCCCTTTATTTCATAGTCCGATTCAAGCACCTGGGTAATTGGGTGCAGGTGTGGTTAAAACTCTGATGATTAGGAACGTGATTGGTGGAAGTTGTAGTCTGTCTGCGCCATACTTGTATGCGGATACGACTTTGTCTGTTCCAGTCTTTGCTAGCCTGTAACTCATTTTTACATTATCCTGCATCACACAACCCAGTCTGCGGTAGTGTTTAAGCATGCGGAGGTTCCTAGAATAATGCAAGTGCAAAAATGCAAAAGCAGGAAGTGATCGGTAGAACAGAACTAGTCTACGGTCCAAGTATTTCAATTGGTTGCATTTAACTGCATTGTATTTTAACCGATTTAGCCATTGTTTTAGTTCTGGTCCTACAATCTCTCATAAGTAAGCAATCCAACTGACCCGAACTGTCCGTGCAATGCTTGGTGATGAGCATTAATGATTGACCATTAAACTTGGAAGCACCGGGGCGCAGTGCCATTAGTCCACTTTAATAACCCATGCAAATGGGACATGGCATCACAAACATGTAATGAGTAAATCTGTTATGTATGGCGAATAGATCTGTGTGAGTGTGTGTTTGTGTGTGTGTGTATGTTTTCATTTTATTACTGCATCATTAGATTAATTTAGTGGTGCATAATGGGTTCTACATGTCTGGAAACAAACCTATAATTAACTCGGGGCAGAGGTCAGTGTAGCAATTGATGATGGAGTGGTACAGCGCTGGTATGAGTCCCATCTGGGAGAAAAATCTCCTCCAACACACAAAGACTGGGGGACTCTCTTCAAACAGACGCATGAGGGAAATTAACATAAAAAGATGTTTTCTCATTTCACATTTCTGATACCCAGAAACAATCATCAGCTCCAACTTCAGTGAAGTCTTTCTACACCGGAAAAGCAAAATACACTAAGCTCATTGAAGCCTCCTAGCCTGAAGGTGAAACAAAACTTAATTAGAACAGCGAGCTTTTTACATTAACAAAACACTTCCTGAGAAAGTTGTTTTATTCATGTTATAAAAGAAAATAAATCATAGTCTCTCCTAATTTTTTTTTTTCTTACCTCGTTAAACTGAGGTGTCATCTCATTTTCCTTGTCAGCAAAGTGTGACTTATGCATCAGAGACTGCATGACAAAAGAACGTCACGCAACTGTTCATCCCTGATTTATTTCCCGAATCACGGTTACTTTATTTACATATGAATTGTGTTGACATTTCTATGCATATATATATATATATATACACACGCATGTAAATAGATACACAGGTTATCTTTTAAACATCGCCTAATTGGGTTTCACAGCTCACAAACTCACATTGCACTTCAGCATTTTGAGGTTGGCTGTCACATCCGAAATACGTCAATTAACAGGTCGCGAAAAACAGTGTCATTGCTGTCCAAAAATTAGCTCTGCATTTCCGAAAAAGTGAGCATGCCAAATATAAATACACATTAAAGTTTTCCTGCTAAGGACTCTTTTACTGTTTACTAAACAGATGATACTTGTGATTTAGCTTTGTGCAGAAGAGGTAAGGTTCCATCAAGAATGAACATAAGTGTATTGTAGGGCGAAGGCAGGATGCAAGTGTGAAACATCAACATGTTTTATATTTATATATAGTTTATATTGATGATGTGTGCAGGTCTAAATGAGGTAACACCAAAATACGATGGGTGTTCAAGTCAAGCTTGTGATGAAATTTCTTGTAAATGAAGGCGTAAAAAAAAAAAAAAAAAAAACTGAGCAGAAAACGTCAAGTACAGTATGGTGATGAGACTCTTAGCTGCAGTAAAACGTTTGAATGGTGCAAACGTTTTAAAGAAAGCCGCGTGTCCATGAAAGGCCATCCCGGCCGAGGTGGCTCGGAGCCCACTGCGACCATTGCAGTGAACATTCAGCAAGTGGAACGTCTGATCCTTAAAAATTGACAGATAACTTGTCACCAACTTACAGAAGAGACCAACACCACCAGCACATTACAGGCACTCGGCTGGAAGTTATTGATACATCCACCGTACAGTCCTGACCTCGCCCCAAACCATTTCTACATGATGGGGCCATTCAAGGAGTTCCTGGGAGGCCAGTGTTTCATACATGAAGCAGGCAAGCCGATCTTGGTTCCAGGGTACTGAGGATGTAACTTAAGTGTCACAGCTTTGTCCCAGACATTAGGCTATAACTTTACGTTGGAAGTTTATGACATTGGAAAGTCTTCAGGGTTGAAGTATTTTCAGTTTTGTAAAAAAAAGAAAAAAAAAGAAAAAAAAAAAAGAGGATGAGAAGGAGACGCCTCTGTTTTAAGTTGCTATAACATAAGTGAGAACAGGAACTAACTTGGTCTGTGACTGTTCGACAGCATTAAATGTACTCTTCACAAACAGTTTCGAAGTAGTTCATGCTGACAAACTGCTCTGGGACGCCCGGGTAACGGTAACTGCTTTGTGTATGAATGTGTTAATGAATAAGTCCATTTTGGTTGGCATTACTAGTAAATATCTAAGAAAAGTGCACATGCAGGCATTTGCAGCTCAGGTCTTGTTCCAGGAGGGTCCGTGATGAGGCAGGATGGGCCTCGATGTTTGAAAAGTAGCCATTATGTTGAGGAGTAATTAATAAATCATTTGCATATGTTGATCCGGAGCACTGGTTCTGTTCTAAGGATGAGAAGCACCTGAGGGGCGCGATAGCAGCAGACAGCATGCAGGCTCGGGAAAAAACGCTCCTTTGCTTTTTACTCGGAAAACACTAGCAACTAATTAGCCTCTAATTGCCAATATTTTGGCAGGTGTTTGCGGTGCCCAGGTGGAAAGAGCTCATCACGGCAATCCTCAAGCGATGCGTTCTCTCGTCCGGGGCAGCTTGCAGTGTGGGATGATAGATTAACAAGGATTCCATCATCATTAATGTGAGCGCTAAGTCTGCACTGTGTTATTAATGCCATTAAGCTAACAATGGAAATCAACCACTGGGCGCCGTTAGATAGTGTTGGGTTGCTTGCCATTATGAAACATGCTGAGGTCCCATTAGGAGGTTGCAATTGGCAGGAGATTATGGTACAATGCTATAATGCTATATATTAGATATAGTTTCATAGCTCGTTATGATGATTTAAGAATTAATATGTATGCAAATTTGTAAGTATACACAAAGTTAAGTTTGCACAACTATTTCAAGTAAATAAACTTACTTGATTATTATGTTTATTGGGGCAACAACTAAGATGGACTGGAAGGGAACCATATTATGTTTTCTAACAATCTAAAAGGACTATGTTTATTTTAGTGGTATTTTGTTTGTTTGTTTTTATTTTTCTCCACTAGTATCAATTTCAAGATGGATGGATGGATGGATGGATGGTTGGATGGTTGGATGGATGGATGGTGTTTATTGGATGTGTGGGGGATGTTATGGGTAATTGGATGGATGCATGGATGGATGGATGGATGGATGAATGGATGGATGGATGGATGGATGGATGGATGGATGGATGGATGGATGGATGGATGGATGGATGGATGGATGGATGGATGGAAGCCCATAGAAACATCCTCTGACAATTTATGGAGAAACATATGCTATCTAATTTTGCTAGGACTTCAACATGCAGTAAGACAATTACCCAAAACACACTGCCAACTCAGCAAAGGACTTCATCATGGGAAGGAGTTTAAGGTTTCAGACTGGCTGAGTCAATTATCAGCCTATAACCCAACTGAATAGCATGTCTGCTCATGAAGAAGAGACTACAGGGACAAACCACCTAATACAAACAACAACTGAGAGAAGCCATGATACCAGAATAGAAAAGCACCATGATATCAATGGAAAGTAAGATGTATGCAACCAAATGTTGTTCTTCTATTTTGAGGTTTTATCATTATAGGATGGTACAGTACATCGGAAAGTCCATGTATTAGGTTTGCTTTGATATATATATTTTTATTCTGCACCAGATGTCCAACAACCTTCGAGTTTTGACTGGGCTTGAGAATGGCACTATGAGTACACTGACTTGTACAACCCCTATATGGACTTGAGGCAAAACTGGACCTCCCACGGTAGAGACAAGGGTCCCACCACTAAAACGTCGATCCTAGCTATTCAACTAGATCTTAAGTGTGTTTTTACTTTAAGTCTGTCCATTCCAAATCTTTGGCTCAACTGAAAAGCTGAGTGGTCTACCCTCAAAGGTGCCATGTTAACACATTAACACACTATTAATGTAAAGATCATAAACTCAAGGCTGAAATTCTGTCATATTTTAAACTCAAGCTCAAATGTCTCGAGTGTTTAGCAAAAACAAAAGAACTGGCCTTGTTGTTCCAATACTTTAGAAGGGAAGGCTGTATACAGTAAATCATTGTAGCCTCTCACAGGGCCCTGAAAGAGTTTTTGCAACTACAGCCCAGGGAAACTTTTCCTGAAGTCTTTGTCTTGATCGGACATCGCCAACTACATTTAAAGTTCATAAAGAGGCTTGTGCAGTGGAAATATTCTCAATATGTGACATGGATTCATTAGAAGGTGTGAGGTGAACTACAAAACTGCTAATTTCTTTGCTGACTCATTTTTCCTGCTTAATATTTGCTCGGGATTGTTTTGCGACACGTCTCCAAACTGTCAAATCGAGGACTTAAAGTGTTGAAATATAAATTCATGGGCTGGTGATGCAGCTTTAAAAAAATGCAACCCCAGAGAGCTTACTTAAATATTGAGCCAAGGAGGGGGGGTTTTTTCCCCTTCTTCCCTAGCATCGTTGACATTTTGGCAGTAAGACCGGATCAAACTCTTATGATTCCCCGAAGAGTTTACATCCCTCCCCCCTATTCCCAATAAAGTGCTGAGCAAGCGGAATGCCAAGCACTTGATGAAGAGAAATGGAAAGCACACAGCCAGCAAGACATCATTAGAGCACATCTCTCATTTCCACGTGTAGGAATGTACACAGATGTCTAGTGGGGGAAAAGGAACGAAGTCTGGCTGCTTGGCGTGCAGGTTAAATCCCTACTCAGTGCTCGTCACTGATGTCTAGGCACATGAAAAATGAGACTACTGAAAAACGTACTTTTGCTAGCAGAGAACAGAAACGGTGATGGATTTCACTGATGCTGTTGCATTGGTTGGATAAATATTACATCCTGCAGCAACATGAACTATTCAGCGCATCACTGTGGTGGAAAAGAGATACAAGAGATTTAGAGTTCGATGGACAGGAAGCGGACATGTGTCCTTTCATTGTGAACAGACTCAGGGCTCAGAAGCTGAAACTTTTACATTCAGGTGGGTTTGTGTGATATAATATAGAACAGAACCCATGTATAAATTATACTGTAAACCTTCGGACATGATGTCGCATCCAAATGAATACAGTTGCTCTTGCATAAATGTTTTTACATTTATTCACTAAGATTTAATTCATGTGAAAAGAATTCCTCATGCTCCCAGAACTACATTTTCATAATTTGAGAAGGTATATTATTTCAGAATATTTCAGAATATATTCATAATATACCCGTGCCAGCAGGGAAGAAAAACTCTGTAGATGTGATAACCTGGTCATTCAGTACATTCAGGTCGCAGCTGACTTCATTTTATTGCCACGTGACGTTGCTGAGCCTAGACCTGACAGACTGAAGCAAGCCCAGATCATAACACTGCCTACAGAGGCTTGTACAGTGGACACTGTGCATGATGGGTGCATCGCTTCATGCATTCCCTGCTTACCCTGAAGCGCCCATCACTCTGGAATAGGGTCAACCTGATGGCAACAGACCACATGACCTTTTTCCATTGATCTCTAGCCCAATCGTCATGCTTCCTGATTAGTCTCACTAACAAGTGATTTTCTTATGGCCACACAGCTGTTTAGTCCACTTTTCTTTTCAAGATTTGATAATGTGTTGAAGGGTTTTTAACCCAGTTGTGTTCAAATCCCTATATATATATATTTTTTTGTTGTTGTTGTTGTTGTTGTTGTTGTTTGTTTGTTTGTTTGATGCAGCCCAATAATTTGACCCTTCTGCAATGGCGACTTTTATTTTGGCCAGGCAATGTATATACTGTACCAACACATGGTATGTACAAGTCTTGTTGCTGTATAACCTGAGAACCTAATATTGATAATAAATCTATAAATATATTCCTTTCACTTTCATTTTTAGGTTTATATACAATATCACTCGGTGATATCATCCCTTCTGTTCTGTTGTTCGACCTTGAGCTAGTGCGATGCTCTCGGGCTCTTTCTAGAACAGTCCTTGCTGTTTCCCATGATCCACTGGGAGCAGCGAGGGCTGTGGCATGGCGGCACTGCGCGGGGCTGGCAGCCGATCAAAAGCAAACACGCTTCCTGTGCTCATTCTAATTATATCTGCACACACATACACACACACACACACACACACACACACACACACAACTATAAACACAAATAGTTAGTAAGTGATAGCTAGCACTCGTGGCCTGGAGGAATGCCTAGCAGACAGCATGCTAATCAGGCTACCTTTTGCCACGGGCTATTTAGGGAATAGCGTCTCATCCCACCAATTCCCTATGCCGAGCTACGGAATAAAGGAGGGAAAAGGGCTAGCGAATTCCCACGTTGCGCCATTCAAGGACAAAAGGATCTCAGATGGATCTTTATCTTCGCTCTTGGCGAATATCCATACCAATTATAGCAAACACACAAACGGCACACAGAGAGTGAGTCAGAAATGTGCAGGGCACGACTGAGATTACGGACAACACGCACGTACGAGGAACAATGCTTCCTCTGATGTGTTAATGGCAAGAATCGATTTCTCAGGAGAGCGTTCAGGTGGCAAGAATGATGGTCAAGTTTAAGATTTACAGCAATTCTTTATAAATCAGTAACAGAAATATCATTGTCTATGGCATACGTATGTGTGTATGCATTTTAATGCACCGCTTTCTGAAGACATTGCAATCTCCAAAGTCCTTTTCAACCTTAGCATGCTCTCTCTCCCTCCCTCTTGTGACGGCGGTCCCTCCAGATCCTGGCTCTTCTCCAGGATCGGGTGTCTGGGTGGAGCAGGCTCGGGCACAAAGCACATGCTGAGCTCCGCAGGACCCCCATACACGCGCGCGCGCGCACACACACACACACACACACACACACACACACACACACACACACACACACACACACACACACACACACAAACACACAAGTTACCAGCCCCTGGCGCTGACATACGCCTCTCAAGGACGTGGAGAAGTGGGCCATCATGCGTCTCTCCTGCTCACTTTTAATACAGGACAGGATGAGCACTCTAAACAACAACAACATGTAACAAAACTGATCTGAAGTGTATATAATAGTCAGTAACTATCTAGTACTGCAATCATTTTAGATTTTGGTCAAAAGACAGTGTTTTAAATATATAAATATAAATACATATTTCATCCTAGATATACAGAGTGTAAACACTTAAAATGGTTGATGGAGCACTATCTCAGCTCTTCATGTGTCCGTGTGCGTGTCCTCAGAGTCATTCTCTGCACCTTCCCCCTGAGGGCATGGCTATAGTCAGATCACACTGGTTTTCAGGACTCACACCATCTTCTCCCTGCTGTTCTGCCTCTGATCGACCCATTCCCTTATCCCGTTCCTGTAATGGACACAGACCGAGCAGGACCCGTCTCCATCTTCTACCGGGACATCATGTGCTCTTCCTGTTATCATCTGGGGCAGCGGGAAAGCCTCCCTTCATCGCCACATCTCCTAAACCGAGTGAGCAGGGGGAACCTGGAGGCCCAACTCACCGCTTTTCAAATTTAATGCTCAGCCTGACGTCCCGCTGGATCAATGGCATTATTTTCCTCATACGATAGCGTGGTGAGAGGCGGCAGGCAGGGGGGGGTTTAGCCCCGGTGTGGACCAGGCCACATTGATTTAGACCACGCTGAACTACGTGCATCTTGGGCAGAACGGTGTATTTGAGGAAGGTGATAGGAGTCCTGTGCCAGAGAAGAGGCTGGAGATCAGGGCAGGTGCCAGAGACATTGAAAACAACAACGTTTACAGATTAAAGCCAGGGAGAAGACATTACAGCTATTAGACCCTTGATTTGTGTTTGTGCGCTTTTACCAAAGATCACAAGTCCTCCTTCCCACCAAAAAAAAAAAAAAGAGGCATAATAGACAAAAAATTCAATGGAGGATGATGGAAGAATGTAAAGAAAAAGAAAAACAGACACCATTCAATTGCTACAGTGCCTTGAAAAAGTAATCAACCCCCCAGCAGATTCATCAGGATTACAAAAGAAACTTTACAATTTTGTGCTGCACCCTACTTTATTTAAAGAAACTGAAATTGGTTTTATTCATTCTCTATACAGCTTATCCTATACAGGGTCGCAGGAAGTCTATCACAAGAGACTTTGGACAAGGTGCCCATCCATCGCAGAGCACATACATGCACACACCACAAGGCAATTTGGGAACGTCAATAACACCACCAAGCACAGGGAGAAACTCCACACCAACACACACACATAGCCCCAAAGTGGGAATCAAACTCTTGACCCTGGAGGTGCAAGACCACAGTGCTAACTACTACACCACTGTGCCGCCAAAAAAAGTTAATGTAAAAAAATATATATGTTTCTGTAGGTATTTAATATCTGTGCTGTGGAAGCTCTAGGTATACACACATGAAAGATACTGTGCCCTAATGAAGACACAACTGGCTAAGAATTGTCCCCTAAGCTCTTCTGGATACACAAGCACCTTATTTCAAATATCACCCGTCAGACTGTGAATCTAAAAATAAAATGAAAATGAAAACCTAAGAGCATTCTAAAGAAATAATGAAAGAGAAAGTCACATACAGGATTATACCCAACGTTTGGGTATCGCAGTGAACTCAGTTGGATCCACTTTGAGGAAATAGAAGTTTTAGTAAATTCTTTTTCTTCACATATCTCAGTTTGTTAGGAAGTTGGGGTCAAAGCACAGGGTCAGACATGATACGGCAGAGAGGGTTAGGGGCCTTGCTCAAGGGTCCACCAGTGGCAGCTTAGTGGTGCTGGGGCTTGAAGCCTTCTGCTCAGTAACCCAGAGCCTTAACCACTGAGCCAGTGCTGCCCCAAAACACATACAGCTTCGCAACAGCAAAGGCCACAAAAATGAGTTGAACTCTTCAGTGTTGCTCTCCACAGAAATCTTTAGGAAAAAAAACAAAAGATTTGTATGCACATCATAGAACCTAGGGACAAAACTCAAAGCCTCAGAGCAAATACAGTCTTATGAGGGATGCCAAAAAGAGATCGACACTCACTCTAAAGGAGCTGCAGAATTTAGTGGCTGAGAACTGGAGTGAAGTTGGACTAGTCAACGATATCAAGACGTCTGCAAACAACTGGCCTGTGAAGGAGAGTGAACAGAAAAAAAAAATGGACTGGAGAAAAGAAAAAAAAAAAACATCTCTTCACGGCATGTTTGGAGTTTACCAGAAAGAAACATATTGCTCCTGTTAAAATGTGGATAAAGGTTTGTGGGAGGAAAAATGACATAATTATCTCCATGTGACCGATTCTTAACAAATACCATTTGGTGATTAGTGAAGTACGGAGGGATGGCAGCATCATGTAGAGATCATGTGAGTGTTTCTCGGCAGAGACTGGACTTTATACTGAACTGAAGGAAAGACTGATGTAGAGAAATACAGGAGGATATTGCAAGACAACCTGCTTCACTCTGCTAAAACTCTTAATGTTCAAGTTAAAGGTTAGAAGTAAATTCCACTTTCAGCAGGAAAATGAGCTCAAGGCCAAAGCACTACAAGGTGATACTACTATCAACATAATGATTAATATCCTAAAGCCAAAGTCCAGATCTGAATGACAATCGGAATCTGTGGAACCGATTGAAAATTTTGGTCTTGAAGTTTTATCCAAGCATCCAGAAAGATTAGATTCAAAACACTCCTAGTGCTCAAAGCTGGTAGGACCTTAAACAAAGGACAACTTATTGCAGCTTATTCTACGAAGTACTCGTCTAAATGTGACTAAACTAATTTGCTGGCAAATAAAACATTCCGACTTGGAAAACATATTTCAGGTGCAAGTTTGCAATCCAAATAAACCTCCTAACATTTCCTAGCAGTATTCCCTTTCCACACTTTGTGACAGACGGCACTGTTTTTAGACCATTTACAGTACAAATGATTAGGATGATTAGATCCATTTTCTTTCTATGCCGTGAAACCGACAACTTGATGAAAGCCTGACTCACTGTGAGGAAGTCACAAAGACAACTAAAGACCGGCAAGGGCACAGTTTAATAAACATCTTACTCAGACTACTGCTAAAACACTTGTCTATCTACAGTATAGTCCACCAGGATACTTTAATGGCGACGTCAAAAGGAAAACAAAACATGCTAATGGACTGAAAAATCTTATGATGTCGCAAGATTCATCGTGGAAGCGGCAGTTTTTTTTTTTAATCGCCATGATAATATTTAGTAAAAACCCTAATATTTAGTTTATTGCTACATCACTACTTATTTTAGGATTTATTTACCTTGTAGGGTTGCAGGGATAAGCAGAAGGCACAAGGCAACAAATCTCAGAGCACAAGCGCCCAAACATTGGCATGGGAAGCTTCGAAACATCGAACAATCTATAGCGCATTCATGTTTTAGAACTGTGAGAGGAAACCGGAGTACTGTGATGTCCAAACATGGCTGAAATTTGTGTTTATGATACAAATGATCACTGTGAATATATATATATATATTTTTTTTTTTTTTTTAAATAAATTTTATTTCTGATATAGTTTATTAAATATACAGTTAATTAGTAATGTTTTTCAGTGGCATTTCTTTTCTTCCTTATACTTTAACCAGACTCAAATGCTTTTTGAGTCACACACACACACACACACACACACACACACCCAGTGGGACGTAATGAGACAATCGGCTACAGGTGTTCAGAAGTGAAACACTGAAGGCGTGGGTGTTACATGTGCAGTGCCATTAAGATTTTAAACACTCCACTGCAGGGAAAGTAAGGCGTTACCTCACAGGAGATAATTACTCGTAATTAAGAAAGTTTCTGAAAAGTCAAAATGTCTAAAGTTTTGCGTGGATGTTTGTTGATTATATATTTTTTCCTCTTATGGGATGACACTAGGCTTGACAGTAAGCCCTGCACCCGAAGTGATAGTTTTCTATACTTACATATGGATTTGCCAGGAATGTAAAACCATTAACATTACAAACACATAGGTTTTGGGTTCCTCTCGTGCCACTGGGGCAGATCTGGCCCACCTGGGGCATATTTCTGCAGTGCCTCTGGGTGTGCGTGTTGGTGCCTGGCACCAAGACATTGGCAGTAGATCCTTTGGTACTGTGGGTTGTAGGATGGGAACTCAAGTTGATGGGACTTGCTTGTCAGATTGGGATCTGGGGAGTTTGATGACTGTGTTGCATGGGGAGCTGTGGCGAACTGGGTTTTCTGGTGCACCTCAATCATGGACAGGACTGACTTTTTTGGGGGGGTGCATGCTGGCTTTTCTGTGGGATTGGCCTGGATAGGTTGGACTTTGGTCCTAATGCAGGACTTTCTTGATTTTTGTTTCTTTCTGTAAAACAATTCGGCGTCCAAAATATGCAACAATCTCCTTTGAGCAGTTGATATTGAGAGATATCTGCTACTTTTGATCTGTAAAGTCTTCATAACAGCTCGAATCTGAGGTGCTATTTGAGGTTAATTGGTGATTTCTGGGCTGGGAACTCTAAATGAACTTCTCTGCAGGAGGGGTAAGTTTTGGTCATGCGAGCCATGAGAGTTTCATAAAGGTGTTTGATGGGTTTCGCAAATGAACTTGACAGTACTGTTCTTGCGAGAACTAGTTCAGAACAGCTGATCTTCATGTCTTAACATAACAGCTGACTGTTGTTGTTGTTACTTAAAGTACCTACTTCCATATGTGTTATTTCATAGTTTTAAATCTCCAGTTTTGTTCTAGAATGTAGAAGATAAATCCAAATTTTGTGTCCAAAATTTTAACTGGTATTCTACACACACATACACATACACACACTCCCACAGGATGGATACAGTCAGTCAGTCTTTTGAACTGCAGGTGAAAATTATACAGAAAGTAAGGCTGTATACAGCTGTCATTTATCAAATAAAGTGTGTGTGGAATACACTGACAGTAAAACTCATTGGCAATCAGAGCTCATTTTCAGTGCATATTTGCCTTTCGATGAAATTTTAATCATCATAACACTGCACTGATTTATTGTAGATGAAAAAGAAAGTGAATTAAATAACCTTCCCTCTCTAGAAGATGGAACAGTATGCAGTCACCGAGAAAAGTCTTCTCTTTTGCCAAATTATTCACTAAAATCGTATATACTGAGAAAAGTTAATTATTTTTGAACTAATTCTTACAGTTCTTCTTGGGGTTTGGTGTTATGAAAAAATAATCAGACAGTGTGATATGCTTTAAAACAAAGTGTTAAAAAGTTACTGCACCTTGAATTGCAGGTGTGCACAATCCATCAGATCTCCTTATTTTTCCTCTTTATGCCAAAAAAAATGCATTGTAGGTACCACAGGTAAAAAGGTGACTACTTTACTGATGGTTATTTAATGCCCTGCACCTTGGTAAGAGCATGTAATAAGCTCACTTCTGATGTGGGGTGATGGTGAAGTCCAGCTAGTGCCAGTACAGAATGTCTCCTCAATACATTGTCTGGCCAAAAAAAGACACCTTTTAGATTTAAATCAGCAAATACTTAAGAGCCTTTATTTGGATAATTACCACAACAATGCATAATTGAATAATTAGTATTTTTCAGCTGGAAACATTTATTTAAACCATACCTGAAGCAGTGAGTAGCATCCCATTTCTTCATCAAAAAGATGTATATAGTAATACATACCTGAAGCAGTGAGAAGCATCCCATTTCTTCATCAAAAAGGTGTATGTAGTAATTGCCCGAGTTCCATTCCGGGAGCACATTCGTAAGTTGGATTTGTTCGTAAGTCTGACAAAGTGAGCCTTGTACACCTTTGACGCAAATATACAATGTAAAGCATTAATAATAAAAAAAAACACACACACAAATTTGGTGTTTTGGTTCCACATTATACTCTTGCAAGATTGCACCTCCAATTCGCGGGCGGAATACTGGTGAGGCAGCAGGGTCAGGGTGCCCGGGAAGACGTGGAAGGACAATGCTAAGTGGTGTATACTGCGGGTTTGAACGGATGCCATTTTGTCTCAGAGTTATATTGGACTGTGAACTCTGTCTCGTTTCAATTTTCCCAAATAAGGATTTTTATTGGAAGCAAAGAAACTAAGGATATTGCTGAAATTACTCGAATTGGGCTAAGAACTTTCTGACACATTATTAAAACTTGGAAGTGTAATGCTGACCCACTGAGTGTTTCAAGAAAACAAGATAGGAAAACATTAAAATGACAGTAATTGGGATAAGAAGTGTCCACCACATTATTGGACGGATAATGCTGAACTGTATACTTCACAGGAAAAATGTCAGGAAAAAAATGACATTTGACAGTATAAATCAGATCTATGATGATTAATAGTGAAAAGAAAAATGTCCATATGCACAATGTGAAGAGAACTCACAGGATTGGAACTGAACAGCTCTGTGGCCATAAGAAAACCACTTGTTGCCACTGAGACTAATCAGAAAAAAGGTCATCATTTTGCTAGGAAGCATAAAGGTTGAACTCTGGAGCAATGGAAAAAGAGTGATCAGTGTGTCAGGGTAAGAAGGGAAGTGCATGAAGCGACCCATCATGCATAGTGGGCACCGTACAAGCTTCTGGAGACAGTGTTATGACCTGGGGTTGCTTCAGTTGCTCAGGTCTAGGTTTAGCAACATTATGTGGCAATAAAATGAAGTCAGCTGACAATGACCAAAAATCAATGGAAATGTTTCCGATAGTATAGCCATATTCCAGAATCACAATATGCAGATTCATCAGGCTCAAATTGTGAAAGCTAGAGTCCTGACCTTTACCCCATTGAAAGTGTTTGCGATGTGCTGGAGAAGACTTTATGGAGTGGTTCAACTCTCCCATCATCAGTACTAGATCTCAGCCAAAAATTGTCATGATATTGCATGAGTTTGGTAAATCAATGCCAGGGCAAATGTACAGAATAATCAAAGCCAAAGGCAGTCCAAGAGAATATTAACATGCAACTTTTCTTCCTTTTTTTTGGCCAGGCAGTGAACTTCTAACATAGGCAGTGTTGTAGTTTGATCTGCAAGAAATCATTAGTCCACAAAGCGTGCAAAGCTCAAGCAGCCTTTATCTATTTTCTCTTATTCTCCCAATCCCGTCTTAGACTCGATGACGCTTTCAAGGAAAGCACAGGAGCGAAGTTACAAAGGCCAATTTAAAAAGTATTCAAGCACACTGTGAACACATCCTGTGAACACATTCTGCTTGCAGAGATCTGAGGATTGTGAAACACACAAAGGGTATTTATTGCATTCTATTGATTTTGCCCTTTGGTTACCTTTAACCCTCTGGCACGTGCGAGCACTACAAGTGACCAGTGACCTCATTTTCTCCCCTCAAACCGCATCCAATAACGTTCCAACCTAACACTTTTTGGTTGAACAATTAACCATAAAGAATGATAAATACATCAAATTATAACAATAACTACAGAATTATAAATCTAATTTAAGAATAAAAACAGACATACAATAATATTTGGTGTGCATTCTGTAATGTTTTAACTCAATATATGCTTAGAATGTCTTCAAACTGTCAAAATACCTTATTACTTCGTAAGATCAAAGCTCATTTTGTGTTATATATATATATATATATATATATATGTGCTGGGTTGTGTATGCCTAATGCGTCTACAAATGGTGAAACAGCCATATGTTTAAAGTCGAAGCAGTCTGGCACAGCCAGTTAGGAATGAGTTACTAATGGAAATTGTATAAGGCCCTGTAGCAATAAACAAATCAACACAAATGGTTTGAGGGCAGATGAGAGGAGCTTGACGTGTGCCTGAGAGCATGTTATGGATTTTTCAAGCTGAGTATCAGTGATGAACTCTCTGTACGTCGCATCGATAGCTTCTCGGCATGCTCCGTGTCCTGCAGGACTCAGGACTGCGTTTTGAGACTAAACCTGTGGAGAAAATCACTGATTGATTAAGAGCATGCAGGCAGGAGCGTGACTGCAAATTAATTAGTGTGCTCGAAACACACCACCTCAACTTGTTCAGAAAACCTCTGGTCACCCCTGTGCATCCCCAAAAATCCCTTCTAGTTTATTTACATACGGGCATTTTAGTTTGGGGAGTTGGTTGACTGAAATATGTTATATATAATCTTTTACATATGGATGTTGCTGAATTCCTGATTCTGATTGGTCAGAAGGTATTCATTGATTGTTTTTCTTTTCTCTTTTCATTAAGCAACAGCAGCACTGATGGTACTTCATGCTGCAAACAGCAGGTTGATCTTAATCCACTTGCTACAACAATATATTCCATGTTCACATTCAAAATGAGCATATTTTATAGATATGTGTAATTGTTGTATGGTTCTGTGTACAGAGTTGATTACAATGTCAGATTTTTCAATAACGAGCAGCTCTCTTTTGTCTTATTAACATCAAAAGAGAAGGAGATGAGGGAACATACCAGCGAGTGATTAGCTTGATGAGCTAATACAGCATGTGGTGCAAAGATTCTGTTTAACTAAATAAATAGTGGAAAATCTTTAGCAACATACATGCAGTTACTATCAAGGCAGATGGATACAATTTTGTCCAGACACATGGACAAAATTGTTGGTACCCTTCGGTCAATGAAAGAAAAACTCACAATGGTCACATAAATAACTTTAATCTGACAAAAGTAATAATTAACAAAAATTCTATGAATGTTAACCAATGAAAGTCAGACATTGCTTTTCAATCAATGCTTCAACAGAATTATTTTAAAAAATAAACTCATGGAACAGGCCTGGACAAAAATGATGGTACCCTTAGAAAATACTAAAAATATTGTGACCAAAGGGACATGTTAATTCAAGGTGTGTCCACTAATTAGCATCACAGGTGTCTACAATCTTGTAATCAGTCAGTGGGCCTATATATAGGGCTCCAGGTAGTGACTGTGTGGTTTGGTGACATGGTATGTACCACACTCAACATGGACCAGAGGAAGCAAAGGAAAGAGTTGTCTCAGGAGATTCGAAAGAAAATTATAGACAAGCATGTTAAAGGTAAAGGCTATAAGACCATTTCCAAGCAGCTAGATGTTCCTGTGACTACAGTTGCACATATTATTCAGAAATTTAAGATCCATGTGACTGTAGCCAACCTCCCTGGACGTGGCCGCAGGAGGAAAATTGATGACAAATCAAAGAGGTGGATAATCCGAATGGTAACAAAAGAGCCCAGAAAGACTTCTAAAGAGATCCAAGGTGAACTTCATGCTCAAGGAACATCAGTGTCAGATCGCACCATCCGTCGTTGTTTGAGCCAAAGTGGACTACATGGGAGACGGCCAAGGAGGACACCATTGTTGAAAACAAATCATAAAAAAACCAGACTGGAATATGCCAAACTACATGTTGACAAGCCACAAGGCTTCTGGGAGAATGTCCTATGAACAGATGAGACAAAAATGGAACTTTTTGTCAAGGCAAATTTTGCTAATTATACTTGAAGCATATCAAGAAAAGAACACTGTCCCTACTGTGAAACATGGAGGAGGCTCTGTTATGTTCTGGGGCTGCTTTGCTGCATCTGGCACAGGGTGTCTTGAATCTGTGCAGGGTACAATGAAATCTCAAGACTATCAAGGGATTCTAGAGAGAAATGTGCTGGCCAGTGTCAGAAAGCTGGGTCTCAGTCGCAGGTCATGCGTCTTGCAACAGGACAAATACCCAAAACACACAGCTAAAAACACCCAAGAATGGCTAAGAGGAAAACATTGGACTATTCTAAAGTGGCCTTCTATGAGCCCTGACCTCAATCCTATTGAGCATCTTTGGAAGGAGCTGAAACATGCTGTCTGGAAAAGGCACCCTTCAAACCGGAAACAACTGGAGCAGCTTGCTCATGAGGAGTGGGCCAAAATACCTGCAGAGAGGTGCAGAAGTCTCATTGACAGTTACAGGAATCGTTTGATTGCAGTGATTGCCTCTAAAGGTTGTGCAACAAACTATTAAGTTAGGGGTACCATCATTTTTGTCCAGGCCTGTTCCATGAGTTCATTTTTTTTTATAATTCCGTTGAAGCATGGTTGAAAAGCAATGTCTGCTTTTCATTGGTTAACATTCATAGAATTCTTATTTATTATTACTTTTGTCAGATTAAAGTTATTTCTGTGACCATTGTGAGTTTTTCTTTCATTGACCGAAGGGTACCAACAATTTTGTCCACGTGTGTATGAAGAGGGATCATGCTAAAGGATGCATGCTTTAATTTGTGACTGTCTGGTGATATAAAAAAAATATTAAAAACAACAAATTATTATTTTTTTCTTTCATTCCTCATCTATACCGCTTATCTGAACAGGTTCACAGTGGGCCTGGAGCCTATCCTATGTGAAAGATTTAAGCAATTTTGAGCGTGGCATGGTTGTTGGTGCCAGACGGGCCGGTCTGAGTATTTCACAATCTGCTCAGTTACTGGGATTTTCATGCACAACCATTTCTAGGGTTTACAAAGAATGGTGTGAAAAGGGAAAAACATCCAGTATGCGGCAGTCCTGTGGGCGAAAATGCCTTGTTGATGCTAGAGGTCAGAGGAGAATGGGCCGACTGATTCAAGCTGATAGAAGAGCAACTTTGACTGAAATAACCACTCGTTACAACCGAGGTATGCAGCAAAGCATGTGTGAAGCCACAACACGCACAACCTTGAGGCGGATGGGCTACAACAGCAGAAGACCCCACCGGGTACCACTCATCTCCACTACAAATAAGAAAAAGAGGCTACAATTTGCACGAGCTCACCAAAATTGGACAGTCGAAGACTGGAAAAATGTTGCCTGGTCTGATGAGTCTTGATTTCTGTTGAGACATTCAAATGGTAGAGTGAGAATTTGGCATAAACAGAATGAGAACATGGATCCATCATGCCTTGTTACCACTGTGCAGGCTGGTGGTGGTGGTGGTGTAATGGTGTGGGGGATCTTTTCTTGGCACACTTTAGGCCCCTTAGTGCCAATTGGGCATCGTTTAAATGCCATGGCCTACCTGAGCATTGTTTCTGACCAGGTCCATCCCTTTATGACCACCATACCCATCCTCTGATGGCTACTTCCAGCAGGATAATGCACCATGTCACAAAGCTTGAATCATTTCAAATTGGTTTCTTGAACATGACAATGAGTTTACTGTACTAAAATGGCCCCTACAGTCACCAGATCTCAACCCAATAGAGCATCTTTGAGATGTGGTGGAACGGGAGCTTCGTGCCCTGGATGTGCATCCCACAAATCTCCATCAACTGCAATATGCTATCCATCAATACGGGCCAACGTTTCTAAAGAATGCTTTCAGCACCTTGTTTTATCAATGCCACATAGAATTAAGGCAGTTCTGAAGGCGAAAGGGGGTCAAACACCGTATTAGTATGGTGTTTCTAATAATCCTTTAGGTGAGTGTATACACAAAGGCAATTTGGAATGTGGGAGGAAACCAGACAAAATCCACACAAAAGAAATCTCCAGAGACACAGACCTAAGGTGGGAATCGTACCCTCAACCCTGGAGGTGCAAGGCCACAATGCTAACCACTATGCCACTGTGTCAACAACCAATTATCCAAATACTAGAGTTACTGTAAGGCAACAACAGCACATTTTCTTATTTTATTTAACAGATTTCTTACTGACATGATTTGAATTGCTCACCGCCATGATAGGGGTTGCTTATTGACATTTCAAGTTGCTTGACAATTCATTGACTGACATGATTGAAATTGTTTACTGGCCATTTAATTAACACAATTTAAGTTGTTCGTTAATATGATTTAAGTTGCATATTGACTCAATTTGCTCACTGAGTAAATTTGAGTTGCTTACTGATGTGAATCGAGTGGCTCAATGACGCGATTCACTCTTCATTCACAATCGACATGAGTTCTCATTGACAAAATGTGAGACGTTATTGACATTATTTCTAGAATCTAATATGATGCATGAGAGATGTAATGAAAAATACACCACAGCGCAGCTATAGCACTCTCTTTCTTGTTTAAGATGGCACGCCCACAAATGACAATGCATTTAAGAATCAAGATTACTCTCAGTAATACTACTAATAATCCATTCTCATGTCTCTCCTTTTATCCCGTCGGACAAAAACAATCAATGTTTCTTCCGCTTGTTTCTCATTTTTGTTTACTTTTCAGAATGCATGCGCACTTCTGTCCCATGTTCTTGCTTTTTTTTTTTTTTACTCCCCAGAAACCATCGATGTGGCTTCTTTGAGTCGAGGTAAAACCAGGGACAGCTGCACTGGAATCATAATGACTACAGGAAGAGTTCCTGGCCAGAATCCAGAACACATGGATGTTTAATTCCAGACTGATTGATCATTACCTGTAAAGCCATTTTGCTTAGGTCGTCATCCAATGTTTTTTAAAGCATTGCAAATACATTACAAGAAAACGTTATACAAAACATATGGCTAGATAAATTATCCAAAACTCTAATCCTGTAATCATCTTTACATGGCCTATGATCTAATCAAGTGGCCCTGTTCAGTTTGTCACAAGCCTGTAGAAATTCTCCTGCCGTATTCGGCTTTCTGAAAGGATCTCACTTTTTCAGGAGATGAACACCAATATTCAGCTCCCCAGCAAGCTTTGTTCTGCGGCTATAGAAAATGTCACTCATTTACTGCCAGAATAACCAACGTCTTGTCTTGTCCCAAATGACACCGTTACCGCTGCCTCCTTTCTGCCACTCTGCTGTGGTTGTTTGGCAGTCAGGAGCTTACAGTCATGGGTAGCTGAAGACCCTCCACCCACGCATGCACACCTCTATATACGGCCCAGAAACACCAGCGCTCCAGCCCAATAATGGCAAGCGCTTCCCCAGGGCCCTCGTCTCAAGCCTCCGGCCGCTGCTTGTGTTTGCACCATTTATTTAGTGTGACATGTCTCCAATTAAACTGTGGAGGCTGCTACATTTCCCCCCCGTAAGCACCCCTTATTCCTCCCTGCAGACCTCCAGTCACAGAGACCGAGAGAGAGTGAAAGAGAGAGAATATCTTGCCTTCCAGCTATGATCGCAATGTCATTTTCTCCCCTCTGTGCTTGCGGCGCGGCTCGGAGAGGTGGCCGAGATTATAATAACAATATATCAGAATATCGAATAAGATAATCAAGGTCTGAAATGAGACTGTCACCACGCTCTGCCCACGACAGCAGTGGCAGACGATGTGGTGATGACACTCGCCCGAGATGACACCACATGAGGGGACTTATTTTTAGGAATCTTGTGAGGAAACCCTGCGTCGTGCCTGCTTGAAAGGTGCAAACAGGAGCCGGATGCATATTGCAGGAACAAGATTCGTTCCGTCCCCACCCCCCCACAAGGCACCTGAAACCCGCTCTTAAATTCTCCTTCATGTTCTTTGGGCTTCGTGTCAACCCTTCTGAGTCTGCAGTCGACGTAGGAGTGACTTTGTCTGACCCCGAGGGCGTTAGCAGGGTCATGGTGGAACTCACTGGTTGGCAAAGCCTTCTTTCAGCAGGGGTTCGACCAATCATCTGCCTCCGCCAAGACACTGGGCCAGGGGGAGCCCCAGTGGCAGCTGGGAAGGGTGGAGTGGCCAGCTGTGGAGCAGCAGGGTGGTGAGATTTGGGGAGGGTCGGGGTTTGTGGAGAACTCAATCTCTCTCTCTCATTCCCTCTCCCTCACTCTTACACACAAAAAACCTTATCCAGTTAGGATCGGTACCATTTTAATTTAACATTGATATAAATAGAATTTTCATCTACTGCACACTCACTCAGCATAGTATCTTAACCAGCCCTACACTTTACACATCCACACACACACATACACACTTTCACAGCTTGACTGACCACACATCTGGCATGCCATCTGTATCTTTCCCCTTGTGACGTGACAGGTAGCTCCATCGCATTGGCAAGAGGCGGAGAGGTGTGAACATGTCCCTGTGCTCTCGCCATGCAGCTGGACACATTAGAGAAGCTGCACAAAGCCAGGCTCTTCCTCTCTTTCTTTCAACAGCGTAAACAACTCTATTTAAACCGCCGACCTTACTACCTTAACCTTTTGCTATATACATGTACACACATCTCCAAATGGTACATCTTTGCTAAAAATATAAACTATCGCAAGTTGTTTTTAACTATCTTGTTTTATACTATATATTGAAGGCTTGTTGGTCTAAAAGTCTGAAAAAAAAATGCTTTCTTACCTTTGTTTGTGTGTGTGTGTTTTTTTTTTTTTTGTCTGGGAAGATTGTGCCACAGTGGTAAAACCATTCAAACAGGGCACTACTCAAACACACAATCCTATCAGGAAATCAGGAAAACATACAAACAAACTCCCCCAAGACAGCAACCCTGAGCTCAGGATCCAACCAGAGACCCTGCAGCTGTGAAGTGGTAATGAAATGCAGTTGTGTCCCTTTCAACTTTTCGGGCAACTTTTAAAATTGCAGAGCTTTTCTTCTGGTGGATATACACACATTTTAAGTCCAAGAAAGTCTGTAGTTTTCAGAAAGAGTGGAAGCCTTTTCCCAGACTACCAGCTGCACTAGAGAACGATTGACTTTCATTTAATTTCACTCATGTAGACGAAATGAGTTTTTGATGACACCATATTGTACCTGCACTTCATGGCGGAGGACACCTTGATCTTGGCACCGCTTTCGGGACGACTCACCGACACATCAGCCTGCCAGACACACCATCATCTCTAACTCAACCCATTACCGACGAGGCTTCTTATCATCCTGATAAGTTTTCTGATTCAAGAGGTTTCACCAATGAGGTTTGCTGTTTCGCATGTCCTTAAAAGATCCATTAGGAACTCTGGAGCAGCCAAGAAAAGAGCAGTTCTTCACAGTAAATTATAATAAGAAATAGATCATTTTTGTCAAGCTGTTGATGCGCGGGCAAGGAATTCCTTGTGCTAGACTCTGCGTTATTAGTAGTATTAGTACACCTTGTCTTTTCCCAAAATGTAAGTGTGTATGCACCTGCAGTAATTTATCTGTAAGTTCACAAAGCCCATAAGAAGAAACTGTGTAAAATGTTTTATCAAGTTATTTGTAAAACAATACCGTAGCTCCATATCTCAAGATTCAGACTGCATTGGTTTGATCAGTGATTGTGATAAACACCAGCTGGCTACAAAAAAAAAGTCACCGTTTCAGAATGGTCAAAATATCGGCCTTGATCATAGTCAGAGCTCACTTAAATGCTTGGTGAAGCTGTATTGTAAATAAGTTCAAGATTAGAAATCAGTAGAATGAGAGCATTTCCACATACAATGCAATGAGAACTCTCAGGATTGGGACTAACCAGCTGTGTGATCATAAGAAGACCACTTGATAGTGAGACTATCGAGGAAAAAGGCTTCTGTTTACTAGGGAGCATAAAGATTGGACTTTGGCGTGATGGAAAATTCAATTAAATTCAATTGTATTTATATAGCGCTTTAAACAATGGTCATTGTCTCAAAGCAGCTTCACAAAATGAAAAGAGTTTATGGAAGTGTATATGAGTGAGAAAAATGTCTAGATAATAATGAGGTTGTCCCTGATAAGCAAGCCAAGGGTGACGGTGACAGTGGCAAGGAAAAACTCCCTGAGATGGCAATAGGAAGAAACTTCGAGAGGAACCAGATTCAACAGGGAACCCATCCTCATTTGGGTGATAACAGATAACAGAAACTATATAACATCACATGTATTGTGTAGCTGGAAGGGCAACATAACAGAAGTTATTTAAATTAACATGAAGTCCAGTTCAGCACCAGGATGAGTTAGCAGGTGCAGAGGGGGGTCTGGATCACTGGGAGCACAGGAGCAGCATGTGTAGCTCCAAACCATCATGAAGCACAATCCAGCTAAAGCTGGTCCTTCTCTGGATGCCTCAAGATCCACCCAGGGCTGGCCTCTGTCTACCGAAGCTGACAATCTCCAGCTGCCTCGGGATGGGTAGAAAAATAAAGAGCTGGTGGAAAGAATTAGCGTGGTTGCCATTCAGGATAGATGTACTGGAGTACGAGGTTATGGGATGAATCATGTGTATGCCAGATTGAAGAGACGTGTATTGAGTCTACTTTTAAACTGGGAAACTGTGTCTGAGCTCCGAACACTGTCAGGAAGGCTAGTCCGGAGCTTAGGAGCTAAATATGTTTAGGTGTTTTTGTAATACAAGAAGTATGATTTTCAAAGGACAAGTTACAGTCCAATATTATGCCCAGGTGTTTCACTGTCGAGCTGGTAGTAATAGTGCATCCTTCTAAACGCAAGCTGAATTGTGAGAGCTGTTGTGTACTGTTTTTTTGGGCCAATAAGTAATATCTCTGGAAAAACGTCATGTGGTCTGATGAGTCCAGATGAACCCTATACAAGATTGAGAGGTACATCAGGGTAAGAAGGGAATGCATGAAGCGATGCACCAATCATGCATTGCGGCCACTGCACAAGTCTCTAGAGGCAGTGGGCTCTAGGCTCAGCAACATTATGTGGCAATAAAATAAAGCCAGCTGACGACCTGAATCTCCTGAATGACCAGATTATCACATTGGGAGAAATCTCCCAGAGATGGCAATTGAAAGAAACCTAGAGAGGAACCAGTCTCAAAAGGAGACCCGTCCTCATTTAGGTGAGATCAGATAGCAGGGATTGATCTGCAGTCCTACTGTGTGTTAGGAGGCTGGAAGTTTAATAGGATAGGAAAGGCGTTCAAGTTAATACGGTGCCCTCTTTCACTATTGTAGACTCCATACAAGAATGTTTGTAGGAATTTCAGTCCTGAACTATTGAGTGGCTACAGGCACAAGCCATCAGAGAATAGCTGTCTGCATCACATCTGTGGAGTTTTTCTTCAGTGATGGCATGGCCATAACCCAAGAAGCATTAGGACTCCACCCTCCAAAAGATACATGGACAGGCCACCACATACAGTGGGGCAAAAAAGTATTTAGTCAGCCACCTATTGAGCAAGTTCTCCCACTAAAAAATATGAGAGGCCTGTAATTTTCATCATAGGTATACCTCAACTATGAGAGACAAAATAAGAAAAACATTGTAGGTTTTTTAAATAATTTATTTGCAGATTATGGTGGAAAATAAGTATTTGGTCAATAACAAAATTCTCTCTCAATACTTTGTTATTTACCCTTTGTTGGCAATGACAGAGGTCAAACGTTTTCTCGAAGTCTTCACAAGGTTTTCACACACTGTGCCTGGTACTTTGGCCCATTCCTCCATGCAGATCTCCTCTGGAGCAGGGATGTTTTGGGGCTGTCGCTGGGCAACACAGACTTTCAACTCTCTCCAAAGATGTTCTATGGGGTTGAGATCTGGAGACTGGCTCTACTACTTTAGGACCTTGAAATGCTTCTTATGAAGCCACTCCTTCGTTGCCCAGACGGTGTGTTTGGGATCATAGTCATGCTGAAAGACCCAGCTACGTTTCATCTTCGATGCCCTTGCTGATGGAAAGAGGGTTTCACTCAAAATCTCACGATATATGGCCCCATTCATTCTTTTCTTTACACAAATCAGTCGTCCTGGTCCCTTTGAAGAAAAACAGAACCAAAGGATGTTTCCATCCCCATGCTTCACAGTAAATATGGTGTTCTTTGGATGTAACTCAGCATTCTTTCTCCTCCAAACACAAGTTGAGTTTTTACCAAAACGTTCCATCTTGGTTTCATCTGACCATATTCTCCCAATCCTCTTCTGGATCATCCAAATGCTCTCTAGCAAACTTCAGATGGACCTGGACATGTACTGGCTTAAGCAGGAGGACACGTCTGGAACTGCAGGATTCGAGTCCCTGGCGGTGCAGTGTGTTACTGATAGTAGCCTTTGTTACATTGGTCCCAGCTCTCTGCAGGTCATTCACTAGGTCACCCCGTGTGGTTCTGGGATCTTTGCTCACAGTTCTTTTTGACCCCACGGGGTGAGATTTTGCATGGAGCCCCAGATTGAGGGAGATCATCAATGGTCTTGTAGGTCTTCCATTTTCTAAAAATTGCTCCCACAGTTGATTTCTTCACACCAAGCTGCTTACCTATTGCAGACTCAGTCTTCCCAGCCTGGTGCAGGTCTACAATTTTGTTTCTGGTGTCCTTTGACAGCTCTTTGGTCTTGGCCATAGTGGAGTTTGGAATGTGTCTTTTATACTGATAAGTTCAAAAATATGCCATTTATACAGGTAACAGGTTGAGGACAGAGGAGCCTCTAAAAAGAAGAACTTACAGGTCTGTGAGAGCCAGAAATCTTGCTTGTTTGTAGGTGACCAAATATCAAGGAATTTACCAATTAATTCATTAAAAATCCTACAATGTGATTTTCTGGATTTTTTTTCTTATTTTGTCTCTCATAGTTGAGTTGAGGTATACCCATGATGAAAATGAACTCTCATCTTTTTAAGAGGGGGATCTTGCACAATTGGTGCCTGACTAAACACTTTTTTGCCCCACTGTAGGGAGCCACAATCAAAGCTAAAGGCAGTTGAATATAATAGTAGAATGGGTAACTTTTTCTTATTAATATTATTATTTTTTCAGATTATTTATATTTTTCAGGCATATATTCACAGTCATTTCATATTGGAATATTTTTAAAGATCAGGTCACCTGGTATCAGATGTTGGTATTGAACCTTTTAATGAGTACGAGTACAAAAAGGTTTGTACCGGACCAATATCTGTGCAAGTATCAGAAGTCCAGACTTCCACCAGTAACATGTAACAAGTACTACACCAGTACTACACCAGTCCATCCCATTTATACTTACAAAAAGGATGCCTGACGTTAGTGTTTATTACTTACCACTTAACCCGTTCAATCCAATTATGCCAATGCTGCATAGAGCGCAGAAATATAACTAAGAAATAAAAAAAAAAAGCAGAGAACTAGAAAAATAAAACCCGTATTACAATAATTTATTTCAGCCATTTTGTTCAGTTACAATGATGTACAACTTTTACATTGTCATGGAAAAAAAAAAAAGACAGTCATGGCACATTTGAGTTGCATCATGATACCGAGCACCAAATGATTAATCCTCATTAGCACAAATATACTTGTACATTCTGATCTCCCGACTCCCATCCCCACCCGAAACAACATTAGAAAAAAAAACACAAGCAAACAAACAAAAAAAAAAAAGAATGAAAACCACAGACAGGTTCAAGTACCCGTGCTAACTGCGCTGGCTTCATACTTCATCATAGTACATGCTCAGATTTACACAATAGGAGTAAGTAGGAAAAGGATAAAGCTACAACCAGTACAAACGTGAGCATTCTCAAGATGTTTTTAATAGCTTTAGAATAAGAAGCATCTGGCTGTAGCTTTTTATTAATAAAACCTAAAAAAAAAAAAAGAAAGAAATTCACATTTTCAGCCTGCTTAAACAAAATTCACAGGAACAAAACTGCGTACAGAGAACCAGAATAAGCGGGAAACAAGATCAGAGTCACTGCAAACTACTGAATTACTTTGCAACATGCGTTCCCTACTCGGCATACTGACTGACAGAACAGCGGTAAAGAGCAGTGCGGTTGGTTTCGAAAGCAGACCGGATGCAAACGGGGGAGAAAAAAAAAAGAGAGAAAAGTGGATGCTTTTGTTAACCTTCGCAGCGAATCGTCCATCACAAACCCGTTTCCGCAACTATATCTACAGATACACTGATCAAGCACAAACATCTGATCATTCTGGATCTGTACTAAAGGTTTCTGCACCTGCTTGTAACTCCTCTCCGTGTTCGATTTAAATGAGACCATGCTCCTATAACTCTTGGGGCTGTTTTTTTTTTTCCCTTTCTTTCTTTTTCAGCGTATAGCCGAGTCGCTGCACTTAAAACCGAAGTGTTCCCTTGTGAACAATTAACACGTGAACCACCAGAGTAGCAGATGGGTTTAATCAAGGTTCAGCATGGCTGGGAGGAACCGAAGACATTACACTAGAGAAGGAAGGGACAACAATTATATATATATAAAAAGAAAAACAAAGAAAACAAAAGAAAAAAAAAATACCTAACAGACATTCAGCGCAAAAAAACAAAACAAAAGTACAATATTTAGAGCTAAAGTTTCCAAATCCTCAGTACAAAGTAAGCTCTATCTAGAAAGCATAAAATACATTTGTACATTATACAAGTTTGACCTTGACGTGTAAGAAGAATATTCCCTGTGCAAGATCCGTCTCTCTGGGCCGCCCACCCCTCCCCGCCGTTATTGCTTCAGCTAGATAAACTTTCACGCAATCGAGTGAAGAGATGGTCACTAACATACTGCAGCAGGATACTACCTCATCCATGCTGCAGGATATCAAAATCCTGCCTCCACCCCGCCCCCCACCCACCTTTTTTTTTGTGTTTTGTTTTTTTCAAAACAGTAAAATTAAATAAGGCCGCTCTGATTTGTTGTTTTTTCTGTTTTCCTTTTAAGGCTTCGCTGCTTTCGAGATGGCTTCGAAGAAAACGCAAAAGGGGTCGTAAAAAGCAAAACAAAAAGTGTCATTTTCGGCAGTAGGTGTTAAAAGCTTGAACAGCTTGCTGTGTGATCTGTTAAAGCAGGAAGTGGCTGAAAGGAACAGAAAGAGAGAGAGGGGGAAAAAAAAAAAAAAAAAAAAGGTTTGGCCCGATCACAGCCTTGTGGAAATCGTGTACGGTCCAGGTTTCGGCCAGCGTCTGCTTGTTTGGACCGCTGAACGTATGCACAAAATGAAGTGTGTGAGGATTTCTCTCTCTGCGTGTGTATATTTGTGTGTGAGAAAGAGAGACAGAGGAGGGATCCATCTCTTCGTAATTTTGAAAAAGGGAGTGGGAGTCTCAGAGAGCCGTAGCAATTCCTCAGGTCCAGAAAGACGTGGAGTGCCAAGCGGATGCTCGGACAGGAAGAAGAAGAGCGTCTCTCGTTTACTGCTGGTAGTTGCCATATTGAGCCTAAGGACGATGAAAAACAAGAGCATGAATGGAAGTTTTCTCACTTGGCCTTCCATGTCGGCCTTCCTGCTTCAAAAGGCTTTGTGTTGGCTGTTAATTCAAAACATCAGATACTGTACATGTATACACAAACAGGCACAAAAAAAAATTATACACACTTCGACAGTTGTTATCGATGGGCTTTTTAAATTTTATTTTTTTTACTTGTGTTGAATTACGGCAACAATGCGCTGTATTACGTTTCCTTTAAAAAGAAGTCAGTAGTCGCATGGTCATTGATTTTGTGTGTCATATTCATCGAAATCGATGAGGCCGACTCATTTCTACCGCAAACATACACTTTACCGGACACCGGACACTTTTTCGTCGCTTTATACATTCACTTAAAAATATTGTATCCAATTGTAAATATTGGTATCTGGTGAACCTGCAGTGTTTATTTTCTCTACAATACACGTGAGCTACTTCAGCGATTTGTTTACATCTACAAATGTTCGTGGAACCGAAGTCCATTCGTATCTGCGGAAATTCGTAACTCGGATGTTCGTAAGTCGGGGACGACCTGTATCATCTTTACGCAACAGCATGAACAATTTCTTCATACTGCAGAAGTTTCAAAAAGCAGCGTTTTCTGTGTACCTGCATGACACGGAGCATCAAAACAAGTGAACGGAATGTCCTGAAAGGATTCATCTTACACGCTCCTGATGCGTGATTCCTTTGTGTTTGCACTTTTTTGACATGCGAAATAGATGGGGGGGGGGAGAGAGACAATAAAAAATGACCATGGACTTCTGATTAAACGTGTTTAGAGGAAAATAACGTTTAATGCCTGGAGCGAAAATTAATCCTCAATCTCAGAGTTGATCAAACAGTCATGTGTATAGCGGGCTTCAGAGAACACGGTTGGTCATGCTGGACAGTTCATGCCTGTAATCTACAACATGCCCACGAAAAGGCAAACTACAAGCAACGAGTGTGACTTGGTGAGTTGTTAGTGTGGATGCAGGATTAGTCAGAATACCTTCAGCAAACACAAGGATTACATATGTACTGTATTTATTCATAACACCTTTTTCCCCCCCCATAGATTTTATAAAAATCATGTAAATAGTTCTGCCAAATACCATAAAAATCTAGGCTGTGTGTGCTATATAACAACATGTCCTAGCAATATAAGAAACATTTTTACCATTTTTATGTTTAAGTTTTCTTTTCTACAAAATCGAATGTAAAAAAAACCTTATAAACTTTTGCTGGATGTTTCTGCACCATGTCAGTGTGAGAAGCACGACTGAAAAGTAATTCAGACACCCATTCACAGATTTCATGATCACTGAATATTTTGTCTTTTTTTGTGTCTCAAAGAAATGAGGCTACATGCAAGACCTCACTACCACCCACACACACACACACCTGATATAAATTCTGTCACTTTGTACCAAATGGTTGTTGAATCTTCTGAAGACGTCTTAGCACATTATTTTTAATGAAAATATTGAATATTTAATTTTTAAAAAAGTGATGATCATCTCCTCATTGGTAAGTAAACCAAACAAAATTAATGAATTAGTCAAAATGCTAGAATGATTATTTAAAAAAAAAATTAGATTGATTAATTAGAAGGAAAAAAGCAAGGAAATAAATAAACAAATAAATGTTAGTTGCAGCCTTAGTTATGAAAGAGAAAACTTTTTTTTTATTTTTTATTTTTTTTTATCTTGGGCTGTTTTGGATATCTCCCCGAAATTATTTTGATTAATTGACTGAATTATAATAATAGTAATAAATTTACACCAAACTAACAGTTAACTGCAGCCCTTAATGACTTCACGTCTTACTCAGAGAGATTTGGAGGACACAGTTTTCCAGAAATTGCAGGAAAGCTGAGACAGTAACAGAGAGAAATGCGCTGCGGTCTCTATTATAAAAAGGTCAGTGGTGTAATAACTGTCAGGTTCTGCGGCCTGAATAACCGTCAAAGTCCGAGAGCTCAAACTGACCATGTACAACACGTCAGCTTACAAAGAGCTTCGGCAAGAGAAGATCGAGAATAGACCAAAATACATGCAAAGAGAAAAAAAAAAAAAATGAGATGGGAGAAAAAAAGAAAAAAAAAAAAAAAAAGGAAGGAAGATGTTTTAAAAATTACAATCAAAGAAAATTTAATTGCACATCTACGCTTTTTAATAGAGGTTCTGTGAAAGTTAAGTCAAATCCCTTGAATGGCTTAGAAGTGACAACAAGGTAAACCTTGAAAAAAAAAAAAAAAAAAAAAAACGACAGCAGGACCTCGGCATACAAATTTAATCCGTTCCAGAGTCGAGTTCGTCTTCAGGGGCGAAACGTAGTATTGCGAGACGCATTTTCCTATTGGAAATAATGTACATGCATGTTATCCGTTTCAGCCACCCAAGAAAATAGTAATATGACCAATCTCCAACACTAGAATCGTATTTTGCACTTAAAAACAATCAACACATTTAGAGAAGGCACATGCAAATGTATGATTCCTCTCAGCACCGGCTGCTTTAAAAACCAAACTAAAGGTGGCTTCGTTTTCTTCTTGCTAACATTATTGAGACCCATGGTGTGGTGTCTTCACTAAATCCTGCACAAAATGCAAAACAAAAAGCCCACCCGCCTCCCCGACGTTTGCGCAACCGGCTCGTTCGCTCGTGTGCTGAAATTGCCTCGAACGTTGAGACAAATTTCCTGCAGAATTAATTTCATACGGTGAAAACTCAAGTTTGTATGCCAAGGTATCACTGTACTTAAAAATCCTTAATTTGTACATAATTTAAACTTATTTCTTGCCTTTTGAGGAATTCATTTTAAATAGTTACCATAGATATAGCACAATGTCCTTGCTTACTTATTCTCAGACATGAAAAAAAAATCATCAGTTTGAAAGACAAGAAATAAGAGTCAGGGAAAAAAACAAGAGAGTATTAAAGTTTAGTTGGAATTAGTTTCAAGCATTTTCTTGTGTATTTTTTTTTTTGTTTAAGTCTTTTTTGCTTTCTCTTTCTTTCATGATTAGACTACTTGTGTATTATAAACTCCTCTGGTCACAAGCTGGATGCAAGTGTCACAATAGAGACAAGTTAAACTTCTTGTCTTCTGTTTAAAGCAGGGACCTGAGCATTATTTCGACCCCTGATTACCAAAAACACAAGATCGAACATAAAGGGGAAAAAAAAAAAAAATGAAGATAAGAAGATAAACAAGGCTAGGATTTGAAAAATGTCTGGATCTGGCGACTCTTCACGGCAGCAGTTACCTTTGCTTCTTAAACATCTAGTCAGGGGTTGAAATACTCGGCCCGTTATTTCCTCATGTGCCCCTGAATGTTCAAACATAGAGATATGAAAGGAACAGAGTGGCCCCCTCGCCAAGGGCCACAGAGAAACACAGGAATAACAGAGGCAACAAGAGGAACCAGCTGAGGAGCTGCTCGCTCAGCGGCGTTTATTTTTATTTATTTATTTCTTTTTTTTTTTTAAACACGTCAACTGGCTTTGTGATTCACATGCGCCCTTTTCATTTATTTATTCATTCATTTATTAATTTCTGAGAGAACGTCCCACTTCAGCCCAGTCTAGATCAGTTTTAGAAAAGAAAAAAAAAAGTTAAATCTCTTCAGAAGAGCTTACTTTAAATAAATAAATAAATAAACAAATAAACAAATAAATAAAAATGAATAAACAAATAAATCAATTAATAAATAAATAAAAACAACAGATTTCTGCTTTACACTTGAAAGCTGCAGCCTACCTGGACGTCAATAAGGACTGAGCTGAAGGGCTCCCAATCACTACAAACACTCCTACCTCATTGTTTTATTTTTTTTATTTTATTCCCCCTCTCTGGCCGACTTACCTGGTCATAACCGTACGGGCGCTGCGGCTGGCCTTGTGGAGGACCAGGCTGAGGTGGTCTGTACGCTCCGTACTGCTGCCCTTGGCCTTGGGGGTAATTAGGGTACTGTCCAGGACCACCTTGAGAAGGCCCTACTAGACAAGAAAAAGAAAAAAAGCAAGTCAAAACACATCCGAGACTCGTGTACGAGCCCACGTCTTGGGTTATTAAAAAAGTTACAAAGCAGCATGAGCTTTTTTTTTTTTTTTTCTCCCCGAAACGCACATTTTGTACCTCTCTCTCTCTGCAACTATCTGACAAAGTTCCATATGAAACGGTGTACGTTTGAGTACCGGATCAAACGCGACGCCGCCACAGAGCTAATCAACCGGGCTCAGAGGAAGAGGAGTAGGAGTAGGATGAAGGCCGTCTCCGGACTCGACTGTGTATAATAATGATGGTGGCAGACCCGCGAGAAGCGAGCTGCCCTGCTAATGTGGCCCGACATCAAGGAGTCCATAAAGCTCCGTTAAAGAATAAAAAAAAATAAATAAAAAAACAGGCTCATTAAGAGTGACGTGGGCCGGCCGAGCGCTCGGCCATTACGCGGCATGCTGGACTCGCTCGGATTCCGCTCGCTCGAAAACGAGCCCACGCAGGATCATTAGGTGCACTGGCCCATCTTAACCTTGTGGGTGCTTGAAAGAGTGTCTTCCAGATGGTGCCCACAGCTTTGCGGTGTGTGTGTATGTGTGTGTGTGTGATTCTCCACCGGCTCATTATTAAGACATGAGAAGCCTTGAGCCCAGGCAGAGCGTTCAGGAGGGATGAGCTGACAGGATGTGAGGAGGGGAAAGTGGGCTGGGGGAGGACGAAGCGCTCCCAAAATCTCACTCGACTTTTCTTTTTTCTGGTCACCTTTCTGCCTTGTCTTGTCTGTGGACACGGCAAACACATGAAGCTGCACACAAGCTATTAACACTGCTATAGCCAGAGACGCTTTTATTTCCAATCTGAGCGAGTCGATCAATCAGAAAGGAAACAAAAACAAAAGCTGTAAAACAGAAATAGGCGAATATCGGACGCCTGAAACGAGTTGGCTATTTTCAGACGCGTGTGAGGGATGTGATGTGATCACAATAAGCAGACCAGAGTATTTTTTTTTCCCCTTTTGTGAATCGCCTTTTCTAGTTAATCTTTTTTGACAAATCTGGTAACCAAGGTGCACCTCGCTGACATTTTTGGTCTGAACAAATCTCACCGTAGCCTTGCTGCTGGCCCGGGTAGCCCTGCTGTGCGGGATACTGCTGCTGTGCGGGGTAGCCCTGGGGCTGAGGGGGGCCTTGCTGATAGGTTTCCTGCTGCTGACCGTACTGAGAGTTTCCTACACACGAGAGAGAGAGAGAGAGAGAGAGAGAGAGAGAGAGAGATGATTACTGGAAAAAACAACCCATAAATAATACAAAACCTTTAAAACATACGTAAGCGTCAAAGAATCCATCATCTTTGGAAAAATCAAAACCATCATCTGAGTATCTACGCTCATTCCAGTTAATAATTTTATATATTATTATTATTTTTAATTTATGTATATTTATTATTAGTGTATGAACCTATTTATTATATTCTATTTTATATATCAGAATATTTAAATGACCACAGATAACTAACACATTACCAATCATGGCAGTTTCCTGAATGGCCACCAGATGGCACTCTCACATCATTACTCAGTCTCTAAGCGCACCATCATAAAAGGAGCATTAATACAACTTCAAGTGTGCGGCATGAGCAATAGCACAGTAATTGCAGCATCTGGTACAGCAAAAGACGCTCAACACTCCAAGTCCTTTGGACTCGATCAAGCTATTTTCAATCTATTTAGAGAGAGGCACTTTACATTAAAAAAAATTATAACAACCTTGAAGCATAAGGAGAAACTAGTGCACAAAAACATGACAGTAAAGCACAAATCTGGGGGGCGTTCATGAGATACAGGTTTAGACTGTCAGTCAGGAGGTACCCGAGGGGGAATGACTGCTGTAGAAAGATAAAAAATGTTTTTTTTTTTTTTTTTTAAAGACAGCAAGACGTCCTTACCCTCAGGTGCCCCCTGGCCCCCGTGGCTGTACTGTTCGCCGTAGTAATCCTCCTGGCCGGGGTACTGCTGCGGCGGCCCTGAAAACACACACACACAAAAAAAAACACCTTTGTTTGACGTGCTCATCATATCCGATATTGTTAGTTTTAAAAATTATAGTAGGAGGAAAAAAAAAAATCATCTTTGTGTATATAAACGGTTCATAAATCTGAGGGTTCTCACATACCTTGGCTTGGTGCCATCTCTAGTGTTCATTCACAAAAAGAGCTCTATATATAAAACGATTATTAATACTGTTAATGGACACGTCTGAAGCGAGTAAAGAAGCTGAACCTTGCTGAGGTGGTCTGTAGGGAGGCATGGGCCTCTGTCCGATCACATGGTTGCCCTGTGCCATCATGCCCATGGGGTTCTGCTGCCCCTGGTAGTGCTGCCCGCCGCCACCAGGGGGCATGTTGTACTGCTGTGATGGAGGCTGCTGGTGCATCATGGGAGCTGAAAACAAAATGCAACACTTAGGCACTAAATAATTTTTTTATTTTTTTTTTAAAAGGGCATTTTTCACAGATGTAAAACATTCAATTGTAATGTGGTACAGAGAAAAGAATAATCTTTATAATCAGGAGGTCCATTATCAAATCAGGCCGTCTGTCAAATGTCTAGTCTGTTGAAATGTCTACGCGATTCCCTTCAATATTAATTCATAATAATATAATTTTTAGAATAAAATCACACACAGACATTTTCATTCTGGACTTCCAGCGAGCAGGACACTGCTACCTGATGTGCTAGCTAATGAATTGATGATTTGTCCACCCCTGTAACAGTGGAATGATTAGTCACGCCGGTCTGGGTCATGTGGCGCGGGTCGGCGGAGCGGTACCTTGGTTGGGCTGCATGTTCATGCTGGGTCTGGGACCGTAGCTGCCCATTGGCTGGCCCTGGCTCATGTTCATCTGGCCCTGGCTGCTCAGGCCCTGGGAGGAGGGAACGGCATGGTTGTAGGCGCCCATGGAGCCGTGGCTGCTCGGAGGAATGTTCATGGTGCCGCTTGGCATGCTGGGAGGCTGGTTTGGCCCTGGGCCCTGCATGGGCATGTGGTTTGGTCCTGAAAAAAAAAAAAAAAAAAAAAAAAACAACACCTTTTTAACTCGATGCTCTTCTGAGTAACACCTGATTAAAAGCTTTAATCCATCACGTCTCACCCTGCGTCACGAGATCCTGAAATTAAAGTTGTGTTTTTTTCCTCAGAACCTAACTAATAACCGTTTGCGGAAACCGTACATATCCTCTGCAATTTGTTTAATGGCTTTTTTTTTCGTGTTAGTATATAATTTTTCATACGTTTTAACACTAAACTATTAAGAACAATATAATTTGCAAATTTTGTAACATAAAATGTTAAATTCAGGTAAATTTCCATATAAAATATAAATACTCTATACAGGAGTACTTTTTTTTAGTGCTGTAGAGAGAACACAAAGCAAGAGTAGAGGAAAACACGACTTGGGATGGTGAATTATTACCGTATTTACCCTACAATACTGATACCAAAGAAACCGCGTTTGCATTAATTACAGAACATATAGAGGGCTAACATCTGGATTTTACATTCTAGGACTGCGCGAGACACAGCAGTAAAGTACGAAACAGTACACGAATTCACCTTGACGTGCATGTTTTTTTTGTTTTGTTTTTTTAATAGTACTGCAATAAATTGAGTATAAAATAAAATGTAAGTGTTTTGGGTGATATTTATGGTTTCAACTATAAAATTTGACATCCAAAATTTGCAGGTTTTCACAATTCAGTGGTGCTCTAGGGACGTCACACTCGGGGTGGACTGCATTGCGATTTGTGTCCATATTGTTAAACGGTGTTCTCTTACCAGGCATCTGGCCGTTCATCTGGTTCTGCATGTGTGGGCCAGGGGCCGGGCCGTCCGAGGGCATGCTGTGGCCGTGGGGGGGCTGAGGGGGCGCGCCGCTCTGATTCATGCCTCCTGACATGCCCATGTTCTGTGTAGGGGGCTGTGAAGAGCAAAGCGAAGTTAAACCATAAATTCGACCGGGGCTTTCGCTCACTGCTAGACACAAAATCAAAATCAGAAATTAAACACACAGTTATCAGTTATGTTTTTAACAGCGGAGTCTGAATATTTTCAGCACGTCATGAAAACAAGACTCATCGGCTGTTACGCGACTTTTCTATCGTCTTTCACTACACAGAGATTGCCATCACACTTCCTCAACGACATCCTCACAAAATGATTTCCCTGATTGCAACCTAAGCCAAAAAAAAAAAAAAAAAAGCATGAACGACACCGATTAATAGAATTCCTTATAATTTGATATAGGTCTTTACCAAGGATAGGTTTTGTGTAATGCATGTTTGAAACCAGGGGAAAACTTTTAATGCTTACTCTGTATGATACAGCAGTTTGGTATATACAAAGGGTCTCATTGACAAAATATTCGAAATTCAATGGAATTTCTGTATACGTTTGAATAAAACAATAAATTCTAATAAACACATTGAATAATTTAAACCAAAAAGGGATTAGCATATTATCCATGCACTTATTTAATGCACAATATGACCAAAGTATGGAGACACCTAGCACAAAAATAAATGTGCGGTGGGGTGGACGGGCAATCATTACTGAGCAGGCTACAAATCAATCAAACCCAAGGTGAAAACGCCTCAAGACGCACAAACCTGTTCCAGCATGACGATGCTCATGTGAACAAAGTCACCACCGTAGCGTGCAAGGGTTGGAGCGAAAAAGTCAAAGAGCCCTGACCTGAACCCGAACCAACATCTTTGGGACTGACTCAAACCGGAGCCTCCTCTGTATCCTAACATCGGTACATGATCACACTAACGGACACGGATCGTCTTTAGCGAGGCTCGGAGAACTGATGCGGAGACTTCCCAGAAGACTGGAGCTTAACGCAACACCAAAAGAGGGTCAAATCAACAAGTGTCCAGATACTTTTGACAAAATAGTATGGTACAGACAGAGTCACCATACGGGAACGTGTCAGGGGAGACTCGGAATTAAATCCGATTCATCATCTCGGGGATCTGCACAGTTCTGTGTTGGGAATACGTGCGTTACAGACGATCTCAGGGTTCCTCGGGTTATACGTGTAATGCACACGATGCAAACTGGCATCATTTCTGTACGAAACGAAATGAAATAAATAAACGAATGAATAAAAACACACTAGCGCGAGATACTTACAGCCGGGAGGAGAGACTGCATGTTCTGGTTGGAGTCTGCTATCGTGGCCAAGTAGACCAAATTTCTGTGAAGCATCTGCTGGTAACTATAAGATAAACAGAGCAGAGAGACATGAACTCAAACTGTGAGCAAGTGTGAACAAAATTCCCGAGTCTTGCTATATCGAAACAGTTAAAACAGGAATTTGTTTCGAGCAAAGCCGTTTGAAACCCGAGTTTTCCCGGGTCATGTGTCAGACTTGTACGCGCTCCTTTTGCGTCAAAGTTTTTAAAGCACGACATGATGGCAGAAGCGCGATGTCCTGTAACACAAACACACACACGTCTGCGGAATGACGAGGCGAGTCCTACTTGAGCTCACATACACTATACTGCCAAAAGTCTTCGCCCGCCTGCCTTCAAATGCATATGAACTTGAGTAACATCCGATCCTTAATCCACAGGGTTTAATACGATGTTGGCTCCGCCCACTTCTCAGCTAGAACAGCGTCAACTCTTCTTTGAAGGCTTTCCACAAGGCTAAGGAGTGTGTTTTGGGGAATTTTTGATCATTCGTCCCAAATGCATACGAGAGGTCAGACACTGACGTTGGACGAGAAGGCCCGGCTCTCAGTCTCCGCCCCTAATTCATCCCAAAGGTGTTGTATCGGGTTGAGGTCAGGCGATGAGTCTCGGGCCCTTACTTCCAGTGAAAGGGACTCCTAATGCTTCAGCACACCAAGACAGTTGGACAGTTTCATGCTCCCAACTTTGAGGACGGCCCCTTCCTTTTCCAACATGACTACATCAGTGTCTGACCTCACAAATGCGCTTCTGGATGAATGGTCAAAAATTCCCATAAACACACTCTTAAACCTTGTGGAAAGCCTTCACAGAAGAGTTGAAGCTGAAAAGGGGGAGGGGCCAACATCATATTAAACCCTATGGATTAAGAATCGGATGTTACTCAAGTTCGCATGCATGTGAAGGCAGGCGAGCGACTACTTTTGGCAAATAAAATAAATAGTGTACCGTATAAATAATCAGCTGTGAGAGGACTGTGAAGGAACTTACTGTGAACATTCTGCTGTTTTCCCTTTGCTCTGGAAATCCATGATGCACTGAATCAGCTGATTGTTTTCATCCAGTAGCTGATAAAGAGAATATACACAAACACACATTATTCTCCTCCCCACGAAACTCAGTTTTAAATGAGGTTTTACAACAGAGCGTTGCTGAATACTCCACACTGATGTTTGGATTCATTTTTTCAAACGATTATGACTGTAAGGCAAATTGTTGCTTTATAGGAAAGCTCCCGTTCGAATGCATTATCGTTTCTGTAGTACTAACATCACTACGGTTAACACTCCAGTCTTTTTTTTTTTATAGGATGAAACCATTTTCTCTGCGATAACACTGATATAACTATTTTGTTTCTAAGTAGCAAGACAAAAGGAAATTTATTTGCTATTAACTTGAAGACACAGAGCAGGTGGTTAAGGTGTTTGATACGTAATCAGAACCTCCCTCGGTCCGAGCTGCCACTATCGGGTCATTAGGCAATGTCCTTTACCATGAACTGCTCAGATGCAATCTGGCAACCCGTCCCCATAAAGGGTGAGGAGTATTTCGTTGCCCTTAACCCGCTTACACTAATTTGAAGAGCACATGAAAAAAAGCTGGTGAGTTTATAAAACTGACGGTTAATAAACGCAATAACAGGAAACTGTTTTGTGAATATTTCACTCTATTAAAACTTTGGTGGAAAAAGTGGGAATGTTCAAGTAAGTTGTGAAGCTGTTGAATCAGGCTAAGATTTAAAACTTTAGAGTTATGACAACTTTTGTTCAAAATCTTAAAATTGTAACATCATAATTAAAAAAAAAAAATTTTTATATAACATCGTGATGCTTACAAAATTGCAACGTTAACCGAATCGGCAACGAGGTATTATCATGATTTTGTATCGGGTGGTGATACAGTCAAGAATTTACACACCATTCTCCAAAAGGCAAAATTAGTCAAATGACTAGGGTTCGCTATATTATTTTGATCGGAAACAGTTCAGATGCAAAGACAGTAAAAAAATTCTCCAAAAGGAGACGTGAAGCAGAACACCTTTTATTCAAAAGCTCACACTAGACAGCGCTTTAAAGTGTTTTTCATGCCTTTTGCATTCATTTGCACAAATTCCCCTAATCTTTGGCATTACGTCCGGGTTTCGTGCTTGTTTCAAACTGAAAAAAAGGCAATTTATTCATGTTTGTGTCGCATTTATTTCAGCATTTTATGTGCTTTATTTCATAGACATTATTCTTTGTATATTCATTGTTAGTCTCTTGACTGCTCCCATTGAGGAGTTCCCACAGTGGACCATCTGATCCTCACAAAAACCTGACACAGGTTTTACGCCGGATGCCCTTCCTGAAGCAACCCTCCCATTTTATCCGGGTGGCTGAAGTCTGGACACTGGGTTAGAATCGAACCCGGGCTTTCCTCATGGCAAGCGAGAAATCTACAAGTGAACCACCAATGCTCATGGCTCATTTCAGGTATAGGAAAAATATATTGTTTAGGAATGTCCAACAGTATGAAGGTAAACGTAACCCTAAACAGATAAAAAAAAAAAAAACAATATGACATACTAGCTGAAACAAAACGTTTGTAAAAATAGATAATTTAATCAAGTTTAATGTAATCACTGATATTATTTTTTCAGGTTGAAGCCCACGTACATGTCTGTCTGTCTGTCTGTACCACTCCGTCTTACTTATTAATACAAAGAAATAAAATTGCAGGGTTGTACATCTTGCACCTTGTTTACACCAAGTTGTACTTCTTTTATCTTCAGCTAAATAGATACACTCCCTGTTCGGTAATCGGAGAGTGAATCACAGATGAGAAATCAAAAAAGTAGATCAGATGAAGAGTTGTCTTAAAACGACTCCCGCCCGTTAAAATTCACTTATACAACCACAGAGGTGAAAAATATGAACTAATCCCAGTAAAAAGATATTCAGTTTAGCTTTTCTAATTAATATCTATTGGTGCAGGTGATCGTTTACATTGAGGAAGTAGCTAATTAGTATCTTATTTTAAAATAGATTTTTAAATCCAGCACATAACTGTTCATAATCTCGCTGTTACTCAGGATTTTGATTTCACATATGGTGCAGGTTAAACTTTAGGCAGATATCTCAGGATAGCAGAAGTTCCAGTCATTTCTGAGATAAAGACAGTTTTCTGCTACTCATTTCGTGTCCTCCAATGTATATATCTTTCATATTTATAGAAAAGATTGTTTAATGAATGAAAAAAAAAAACTGATGGCAACTATGTGTAATATAAAAACATTTATGATGTAAATCTAAGGAGAAAAATATTAATAAAGTGAAATGAAGATGTCTATTTAAATAAAAAAAAATTATTAAACTAATTTATTTTATATGATATTTTCATATCTGTTTTATCTTTGTTTATTATATATTAATTTGTGCCCTAAACAAGGCAACATGCCTCAGGGCAACAAGTTAACTATCCATCACTAACTGCTGACTTCCTTTATTCCTATCTACAACGTTAAATTGAATTCTACAAATTTACCTCATTCAAAAAAAAAAAAAAACCATGTGAGTAAATAAAATTCAAATAATAATAACAGTTAATTTCCAGCTACTTATAAGAATTAACCTGACCAACTGGCTAACAAAGAAGGCAACAGCTAACATTAATTGCAGTCAGTTATAGAGCTAAGGGGGGAGGCAGGCTGTGTCCCAAACCCCGTTCTGTTTCATCAATATTGCTGCACTATCAAGGGGACATGTGAACAGGCTTCACGCCTTGGCTAGGGCACTAGCAAGTGACTAAAGTGGAATTTGGAACACGGCGCAGGCCTTCAAACGAGTCGAATATGGCGGCGAGGAAAGCGTTAAGAATGACGTTTATACAAAGCACTAAATATAATAATAAAAATTTTAAAGGTTACCCCTCATGATACATTCTTTATATATAGATATATAGCTTAAATGCGTTTCATGACTAAAATTAAGCCAAAAATGTTAGGCTATTGTTACGCTACCAAGCTAAGCTAGCTAACAGACTTAGCATCGTTTTTATTATCGCTGCGCTCCCCCCCCCCCCAAAAAAAACCCCACACAATTACCTTCTGGATCCCCGCAGGTGTTATATCACCCTTCCCGCGTTGTCTATGAGGCGCGAAAGCCACCGACATGCTGAGGTTTTCCACACTTTATAAATTAGGCTGCGGGATTTTTAAATAAAAAGAAAAAAGAAAACCCCTAGCTACAGCATACACAATCACATACAGCTCGCGCTAACCAAATCCAGCGCAGACTGGGGCGGAGCGTACCACTGGGGCCTGATTTAGGTGGGAACGTCCACGGCTTGAGTCAGGGATTTTTGTCATACTGGCGTTTTGTGGCCATTACACTCGTTAAAATGGTTTTAACAGAACACGTATGGTTATACTTGTTTATAAGATGAACACGTCTTGTATTTTAAATAAGCGTGTTTCTGTGCGAGTGTCATCTCCTTCCCCCCCTTCGGCGTGAAGAAATGGTTCAGTCCTCTAAACCAATCTCAGGCAGGCCGCGAGGAATTTCAGTTACATGCAGATGCGCCCAAGTTTAACGTGGTTTTTACATTATAATCGCCAGATATGATCAATCCCCTTATCGTGAACATGGTTATACGTTTTTCTTAAACATTTTAAACAGCCACAGTGCGGTAGTGAGCGACGTATAGCTGCAAGTTTTCCCTCTGGTCGTTAGGAAGTCGTGCCCCCGCTGGATTAGACGTGTTGTTGAGTTTGAATGGCATTTTGAAGATGGCGGGAGTTTAATCATGTGGTCTGAGTGTTAAGAACGCAGCAGGCTGTGAGGGAGGGCAGATAACCTGTACTCAGGGATTAAACGGCATTCAGGTTTTAATAATCAGTTAATAGTGTTATATTTGAAACAAGGAGATGAATAAACCTGATTTATTTGTTACTTGCACCCTAACAGATCTGTTCTACATCCATTTTATTTAACCTTTAAAAAAAATTTATAAGGAATACATGAATAAGATCTCTTTCACCGTCCAAATGGCGGCACCATGGCAGACAGATGCTGTGCAAAAGGTCAATGTGGGCTAACAGGAATGTGATTCATTTTATAATTTGCGATTTCATCTTCTATACCGCTTACGCTGTACAGTGTCTTTGGGCACAGGGCAGGGTACGACTTTTTGTATAAAATTTTCATTTGTATAGCGCTTTTAACAGTTGTCATTGTTGAAAAGCAGCTTCACACAATCAAAAGAATTATTTACGTTTGTATGAAATGTGAATGTGTATGAATCAAAATGTTCAGATAGTCCCTGATGAGCAAGCCGAGGGCCACAGTGGCAAAGAAAAACTCCCCGAGATGGCAACGGGAAGAAACCTTGAGAGGAACCGGACTCAACAGGGAACCCATCCTCATTTGGGTGAACAAAAAGCAGGAATTGATCTGCATTCATACTGTGTGTTAGGTGTCAAGCAGTTCAGTATAGCAGTTATTAACAGATGTTAACTGATGTTAATATGGAGTCCAGGTACTGTAGTTATTGGAGGCTCAGGTAGACTTGTAGGAAATTCCAGTCCTGAACTATTGAGCGACTGCAGCCAAGTACTCGGAGAAACAGCTGTCAAAATCAGTCGAGGCCAGAACCGTCTTCATAGAGTGAAACCGTCTGGACGCACCCTAAAGAGACACACGGAGCATCCATGCAACGAGATCTCCAACCAGAAGCGGGGCATCAGGATGAGACAGATAGGTCCAGTGCAGAGGGAGTCTGGAACAATGGCAGCTCATGAATGACATGTGTAGCACGACAGAGAGAGGGAAAGAGAGAGAGAGAGAGAAGGGAGAGCAGATGAGGATAGATAACAGTTAGGTATGGTCACAGTCACATAATGTATAAGGTGAATGTATATTTAGTATAGAGTGCAAGCAGGGACTCTGGCAGGACTAACTATAACAGCATAACTAAAAGGGAGAGCCAGAAGGAAACACAGACATGAGGGGGAACTGAGATGTAAAGCAACCAATCACCTCACCGTCAACAAACCTGAATGATCAATGAGAGTGAGGAAGACAGCATCTAAACATACCAGTTCACCATAATACTCTACATCCATGAGTCCCCCAGATCTGCTTTTTTTATCAGGGTAAATCTATTTACAAAAATGCTTGATTAAATAAATAGATTTTTAGTCTAGACTTAAACCCTGAGACTGTGTCTGAGTCCCAAACATTATTTGGAAGGCTATTCCATAACTTTGGGGCTTTGTAAGAAAAAGCTCTGCCCCATGTCATATGTCAAAAGTAGTATTTTAAAATTCAATGAGAAATTTCACAGGGAGCCAATGCAGTGTAGATAAGATAGGGGTGATGTGCTCGTGAGGACACTAGCTGCTGCATTCTGAACTAATTGAAGCTTGTTTATCCATTTACTTGAACAACCAGACAGTAAGGCATTACAAATAGTCCAACCTAGAGGTGATAAAGGCATGAACTAGTTTTTCTGCATCGTTTAGTAACAATATATTCCTTAAATTGGCTATATTTGTGAGGTGAAAGAATGCTATCCTGACAGACTGAAATCTATAAATACACCGAGGTCATTTACTGTTGCACTAGATAGAACAGAAAGGCCATTTAAAGTTACAGTGTGATGTAAAATCTTGCTTTTAGCAGCATATGGTCCTATGACTAGAACTTCTGTCTTATCAGGATTAAGGAGAAGGAAGTTAATTAGCATCCAGTCTCTTATATCCTTTACGCATTGCTCAACTTTAGCAAGCTAGTTTTTCTCATCTGGTTTTGCTGAGACATATAACTGTGTCAGCATAACAATGTAAACTAATATCATGCCTATGGATTATGTTGCCCAAAGGAAGCATGTAAAGGGAAAAAAAGCAGTGGGCCTAAAACCGAACCCTGTGGAACACCAAACTCCACTAGAGAACATGCAGATTCTATCCATTCCATAGAGTCATTCCATCGCAGGGTACACACACATAGTCACACATTCATTCAAACACTAAAGGCAATTTGTAAATGCCAATTCACCTAATTTGCATGTCTTTGGACTGTGGGAGGAAACTGGAGCACCTGAAGGTAGCTAACCAAGCGTGGGCAGAACATGCAAACTTCATCTATATGCATACCCGAAGTGGGAATCAAACACTGACCCTGGAGATGCGAGGCCACAATGCTAGTCACTATGCCATCGTGCTGCCTTTTGTTTTAAACTTTTTTTTTCTTCAAAAATATCATATTTTATCTGATTAGGTAAAGCATGTTATAAAATCACACAAACATTATGCACATCCTACAGTGTGCCTCACCTGAAACTTGCCTCACCAGGCATCCCGTGACCCTGTACAGGATAAAGAGTATAGAAGATTATATACAAATTAATTATGTATACAATATCAAATCTACAGGATGGTCATGTTCATGCACATTGCTTTGCATTTTTAATGATTCTAAATGTTTTTTGCAAAGATATAAAGAGGTTTTTGCGTGTGTGAGTGTATGTGCTGAAAAAATAAGTTAGATCTGACATTGTAGACTCCTTCAAAAAGTCACATAGCAAAACACGCTCAAGGAATGATTGCATATTAAAATGAGCTTGAAGCCACAACTACAGCAGTTCGGGCCATGTTGTTTTTTATTGCATGATTAATGGTAGAATAAAGCATATATTTTCATCCTTTGTGCAGTTTAATCCCCAAATCAGTCTGAAATAAACAAAAAACGAGGCATCGGAGCAAATTCTGTTTTCGCAGTGAGTAGCCTAATCCTTTAGAAACAGAGCTCAGCCTCGATCTCATCAATAGATAGATAGAATTTTATGATCTCAGAAGCCTGCTAGGTTTTTCTTTCAAGTGCCGATGGGCAAACTTCACCATCGCTCATAATTGGTCCTGATATGCCGCAGGACACAAAGCTAATCTCCTGCTGCAGCCGGGCGTCATCATTAATGCAGAAGACAAGGTCAGGAACCGGGGAGATGCAGTGGTCAAGCGAAAAAGCGGGGTGGGGTGGGTGGTATCTATGGAGGCACGGTTTAGAAACAAACCGAGACTTGGGTTAACAAGCACAAACCAAAGAAAACAACATAAAGTGTGTTAGCAAGGGCTACAACAAGGCAAAAGAGATAGCGTGTGTTTACAGCGGGACAGACGTGTAGGTGGTTCATCTAGTGGCATGTGTTTGGGAGGAAATCAGAAGAAACCCATGTGGATATAGGGCGACTTTGAAACACTGGGCAGGAAGTAACCTCAAGCCTAAGGTTGAAACATTGGCCACATTGGCACTGGACACTTTAATAGGAACACACGCAAGTTCATCCAAGTTATCCAGTCAGCTAATTAATGTGTGTGGCAACAACTCAGTTATTTAAAAAATGATGCATAAACCAATCAAGAGCTTCAGTTCACATAAAAAAAAGAGTCATTTCAGTGTTATTGAAACTCTGGCAGGTTTGTTGGCAACCTTTACATGAGCTGGTTTGAGTGTTTCAGAAACTCCATTCAATGCAGTTTCTAGAGTTTAATCCGAGTAGTGAGCGAATCCAACACTTTGTTGAAAATGATTTGAAATAAAATAATGTCCAGAGTGGTTTGAGCTAGATGGCTTGGTGGCGTAGTGGTCAGCACTGTGGCCTCACACCTCGAAGGTTGATGGTTTGATTTCTGCCTTGGGCTTGTGCGTGTGTAGTTCTCCTGTTCTCCCTGTGCTTGGTGGGTTTCCTCCTCCTCTACAGGCCCAACACATGCATAATGAGTGCATGTGTGCCCTGAGATGGAGCGGCCCAGCCTCTTGAGAGTGGCACTCAAAATACCTGTGGTGAGTAGAAAAGCATCTCTGACATCTTGACATGTCAAACATTTTGCACTATAGTCAGTCAAAAAGGAATTGGACATTACAGAGGGGATAAGATGGCACAAACTGAACAGGTGAGGACTGGAAAGCTGTGATCATTTGTTTTAAATCTTTCTTATACAGTACATTAAGTCCCCAACATGCGAAGGAGTTCCATTCAACAACAATTGTCTAGGTACTACGATACTAACACATTTGGCTTTACACAGTATAAAACTAACATGTTCCATGATCTTATCCTTGTACTTTAGAATTGTGCTTATGCTTGAACGATTCATGTTAAAAAAATGAGCAATGTCTGCCATCTTTTCACCTCGCTTCGTTCTCTCAATTATTGTCTCTACTTTTTTCTCTGTTGCTATCGCTGGGCACTTCTCAGGAGTACTAGCTTTGACGCCACTGCTGCTTTTTTTACGCTTGTGTCTGGACGTCCTGGGATGCACGCTGCACGCATGTGACAATATACACCGGGCATGCGATCTAACGTCCGTGATTGAATATGATAGGGTATGATATGAATATGGTATGATATAATATACAGTATGTCAGGAAAATGTGCACAGAATATGAGGTAGGAAAAATGTATGAAAAATATAGAAAATTGTCTATATGTCAGTGGTATGAATGCAGTGATTACCAGAAATGACCAGCAGATGACAGTATTGACCCAGGCACGGCCATATTGCTTTCTTACTCTCTCTTCTTTAATCCTGCTGCCCTAAAAGAATGATAGAGATTGTGGGAGGGAAAGAAAAAAAAAACTTAAAGCAGTAAACCCAGAGCCTTGACATGTTTTTCTTTCGATCCGTTTGAACATTTTGCCTCGGGGGCCTTGCATTAGAACCACTGAATCCATCTCATGAGCTGAATTGTTCTTGATTGTCACGGAAAAGAAAGACAGAGAGAGAACGTGTGAGGCTAAAAAGTAAGAGGGGGGGGTAGTAGTGTGACAGTGTCCCCGAAGCATCGAGCGAGCTGTCAGGGTGCGTCGAGTCACCGAGGGCCGCACGTTCGGACGTCGGCGACGCTTTGGAATCCGTCACGTGTCCTCCGCTTGTGTGTGTCTTCCATTTTCCAGATCAGAGTCTGATCTGTGTGAATGTCAAACATCTCCAAAGTTAATGAGCGCCATGAAGTTAAAACAGAGCCGGATGGTGACAAAGGATGCGATCTTTTTCCGCGCTGCCCGTCTCTGTTGCTCGGAGCACACCCACCATCGAAACCCTTCAATAATAGCAAGCGAGCACAATGGAAGAGAGTGGGTGGAAAGAGAGGAATCGTGGGAAAGCGGTGCCTCCGGCAGGGTGAATTATCCTACAGGCCGCTGCTTCTTCCTTATGCATCTGCCATTCTCTGCAGCTCCGCCCTGTGTAATGTGGAGAAGTGGACAAGGAACTGGGAAAACGAAGGGAACACCAGGGAACCCACAGGCCTGCCTCAGAGGCATGTCTCAGATATCTAACTCCTCAAGCCCTCAAGGAACATATCATATAACCCCGCCTCTGTTTATGTCATCAGCTCAGACAGGTACAGTGGGTAAAAGGGAATCCATTAAAGATTAGGGCCTGGTAAATGCTCCATTTAAAAAATTTATGAATTAATTATTATTCTTTAAAATGTATTTTTTGGCAAGGCAGTTTGCAGGCCACTTACTCTACTGTTAAAATAGCTGACAGTGATACAAGAGCTACAAGAAGAATACCACCAAGTCACCAGAAATCAGGACTGGAGAGTTGGAGAAAGAGCCGAACACACACACACTTTGATAAATTCAGAGCTGCTGTATAATGAAGGGTGTTTATGGAATACTTTCATTTCCTCATAAGGGATTAATGAAAATCTTATTGTATCTTAATCTTATACGTTAATAATATGTAGAGCAATCCATCCATCCATCCATCCATCCATCCATCCATCCATGCATCTAGGAACTTCCGTAGTCCAACTAGGGACCATGGAGGCCAGTGGTGATAATTTAATCCTGTTTTTATGACCGTGGTAGGACCTTAGGTCAACATTCACACACTACAGGCAATTTAGGAATGCCAGTTAGCTTTGGACTGTGGGAGGAAACCGGAGTACCTGGAGGAAACCCACCAAGCACAGGGAGAACATGCGAACTGCATGCAAACATATCCTGAGTCAGGAATCAAACCCAGACCCTGAAGGTGCAAGACGACAATGCTAACCACTATGCTACTGTACACAATAATAATATTAATACTACTAGATAGATAGATAGGTAGATAGATAGATAGATAGATAGATAGATAGATAGATAGATAGATAGATAGCTTTATTGTCACTGCACAGGTCAGGTACTGCAGTTCAGCATATACCATATACACTGGAATGTATATACAGCAGTGCAAATATTGGCATTGTGCAATGTATAAGGAGTAGTTTATAAGTATATTTATATAGACAGTATATATTATATAACAGGGCTATGCAGTGAACATCTGCGGTAGTTACAGTAGATAGTACAGCTAATGCCCTGACATTAAACTGTTATATTACTTAAAAGGTTGGATTCATTTTGTACATTCTAGAACAACATTGGATGTTGAATAAAACGTATGAAATAACATATACGGCATATTAGGAAATTAGGAAAAAAAATCTACAAGTATAAATATGTGTAATTGAAAAAAAATATAGTTGAATGAACTATTTGAATCACAAGTAATCAGTCGGTGTATAAGTGGATTAAGGTCAGTAGTGCAGTGTTGAGTTCAGTAGTGTGATGGTTGTAGGAGAGAAGCCAAGACATCTACTGTGGTGAAGGTGTTCAGTTTCCTCTCAGACATGGTGGAGATGCCCTAGCAGGTGATGATGGAGTTTGTCAGGGTGCTCTCAATGGTGCAGCAGTGAACGCTTTTTTAGTATCTGAGAAGACAGAAGAACCTTTTATATCTCCTTAAGAAGTAAAGATGCTGTTTCACTTTTATAAAAAAATACAAAATAAAAAAATAATAATAATAACAATAACAATATACTAATAAATCAAGAAAGTAATCAATAACTACTTAGTAAATAAATAAAATAATAATAATAATAAAAAAATAATGAACCTAAATTAAAAATAATGACATATTCATATTTAACTCAAAATGACTTCAAAATAATGATATTAAGTCACATTAATGAGATACCAAGTCAAAACAACAAGATCATAATGTTAAAATAATTATGAGAGCACAACAGCAATAATTATTAAGTCCCAACAGCAGTAAGTTGAAACAACAACATATTAATTATAAATAATGAGATCAAATCTACTATAAACAGTAGATCAAAATAATGAGACAATGTATTAAAATAATAAGTGAAAATAAGGAAATGATATTCTGAACTAACATAGCATAAAAAAATAAATGAATGAATAAATAAATAAAGGAACAAATAAATAAATAAATAATAAAAATAATAAAATAAACAAACAAATCAATAAAAACAAACAAATAATAATAATAATAATAATAATAATAATAATAATAATAATGCACCGTGCAGTTTAGGGTTCCTGAGTGCCATTTAAAATGCCTTCTACATAATGTTTCCCCTTACAGAGAATCACTTGCTAAAGATAAGTCCAAATTATCGCTTGTAGAGCGATGTCACAATGCTTAACTCCTAACTGAGTACCGTAAGTCATAATCGACTCAGGAGCAAACGGTGTGCCTGCACTGCACTCCGCTCTTATTAAACATTCGCGTTTCGCGTTCATTCATATTTCATGTAACATTCAGAAGGTTATGTTAAACCTGAATAACATGTATATCAAGCCAATGTCAGAATGACTTCTTAGGTCAAGCTCAAAATTGTGGATTCATTAACCACTACATAAGCATAAGGGGAGCTGGAGCCTATCCCAGGAGACTTTGGGCATGAGACAGAGTACGCTCTGGATCTGATCCATCATAGGACACACACACACACACACACACACACACACACACACACACACACACACACACACACACACACACACACACACACACACACACGCGCTACAGGAACCCCAGTTAGCCGAACTTGCATGTCTCTTAGCCTGTGGGAGGAAACCTGAGTACCCAGAGGAAACCTTTTCAAGCGTTTATAAATTTCAGAACCTACTTCAGCAGCAGGGCAGTGAAGTCACTGAGATGTGAAAGCACACGCAACCCATATGGTCAAGAGATCGGACAGTACGACGGTGTCGAGTATTTTTTGTTGACATTGATGTTACTTTTTCTTTAACAACAAACATCCACAATATTTTGATGTACCGTAGTTCTACTCTATTTTAAAAAGAGCTACATGTGTTTAGAATCACAGCTTCTCTTTGAAGTTTCTCTTACAGACACCTGCTATATAACTTTTCTTTTTCGCACCACAATGAGCCACGCACACCATGAAAACAACTTGTACAAGTCCTACATTTTCCCGTTTTCATACAAGAACAATACGAGAGACGCGTAACTGTCTCACTTTAATAAGTGTGCTCATTTGAACATTTTTTGATTTTTTTTTTTCAATAAATCAGCTTGAAGCAGTTTCTCAAAAGGAAACACTTTGGTGTCATAGGGATCTAAAGAACATCCATCAATCAAAAACATCCTAGATTTAATTCTAATAAATGTGTAAATAGTACATACGTAAATAAAAAATGTGCTGCAAGCTTTACTTATCAAAGACATGACATGACTGTTGATCTGCTATATGATGGGAGAAAATCAGATCAACACTCTAGTGCCACACACACACACACACATAGGCACCTACACACCCACAAACAGCCAGGTGTGATAGCAGTGTTATGCGCTGTTTGGTATGAAAATCCAGAACGCAGCCTCGGTTCACCTTTTTTTTTTTTTCTTTCCTTTTTTAATACCAGGTGTAAACAAGGTATCACAGTTTTTTAGCGCCTAAAGGTTATTAACGGCCTTTGGGCATCTTGAACTGCATATCAGCATATCACACACACACACACACACACACATGCACGCACATGCACGCATATACACTTCCTCAGCCAGTGATGGCACAAGAAGACAGCTTTAGACTCGCGCTACGCTTTCTGTACTGAGTGTATGCATTCGCGTCGACAGAAGTAAGTGCGTTATCTTTATGTTTTTTTGGTGGGTTGAACGTGGGCAAGGCAAAAAAAAAAAAAAAAAAAAGAAAACGAAAAAAAAAAAAAAAAAGAAAACGAAAAAAAAAAAAAGAGTCAGAAAGAAGCGAAAAAAAAAAAGTGCTGCCAGAATGGCAGGAATCCATTGTGCTGCGATGATCAAAATAAAAGAGATGCTAAGCAGCTGCAGGGCATTACAGCCTCAGACGAGAGCTATTCCTCCTCCTCCTCCACCCCCCCAACCCCCCAAACCTCATGCACCCGATTCTGTTTCTCCGCTCAAAGATGTGAAGAAAAGCAGAAAGGAAAAAGGAGAGCTACAAAAGCCTGCACTTTAGGCCGAGAGCTTCCTAATCCAAATTAGGCAAAAGAAAAGAAACACAGTCATAGGCAAAAATCCTGATTAAAAACACGGGGGCTATTAAAAGTTGAAACATCTCAGCAATTCCGGCCGAGTCCAAATCCTAATGTGGAACACACAAGTTCATTGAGAAGGCTTTTACTTGGGAGGTAGGTCTGCTGCGCAATTTGTCAGAAAGGCATCAGGAGCAAGCAGAAATGTCATGGTTCACATTTTAGAAGTCAGAGTGAATGTAAACAAATGCGGACTTTGATTCCGTTTAAATTATGAGCATTTGCTCTTGCACAGCATTCCTAGTACCTTCATGAACACGATATACTATTTATAATCACAGGCCAACTGACTTAAAAAAAGGGAAGCACAGTTGATGCGCAGTTGAATACAGTATAACCACTTCATAACGACTGACATAAACTGATCTGTTTGTAATATAAACATACTCTGCGTAGCATTATATGATTTGTAAAGGCTTCAGGCAGCAGCGTTCGTTCGTCTTGAGGCAGCTACGGATAAAAACGAATTTTGAGAAGGGCTGATATGATTATGATTTGATCCATAAGTGCTGATTTTATCCATTTGTTTGTGTCACCATGAAAAGATGTGGCTTTTATAACCCCTATATAAGCACTTCATGACAACTGACAGTTCGACAAACATTTGGAAACGTTGCTTTTTTCTTAACATCAGTTTTAAGTCAAGATGCAACAAAAACAACAGCTGCAGAAACATTTGCGAAAGCTTCATAAGATTAAAGTACAATTTATACACACAACAATCCATTGCTATGTAATTTTGACACAACATACAGAAAGCGTGGGGTTATACATAACACACAAATAACATATATAAGCATACATACAAACTACTTATAAAGACTCCTTCTCATAGGAATTGGCTGTTATATACATTGCTTTTATCAGCTGGTTTAAAAATCTGACATAACTTCATGAAATCTCATAAACTTTCTGTTTATAGCCCTGACATAAGCAGTGTATGATACCTGACATAATTTAATAAACATTTATAACGGTGTTGTTCAATAGGAGTCAGCTTTTTAAGTTCAACTTGACATAACAGCTACGTAAACGCTTATGAAGGTTAAGATTATGATTCCATTCATCAGCAACAATGTCAACCATTTTAAGTTACACTGACAACAAGATGTTATGATGCCTACTTAGGCACTTTATGACAACTGACAAATTGTACCTTGACAAACATTCCAAAAAAAGATTTTTTTTTCACAGAAGTTGGGCGGGGTGGTGGGGGGCTGGGCGGGTGGTTATAAAGTCTTTATAAAAACTTCATGACAACTGACATAACAGACGTACCTAACATTTATAAGGGCTGTATTTCTGGTCATCAACCCAATGTTAACGTAACATTTCTGTTACACTACAGTACACTACAACCTCATACATAACCACTTCATGACAAGTGATCACCACAAACTATATATAAAAACTAATTTACAAAGACTCATTTTAACAGATATTGTCTGTCACAACCCTGATTCCATTACTTTTAATGTCAAGCTGATGTTGTAACAGAATGGTTATAACAGTGAAATGACATTTTTCATAAACATCAAATCGTAACTCTATTTAAGTTTGTTAGAAAATACATACCTGTGTTATTACTGTGTTATGACATTGCTATAAGTATATAATATCAATCATGCACTAACACAGTCATAACACAGCCTTATATCAATCAACATTTGATACAGCTCCAACAGTTCCAATTCCTGTTGCAAGAAAACTACATAAAGGTTTATTGGTTTTGCGCCAGCCATGAAGTGCTTATGTAACCCTTATGAACTGCAGGTTTCATCTAAAACCATTTTAGCCTCCAAGGCTAACTTTGCTGACATATCCCATTTTATTGTTTGCACTATTTGCATACAGCCCATGCTAAGTAAGTTTGTAAGTCTCTGCATATCCTGGAGCTGCACCATTGCACGTTGTACATTGCTGTTGTGTGGAAGTGTGAGAAGACCACAAGCCTGCGGGAATCAGGACACAGCTGTGGAGCTTCGTGCACATGGTCCAAACAGCTGCCTGTCTGAGCAAAACAACACACTTATACAAAGGCAAGGTGCAAAATACTTAACCTGAACATCTATTAAATAAAACAGATGCACAATAGTTAAACCCTAAATAAGGCGCGTACAAGTAAAAACAAATGAGCAAACCCGTCAACAAAGCAGATCCTGTTTGGGAAACGACAAAACTATGAGGACAGAACGTTTGTCAAATCTCGTATAACTTTCCCCCTATGCTCGGTGTAATAAGATATAACCATGACATCAGCATCATTATGTTGCATGTCCAGGTCTATGAGTGTCATGACGTCATGGCACTATTTCTTGCTAAATGTGTTCAGTTTAGCTTAAACGTGTTACGCGTTAAATCTCATCGACGTGTTTGCGCTGACATAAAGGCTAAAGTCTAGTGATACTGCAGCAGCGTTGTATCATGATTTATTTATTTATTTATTTATTTATTTATTTTTTACAAATGTTCCCATGACATTATGTCCAGCTATATAAGAGTGTCATTGTGTCATTAATGCTAAATGTGTTCAGTTTGAATTAATAATGTTAGAATCATGTCGTGGTTTGTCGTTATTTTATATATAAAAAAAATAATAATAAATAAATAAATAAATATATATATATATATATATATATATATATATATATATATATATATATATATATATATATATATATATATATGTTGTGACACACAATAATTCTTATAAACATTAATTTAAGCACTTTATAAAAGTATCATGCCATGTTGTCATGACAGTTTATGTCCAGCTATATAAGAGAATAATGATGGCATGGCAAATTCTTTTGATAAATGTGGTTAGTTTAGCCCAAACATGCTACATGGAATTTTGACATGACAATTTCCAAGCACCTTTATAAGAGTGTCATGATGTCGTGATGGTGATTTTTGCGAAATGTGCTCAAAGGCTAGTTTAAACCTGTTTTCAAAGTGTCATAGAATACTGTCAAAGCCAGGTAATGTAAAGTGATACAACAATATAATTACTGTATGATATGTCAAGCTAATGTTGTTCTCAGTTTAGCTTAATCACAACATAGAGTATCATGTCCGAGAGTGTCATGATGTCATGGCACTAATTCTTTTCTGATGATCTTTATGATCTCTGTTTCCCTTATACACGGTATAACCATGACGTATACAATTTGTAATGACAGTTTACGTCCAGGTTTATAAGCATGTCATGACGTCATGATACAGTACTTCCTGCTAAATGTGTTCGGTTGAGTTTTAACATGTTATAACCGTGCCATAGAATGCTGTCATGAAAGTTTATGTCCCGAGATATAAGTATGTCATGATGACATGACATGACACTTCAAGTTTAATTAAGATACACATTATGCCAATTCGACCTCTATCAGGAGATGCTACTACTATTACTAATGCACTGAATGCATTATAAAGGCTTGTCATGACCAATGTACTATAATTAAATGTATATTAACTGCGGCATTATTAGTTATATATACTCAATCAAAAATGACCCCAAAATACAACGACATGAGGCAGTGTTGAAGAAAATTCCACAGGTTACAGGTTGTTGAATAAAACTTATTCTACAGTATATAGACCCATAACACACTAACAAACTGTCATGGTAGCCTATGCTCCATGGCACATTTCTGACATGTTCAGGACACAGTAATGACGATAGAGGGGGCGGGGGGATATTACCAAATTATTATTTTTTTTGTATCAAACAACATTTAACATTCCTCCACACCCGGTTTTATTTGACTCAAGCGTTGGCGCGAACAAAGACACCACACCTCCTCCTGTCCTCGGTACATCTCTGCTCTGTGTGTTTGTGTGTGTGTGTGTATGTGTGTGTGCATGTTTTGATCAGTGAGCAGACCCCTCGGGCAGAACGCGTCAAGGTTTGCCTGCACTCACACACCAATCCTCGCTCTCAGAGCCCAAGGGAGTGCCATGAGTGCTGGAGGCAAGGGCAAGTCCAAACAACACACACACACACACACACACACACACACACATTCTTACACAAAATGGCTGCTTTTGTCTTATCCAGCAAGTAGGAAGTTGTTTGCATTTCAGGATGCGGTGCTTGGTTTTAACGTCGTGAAAAGTTATGATTAGTAGTATCGTGTCTTGTCCAATGCTGAATTCTGATTGGCCAGAAGGTTAATATTAATTCCTAATATATGCTAATACAGTTTGTTTGTACAGGAAGGGTTTGTATGGCAAACACACCACATAGAGGGATGAGTGCGATTGCTAAAATGGTGAATTTTGCAGTTATGGAAAGGAGTCTCCAGTTTCAGTGCTAAAACACAATCAAGAGTTTAGTGTGTCATCTTTTAGTCGGAAGATGCAAATGCAATTGTAGAAAGAAAACCTTTTCAACATATGCAGTAATTAGGAAATAATTGCGATTGGCATAGGAAGTGTTTTGCATTGGGTTGCAGGACTTTCCTGTAACGCCACAACATGAAGTGTTTTATTCTCAGCTTGTTCCAGACCTGTGACTCACATGCACAGGGGAGAAGTGACAGGTCTCGGTGGATGTGATCTGTGTAGACGAAATGAATTTTCCTTTCTTCTCTCGAAATAGATACACTAATCAGAGTAAGGCTTCACACTGCTCTAAATACATGGTAGATGCCAAACACAGATTTTCATCTCTCTCAGAATATTATCCAGTTATGAAATATTTGAAATCGATGCATGAAATATAATGCTTTTGATATGTTTCATTTCCACCCTTGAATGAACCCAGTGCATTTAGCATTGTTCTGTGGTGTCGATCTGCCTAAGGGCATGCTGCAGACTTCTTGACTCCTCTCTCTCTCTCTCACTCTCTCTCTCTCTCTCTCTCTCTCGCTCTCTCTCTCTCTCTCTCTCTCTCGCTCTCTCTCTCTCTCTAAGGCAGAATCGTCGGTGAGCTTGATCCTCGCCCCGGTCCTGAGGAGTGGGCTGGCTTTTTGCTCGGCTAAATGGAAAGGGCCAGAGGGCCTTTTCATTTTCAGGGCCCAGTCGTTTACTTGGTGGTGTCGGAGCCCTCGTGTTCTCAGAGTTCATGTTTCAGCCCCAGGCGAGCCGCGCCGCGTTATTTTGTTTTATCTCATGGCTTAGTCGAGTCGGGCCGGCGGACTCCCGGGGGACGCTTGCATAGCAACCGGCGAGATCAACAAAATAAGTTTGTTTGAGTTGGCTGTGCCAGTATGCTGATGTCGTCAACTGCTCTGTCTCGCAGTCCTACGTTTCCCTTCGTTCCCCCTCCCTCCTTCCTTCACCCCCTCCCTCCCTCCCTCCCTCCCTCGCTCTCTCCTTCTCTATTTCTCGCTCTCTCCTTGCCCAGAGGAATGAGAGACCTCTAATTGGAGCCTGTTCTAATTGGAGTCTAATACTGGAGTGAGACATAGTCAAGCCCCGAGGCGAGAGATTGAATCGAAGCAAACTTAAGTATTGAAAATAAAAAAGGGAAAAAAAAAAAAAGTTGGCAAGTAAGCGAGAGCTTAGTTCTCTCTCTCTCTCTCTCTCTCTCTCTCTCTCTCTCTCTCTCTTTCACTTTCCATATTATTTGAATCTAGAGTCCAATGCAATAAATTAGCCGTCTACTTGTGATCTACATGACATTTTCCGATAAAAGTAAATATTGTTTTCATTTGTTCTTGCATAGAATTTATAACAACATTAATCGAAAGTGTGTTATTTGTCGATGGATTGGACACACTGTATGTACAGTACGAGTTTATAACCAGGACCCAGATCGCAAGTGTACGCTGTGTTCTTTGGTGCAAGGACCAACATCCAAATCGAAGAATTAAAATAAATAAATAAATAAATAAATAAATAAATAAATGTTACAACACTAAGGTAACTATTCGGAGTTTTAAATGTCTGACGTAATGCCGCTCTTACTCAGGGAAGAATCATTAACCCGAGTGCCTTCTGGTGGCTTCACTCAACTTGCGTTATTTAAATCAAACCCCACCCACGTGTCCAGCATTGATATTATGTTTGTTCTTAATAGATTACCAGGATGTCAGGAGGGAATATGGTTTCTCACAACACACTGATAACACAAAAAGTATACAAATTACAGTATATAGCCGTTGTTTTCAGTTGATAAATGCTTACGATGTTACTAAACCCATATTATTTATTGAGTAAACTGACATGGTGGCTTAGTGGTTAGCACTAAGGGGTTCGGGTTCGATTCGCGCATGGGGTTTGCATGTTCTCCCCGTGCTTGGTGGGTTTCTTCCTACAGCCTAAAGACATGCAAATTAGGCTAATTGGCGTTCCCAAATTGTCTGATGGATTGGCACCCCGTCCAGCCTGTACACCGCCTTGTGCCTCCACCCAACCCCCCGTGACCCTATATACTGTATAAGATAAAGCGGTGTAGACGATGAGTAAGTGAGTAAACGGACAGTAAGTGTTTGCTACAATAAGGCCCCAAAGCTTTAGTCTAAATTGTTTTCATATGATATAATAGCTTTATCAAAGGTTTGCGCTACTTCAAGCAAGCTAGCATAGGTGAACAAGACAAACCCTTTTAAAAGAGCCATCGGACTGAAATATCTCAGCACAAAATCTCTTCAATGTAGCTGAAACGGTGATGAAGTTAACTATATAAAGTGAGCTATATGACACGTTTTCTTATCAACTGGCAAGATCAAAAGACTGATCCAAATTATATCTAGCATAACGTGTTTGTAGCAGTGCCCTGGGTGATCAAGTGACGCACGGATTCATCCCTGTCTTAAATCATCTTCAAGAAGTCGAATCTCAAAAAAAGAATAGCTTAGTTCACACATACAGGCGAGGTCAGGAGTTTGTATCATTTCCTGCATTCTGTTACATGAGTGCGTGAATGCATACAGTATGCGCCACCTTTTTACATCTCATGATACACTTCATGTCCACCAGGCCCAAGAGCATACCAAAAATGAATGAATAAAAAGATGTGAGCAGGTGAGTTGGGTCACAGCGTAGGGTACTCTGTATGTCAAGGTTCTCTGACTAGTTAGCGCTTTCGCTGGAAGAGTGTATTCCTGCCTTTTAGCGTTCCTGGGATAGGTGCCGGATTCACCACGACCCGACCAGGGTAAAGTGGTTTATGAGATCAGGTTGGTACGAAAGCTTCATGGCCTCACAGCAGCAATTCAGATCAGTTCTCCTGAGGAAAAAAAGAAAAAAGAAGAAAAAAACGAAAAAAAAAGAAAGTAGACCAGCAGTCCTCAGGCGTGTTCACAGATCTTCACATTTCACCAACTCCATTCCTTAGATTGCTATAAAGCAAGTAAAGTTTATGAGTGGTTAATATCACACTGGGTACAACAGCAATCTCTCTTTTGGTACTGCATTGCTAAACTTCTCTTAATCTCTGGCCCCGCGGCGCTAGGCATCGCCCCAAGTACACGGCAAACGCAACCTGCAAAACATTAACAGGCCGAGAGGCAAGTCAGGAACAGATGGGTTCCAAAATGTGATATGTTTCTTTTTGCATCGCAAAGCGAGGGACAAAAAAAAAAAAAAAAAAAGACAGAACGAGAGACAGAGAGAGAGAGAGAGAGAGAAAGAGAAATAAAATCGAATGGCAAACAGATGGTAATGTTCGAACGGCTGGGAAACAAACAAAGGCATGGGAACGAGGCAGCGCCGGCTCGCCCGAGGACACAGCGCGAATGACTGTTATCGGCCCTGCAGCCAAGGTCGTAAAAACTGAGGGGGTAGTGCATCTCTCTGCACTTTAATGAAGAGAAGAACTCCGTTTTGAGATTGCTTTCTCTGCAGGGGTGACGAGGAAGGCGCGCGTACCTGTTTCATTTATCTTTATCTGCTTATTTCATCCGCTCAATGAGCTCTCCATCTGTCTTCATCTCGCCACTTCCACCCATCCACAGTCTCTTTTTTAAAACGCAGCCTTTTATACTAGTCGTGTATATATGTGTGTGTGTGTGTGTGTGTATTTTTTTTTATTGAATCTGATTGAATAAAGGTTTAAACAAGGTGCAGGCGTGTAGCTGTTCTGTCCTTCGCTTCATGACAGGATGGATGATGGATCGCTTCGGATATTAGAAAGCTGATAGAAAGCACAAGCACATAAACGCTGTTGCTCAACAAGTCTTATCATACTGAGTCGGCTAAGAAGGTAGAAGCATAGATACCGATTAAGATAATAGACCCACACACACACACACACACACACACACACACACACACACACACACACACACACACACACACACACACACACAAATGCGAGAACTATAGTTAAGAGCAGGACCAGCCTCCCGGGCGATAAACAACAGGACCACCCAGAGACCTGAGTACTGAATTCCAGACTTTGACTAAGAATGCAAACAAAGCTAAACAAATCTAATCGCAAATGCATGCGCAACCCCTGACGGCCCAACTCCACCCCCTCCCCCCACCTCCTCAATCCGACCCCACCCACACCCACCCACCCACCCACACACACACACACACACACACACACACACACACACACACACACACACACACACACACACACATATCCCACCCTCTTCCAGGTGCCAGTGTAATGAAATATTGCACCTATATCTACTCTGACAAAGTGTGATGGCTAGGTGCCTGGGTCAGAGCAAGTCCAAAACTGCAGCTCTAGTGGGATGTTCCTGGTCTGCAGTAGTCGGGACATACCAAAAATGACCCGAGGAAGGAAAACCGGTGGACGGGGAACATGAGTCATGAGTGGCCAAAGCTGACTGATGCACATGGGGAGTGAAGGCTGGCCCGTATACGTAGTCTGATCCAATAGAAGCGCTACCATGGCTCAAACTGATGAAAGAATTAAAGCTGGTTCCAATAGAAAGGTGTCGGAAAATCCATAAATATCAGGAAGTATTATTTTGTACAAGCATCTGTGTACTAAATGTATAAGACCTTTCATTGAACTAAATTTAATTGCGGCCCTTAATATAATCATTAGAACACAGATTATTCATGCACCAATGTGCAAGCAATATCCTGTGCAAGACTTCTAATGCTTGATCATTTCTTACTCCTACAGCATCATATTAGAGTTTAGTTTTTAAATATTGTTCATATAGTTTTCGTTTTGTCATTATATAATAGTCTCTTTTGCTTTTATACCAGCACTGCATTACATTTAACAGCAAATAAATAAATAAACATGCTTCTTCAGTCGGTATTTTCTATCCCCCCCCCCCCCCCCCCTTTTTTTTCTCACTAGTGATGATCTCAACCAGGGCTGTTCAAATCCAGTCATGGAGGACCCATGTCTAGCACAGTTTATATGGATTTTTCTCCTCAAGCACAGCGAATTCAACTAATCAGTTCACAGCTATGTTCAGTGGGTGTGTTTAAGTGATGATGAATAAATAACACTGGCCCTCCAGGACTGAATTTCTCCAGCCCTGGTCTAGACATTAATGAAATCTCAGATGTCTCAGATGCTGCTACTGAAGAACAATGAAAGTTCATTCAATGTGAAGTTCATTCAGGTGATCTAAGACAAAGTCTGTTAGCTTAAGCTTGTGTTTAACCTGCATACACATGCATACTGACATTTAATACCCTCTTAATACATTCAGATACAACTCATGATAATCCCACTACAAAATCATGCACTAATCCGAACCTCCTAATCTACAACAGCACTTCCTGTATTGATCCCTAACTGAACCCTGCTCTGACCCAAAGGCCACAAATTCTACTCCCTGCTCAGGTTAAGTCATTACTTATCCATTTCCACACATGCTAATGACCTGCTCCCAGATGACCAACCGAGACTTATTTGCTAAGGGGAAAAATGTGGGTTGCCATGGATATCAGTGACTAATCCCCCTAAGGGCTCAAATTCTTATTTAGCTTTTTTTTTTTTTTTTTTGCTTGAACTTTCTATAGGTTTGACCTAATTTTCTGTTCCTAGCCAGCAGACTAGAAACGAAGCACACAGAGTCATTGTATATACGAATATATTATTATACTTGTATAATAATATGTCTTTTTTTTTTATTTTTTTTTTTAAAGAATTCTGTAGAACGGTAAATAAACCAGACGCTAAACATACAGTATATTTAAAATGGCTGCATTCCATAATCAAGCTTGCATTTCATCATTGACCCATCTATAAAAGCCTTCCATCATGCATTATCAACATGGGTAAACATTTCTGAATGATTTATTCATGACGAAGGCCACGTTTCCTGGCTCGGCCCCCGTTATAAATAGTCTCTAAATGGTTTATTTTTAGTTGCCTTGAGGTACGGTAACGGAGTGATCTACTCACTGCGGTTGATTATGTGAAGCAGCCATTAATCTCACATACATGGGTGTTTGCTTAAGGTGTCTTGCGCCCGAGGTGGTTTGAAATATGAAATTAAAATCGATAAATCTTAATGAACACATCAAACATGACTCGTGGCTAACATTCATAATGGCCCCGCGATTGTTCTCGCTTCTGATTGGTGGCTACATTTTACGTGCGTGAAAGTGATTCGGACATCTGGATTTAAGCATATATATATATGTGTGTGTGTGTGTGTGTATTAGTGCACACCATGCAAGCATGTTTCTATGTATGTTAAGATCCGTATGTGCATTGGGTGTGTATGTGTGTGTATGTGTGTGTGTGTGTGTGTGTGTGTGTGTGTGTGTGTGTGTGTGTGTGTGTGTGTGTGTGTGTTTGTCTGTTGTGAGTGTTAACCACAGGAGAAAAGACAGGGGGTAGCAGAGCCTGACCTGCGAGCGTCTTCACATCAGTTCTGTCAGGACACATTGTAGCTCACGTGCCCTGATGGAGGAAAGTCCTAAGGCGTGTAAGACAACCTAGTGACAGCATGCCCCCCCCCCCCCCCCACACACACACACAAACACACGTGTAAACGAACACACACACACATGATAAGACACTCCCACACAAACATCTCAGGTCTCAAGACATCCGAAGGCAATAAAATGTCAACCTCGGATTTTGTTCAAATTTGGTTTAGATCAATTTAAGGCCTTTCTTTCTTTCTTTCTTTCTTTCTTTCTTTCTTTGTAAAAGCAACTTTGTTTATCTTGAATATAAAAAAAAATCATTGTTCTATGCTCTAAATTCTGTGTTCTAAGTAGGGAAAACCCAAATCCACATTCTGGTACATTCAGTGAAAATAAAATAAAAATTTAACACAAATCTTGGCTGGCTGTCGTCTTGCACCTCCAGGTTCGGGGTTTGATTCCTGCCTCTGGTCTGTGTGCATGCAGTTTGCATGTTCTCCCGATGCTTGGTGGGTTTCCTCCAGGTACTCTGGTTTCCTCCAACAGTCCAAAGAGATGCAGATTAGGCTTACTGGTGTTCCCAAATTGCCTGTAGTGTGTAAATAAATGTGTGTACAGTATGTGTGTGATGGATTGACTCCCTGTCCAGGGTGTACCCTGCCTCGAGCCGTAAGTCTGCTGGGGTAGGCTCCAGACCCCTCGCAACCCTGTATACAGGATAAAGCCGTATACATGATGACGCGTGAGCAACAAACCTTGGCTTAAGGTAACTACGTACTTCAAAAACCAGTGCTTTAAATCTGGTTGTGTTTTTTTTCTTACTTAACCACCAACAGTTGCTGGAACAGAGACTTCCACAAACATAGCATTTTCAAAGCATAGAGACCGTTTTATAGTTGATGCATGTAGTACCACTGGTCAGTCTTAACAACAATACCACCTGCCTAATATTGTGCAAATCCCCTTGTGCTCTGACTTGTCAAGACATGGACTGCACAAGACCCCTGACGGTGTCCTGTGGTTCAGGCACCAAGGTGTCATCAGTAGATCCGATAAGTCCTGTAAGTTGTAAGGTGGGTCAATCACGGATCGGATTTGTTAGTCCAGCATGTCTCACAGATGCTTAACTAAATTGAGATCTGGGGGATTTGCAGGCCAAGTCAACACCTAGAACTTTATCATGTTCCTCCAAAACCAATCTTGAACCATTTTTTCGCATTGTCCTGCTAAAAGCCTAATCCCATGTGGCAGATCAGAAGCAGTACAGGAGGATATGTCTCACTCTCCATGACCCTAAGCACTGGAACCTCTCAATGTTGTGTTCCGAGCCCAATTGCTGTACCTATTGTACACTTATGGTCACTGCATGGCCCCCCCCAGCTCTACTGCTATTGTCAAGCAATCTGATAACACCATTCTTGTGGGTTTTGATCTTTGGAAAACTGGCGATTGCAGAAGAACCTTCTCCTGAATGTCAGCTAGATGAAGAGATTGACATTAGACTTTCACTACAAAGCAGAAGAGGTGCTACCGCCTCCATTAGACCAACAAGGCAGCAGTGGAGAATGTGGACAGTTTCTAATAACTTTACGTTCGAATAATGCAGACCCTGTCATGGTCCTGTCATGCTAATATTTAACTGCCCTCTATGATGCCCAGGAACGTTCACACCAGCACCACTGAGAGGAACCTAACACGAAGATTCACAGCATGGTTTGGAAAAACCACCAAGCAGAATAGATGTGCTCCCAAGAGGGCAGCGCTATCAGCTCAACACACCATCTACACTCTGCTCCATGACCTCCAGACTATCTACAGCAAGCGTTGCTGGACCAAGGCCAGGAAGATAGAAAAGGACCTCTCTACCCGAATATTATTCTCTGTACTGTGGTCAGGGAAGTGCTTCTCCTCCCCGAAGGCCAAAACAGAGAGAATGTGGATGAATTTCTTCTCGAAGGCCATTCGGGCCCTCAACCACAACAACACTTAGTGACCCTTGGACGTGTTTTCTAAACACCCACACCCCCTACATTGTTGTTAATATACTCATATTTCCACATAATTTTATATATATATATATATATATATATATATATATATATATATATATATATATATATATATATTTATTGTATCATGGCAATTTTCAATCACCTCCGCCTGATGTTAAACAGTTCAGCGTATTGCAGATGCGCTTTCCCTATTCCACTTTTATTTTATATCCCTTATTTGATTGATTTTACATTTTTAGTTTTCTATTTGCACAATTGTAAGTTATAATTTTTTTTTGCCATGGACAAGCATCATACTACATGTGGACTTTGTCTTCCATGTTCCACCTTCTTCCATTGCTCCTTGGTCCACTTCTCACTTCTGATGCTTACATGCCCCTTGTGTATTCTTTTACTGTTAGACAAGCCAACCATTGGGTGCCAGTGACCCGATCGCCAATTCACTGCTGTGCTCCCTTTCATCACTTTAGGTATTTACTAGGCACTGCATAACAGGAACTCCCCCCAATGTTGCTCTCTTTAGAGATGTTCTGACACAGTTGTCTTGGAATCTAGTCATTGCAGATCCTTATCTAAACAACGACAAATCAATTTCAAGAGCTGATGGTTCACATGCTAGCTGATATATCCCACCCCATATGCCAGCTGGCCGTCTGACGAGATAGTCAAGCTGACTTCACCAGTCATTGGTTTTATGTTAATGGATGATTGTTGTGTGTACACGTGCTGTTTACACACTCACCCTTTAACTATTAAACGATATACACCAGATCTCACATCAGAGCCAGATACCATAGATAGGCGAACGCGAAAAAAATAACTGTTTTAAAGTTCAAATATAAAAAGAAACATAACAGACTGCTTCTTGTTTATTCAGTTGTGGACTATGGGTCACATGATGCTACGCACACCCAGACTGGTAGCTTTGTTATTACAGCAAATGTTAAGATTTCACTGAATGAGCATAAGTGACACTAAAAGCAAATGCAGGACATGTGTGGTAGCCATCGTAAGCAATTTCTACAGCCATTTAGTGGGAAAGGACTTGACGATTATGATTTATACAGTACAGCCCAAAAGTTTGGACACACCTTCTCATTCAAAGAGTTTGAATTTGTATTATGGCAAGAAAAAAAGCAGCTAAGTGAAGAAAAACGAGCGGCCATCATTACTTTAAGAAATGAAGGTCAGTCGGTCCGAAAAATTGGGAAAACTTTGAAAGTGTCCCCAAGTGCAGTCACAAAAACCATCAAGCGCTACAAAGAAACTGGCTGACATGCGGACCGCCCCAGGAAAGGAAGACCGAGAGTCACCTCTGCTGCGGAGGATAAGTTCATTCGAGTCACCAGCCTCAGAAATCGCAGGTTAACAGCAGCTCAGATCAGAGAGCAGGTCAATGCCACACAGAGTTCTAGCAGCAGACACATCTCTAGAACAACTGTTAAGAGGAGACTGTGTGAATCAGGCCTTCATGGTAGAATATCTGCTAGGAAACCACTGCTAAGGACAGGCAACAAGCAGAAGAGACGCGTTTGGGCTAAAGAACACAATAAAGAACACAATAAAGAAAACTCGCTGAATGAGAAGGGGTGTGCAAACTTTTGGTCTGTACTGTAGTTTAAATAGACTTTATGGACTCAGCAATTAAGGAGAAACTTAATGAAACTTCCTTAGAATCAGAATCAAAATCGGGTTATATTCATCAAGTATGTTGACTGTGGCTGTTTGTGGCTCTCAAAGTACAGATCATCATCAAACACTGTACGTCTGTTAAAGACAAGACACAACATTCAATAACTGCACATATTGAATACAGACGCAAAAATATTTTTAAATCAGAGTGCAGTGGCACACGCCGTCCTTGCGAATTCACACCTTAGGCATGCAAAGCAATTTTGGCATACGAGTGCTTGCGCGTATATCGAGTAGCTGATCGGAACTTGCTTGGTCCAGTGGAAAGCAAAGCAAGTTAAATTGATTTATTTTTGTCACATTTTAGCCAAGATTTAATGAAGACATATGTCCTCCATGGGTTCCAAGAATGTTCGCCAGGACGGTAGCAAGGAGAAAAGGGAGCCACTTTCAGCTCGGTTTTTAAAGCAGCCGTCGGCCGAGAGGAGTCATAAATTACTGTTGAGTCAGGTTTAACGTCTGTTTATTTCATGCTTTGCTTCATTTACATGTATTTCCTAAGTGTTTAGATTGTTTTTATATGCAAAACTATGATTATAATGTTGGAAAAAATATTTTTGGGTGCCTGGAACAGATTATCTGCATTTACTTTATTTCCTATGGGAAAATGCATTTTGCAGGACAAAATTTCACCTTAAGAACTCGCCTTGAGGGGGCCTCCGAGTGGCGCAGTGGTTAAAGCGCTCGCCCTATCATCCGGAGATCGCTAGTTCGAATCCCGGGTGGTGCTGTAACCTCTCACAGCCGGAGGTCTAGAGAGAGCTGATTGGCCGAGCTCTCTCAGAAGGGGAGGGATGAGAGGTACTACATTAATCACGGCTCTACAGCCAATCAGGGGCGTCTGTGAGCTCGCGCAACGGAGGGAGCGGATAGCGCTGTCCTCCGAGTGTGTTACGCCGCCCCCAACGGTGCGCGAGCGAGCAGTTCGAAAAGATGCGGTCGGCTGGCGTCACGTGGTTCGGAGGAAACACGTGATAGTCTTCGGCCCTCCCGGCTGAGTGGTAGTAGTAGCCTTAATGTGGGAGCCCCCTAGTGACGGGGAGGAATTGGACACGACTAAATTAGGGAGAAAATCGGGGAAAAATTAAAAAAAAAAAAGAACTCGCCTTGAATTTGGATACCGAGTCGCTGCCGTATGTAACAGATGAGCACTGTACATAAAATGAGTGTGCATGGTAGTGCAAACAACACTAATGCTATATAACATATACTATAACAGTATACTTACAGCACATTATTAATTAATACCTGTTAGACAATACATATAATTGTATAATTTATAGAAAATACTAAAATAATACATGATACAGTTGAGTACCTTACCCTTTAAAGAACATATACGCCACCCCCCCCCCCCCCCCCCCCCCCCCCCCACACACACACCTCCCCCACAGACACACACATTAAACATGACTGCAGGGGCTCAGGAGGAAGCGCTCCCTCCTCCCTTCAGGCTAATGCATAACTGGAACATTAAGTGTTTATGTGCCCGTGTTCACTTCATGTCAGAAATGATCTAATAATGCATAAGTGATGCAAAACTTTAGTAAAAAAAAAAAAAAAAAAAAAAATCTGCTAAAATAAACAAACTATACCATTAAGGATTATTATGATTATTATAATGTGTTGCACAGGAATTACCGCGGGTGATGCGTAAATGTTAGCAAGTCAATCAGCAATTATAATGTTATCATTATTTAACATGATAACATGAGTTTTTATGAAAAGTCTATTCAATCTGTTCATGTCCAAGTTGTAGCTTTCCCTCAGATTACTGCACACTGGAGTCTCCTTCCTAAATGCTAAATTTTCACATCGTTAAGTGCACGAGTAAACCTTACAAGTTGTTGCTTTGAAAAAAAAAAATAGAGTGAACTCTAATCTAAACACACCACACATGATAGACCCTTATTGGATGATCAACACAGTCCCATAGGGGAAGATGTGCATGTGTCTCAGAGAGAGAGAGAGAGAGAGAGAAACTGTGTTTGTGTCTTCAAGAGGCAGCTTAGAAGACCTTCAGGTATAAACCTAAATACCAAATCTCTCTCTCTGTCTCTCTCTCTCTCTCTCTCTCTCTCTCTCTCTCTCTCTTTTTCTGTCCAGATCTTGTTTTCGGCACAGCTGTCCCCTCGCAGCCTCGCCCTGAACCTTCAGGAGGCCTTGCCACTGCTCGCTTCCCTCCAGCAATGCAGGAAAAGAAGAGAGGGAAGGCAGAGAAGACAGGAAAATAAAACTTGAGGCACATAACGCTAGGCCATCTGGGTAATCTTGTTCAAAAGGCTCCAGGTGATCGCTGCAATTTACACAAGGAAGAGAGCGGGGGGGAAAAAAAAACAGCATGAAGGTCTTATTACCATATTCAGCAGCCTTGAGGAGCTGAAATTGAATAAACCAAGAATTAGAAAAGAATTCCATTAAACCAATACCGAATATTTAGCACGAGCTCTCTTTGATTTGCTAATCGCTCACACCAACAAGGGAAAGACAATTTTCTTGTGTTAGCATGTTTTTAATGTCTAACGAAGTACTTAAGATGGTCTGGGAAAAATTACGCACTTTTTTTTTT
>CM059205.1:33099507-33119507 GCA_030347435.1 Clarias fuscus
TAATAATAATCATTATTATTATTATTATTATTATTATTATTATTATAAAAAAACATTTGGTAAATTGCTGTAGGGAATAAAACACTTGTAGCAAATGTTTAATCACAATGTTGTTTATTATTTTCCTATAACAGAATCCCCAAGCATTTTAATCCTCCTTACATAAAAATATGAATTCATTAAATTTTGTTTAGATAATAATAATAATAATAATAATAATAATAATAATAATAATAAATTAATATGGAAGAAAATGTTTTCCTAGATTCCTAAATTCACAGGTTTGGTGTGGAAATATAATGTGAATGTCTCAATTTATATCCATTCACCTTTGGAACTTGCCCTGTGATGAATTCGCACCTTGTCCAGGGTGTACCTCGCTTTGTGCCCTAAGCCTCCTTTGGATATGTTCCAGGCCCCTGCGACCCTAAATACAGGAAAAAGTGGTATAGACGGTGAGTGAGAGAATGAGTGTAGTGAACCTTTGGAACTAGTAAGTTATATGAGAATGTACTGTTGATTGTTTGTATTATTGATTTATTTGTAGATTTTACATCATGGATGGTCCAGACATTGATCAGAAACATAATTTAAAAAAAATAAAATTATCCTATGGTGCATAACTTCATAAAAAAAAGGTGCCTCTGCGGTTTAATGGTTAGCTCTGTCGCCTTGCTCCTGCAGGGTCCTGGTTCGAATCTCGCCTCAAGTCTGTGTGCATGGAGTTTGCATGTTCTCCCTGTACTTGAGTGTTTCCTACAGGTACTTAATTTTCCTCCCAGAGTCCTAAGACCTGCAGATTAGGTTAATTATTTGGCATTCCCAAATTGCCTGTAGTGTGTGAATGAGTGTGTGTGTGTGTGTGTGTGTGTGTGTGTGTGTGTGTGTGTGTGTGTGTGTGTGTGTGTGCACCCTGCGATAGACATCTAGGGTGTGCCCCTCCCTAAGTCTCCTGCGATAGAATCCAGGACCCCTGTACACAGGATAAAGAGGTATAGACGGTAAGTGAATAAAAAAAGTATAGCACACTGGATATCTGTAGTTTTCATGTCATGTCATGACAATACATGCTAGTATTAATAAATTTAGAAGGACATCATGTCTTTTATTGTCCCCTGGAGAAGCTCAAGAAATAGACTCAAGACTGCCATTCCAGCACGATTGATTCTGACTTTACACTCATCTAAAGGAAAAACAGCAGGATCTTAATGCATCAGCTGGGACTTTCTAATGCTGTCCAGCGGTATATTAATCATGACGACAATTAATGTTTGAGACATGATCCGTTAATCTAGTTCGCAGGGTTAAATTGAGTTATTGTCTTTATAACAGCCAGATTTCGTTAAACAGTTCAACAAATCATCGCCTGACTTTCAGTGCTTGAGGGCATTTGATGATCCCATGACGTATTCATCAAGCAAATGAACGAGATGCCCTTGCCCCTGATACACACCCCTAATGTGTGTCACCAGTATTATACATTTTCTATAAGTGAAAATTTTTAATAATAAATAACACTCCAGAATGCTTCATTCCTCTTATACCACAGCGACATTTTTATATATATATATAAAAAATAAATAAATAAAAAATAATCAACAGTTTCTGACCAATCAGAATTGAGAATTCAACAGCCCTATAGTTAAAACAAGGTATTTATTGCATTTTACTTCCTACTTCCTACAAGTGAGACTGAGTTTAAAATCAACCCCCCCCCCCCCCCCCCCCCCCCCCAGAGGCACAAACTATTTTTGGGAACAGAAGAGAAAAAAAGAAAAGCAAATGATGTGAGTCAATTGATTTAAAAAAAAACATTAGGAACCCTATAGATACAGTCTGAAGATGTGTGAAGAAAATTATCCTGAAATTATGTGATGATCGGCGCATAATGGAACAGATATTAGAGGGGAATTAGGAAAAGTTGTTTGCTAATTATCTGCTGGCATTGGCCACCTCCTGGGGGTTTCGCATTTTACCAAATGACAGTGCTTAGCTAAAACGGCCAATTAGCCATGTTTTACCATTTCTCTCTTTCTCTCTCTCTCTTACACACTTACTTAAAGAAATTTCACTGCCTATACAAGAACTTGGGTTTATTAAGCAATCAGTAAGAGAGCTGCAACACGCAGCTTGAGAGAGAAAACTTTTGTCTTTTATAATAATAATAATAATATAAATAATAATAATAATAATAATAATAATATAAATAATAATAATATTATTATTAATAATAATAATATTAATAATAATAATAATAATAATAATACAATGGTACCTCATCATACAAATGCCTTGCCTGTTGAATTTTTGCCTTAAGAACTACAATTTTAAAAGCCTCCGAAACCTTTTCAGCATAAGAGAGACCGAGGCATACATCTGGTAGCTGATCAAATCTCGTTTATGTCAGTGGAAAGCCAAGTTTACATTAATTAATTAAGTAATTTATTATGATTTAGTAAATCATGGATTAAGTGAGGTTTAATGTCTATTGATGTCTATTTAATGTCTATTTATTTTATATTTTCTTCATATCTACTTCATTTAATTTTTTTTTTAAATATATGCATAAATGTGAAAATAGTGTTGAAAAATGTTACAAATTTTTGGTAATATTAATTATTTTGGGTAGCTAGAACCGATTATCTGCATTTACATTATTTCTTATGAGAAAATGCATTTTGCAATACAAATTTTCACATTAAGAACTTAAGAACTATAATAATAATAATAATAATAATAATAATAATTATTATTATTATTATTATTATTATTATTATTAGTAGTAGTAGTAGTAGTATTAGAATAAAGGTTAAATTCCTATAATGACTGGACCGTTTAATAGAAATATACGTGTCTCTCCTAATGACATGAGAGCAGCACAATGCAAAATATAACCTGAAAAAAACAAAACAAAGAAAAACATAAAAAGTGTGAATTGTATCCCAGCTCCATCTATCAGAAGCAGCTTCTCAGTTTGTTTCTCGGTAAAGTCAAGTGTCGAGCTGAAATGGAGAGAAATTGGAACTAATGTCGAGTAGGTGTGAGACAGAGGCGATGCTGCCAGACGTGAAGCCTCCAGGCACTGTTTTGCTTTGGATCACGAAGCTTGATTTAGACATCTGAAAGCATCTGACAGGGTTTGCATGGATCAGTCCTCCTCATTCATCACTGTCCACAGGAACACCATGTTCTTCGATCAGTCTGCTATTAAGTGCGAGACAGAACTTCAAAATCCAACATAAAACAATCACAGAAGAGCTAGTGTAGGCTGACATTTGCTCAACACACACTAACACATATTGTTTTAGTTTTGTACGGTATTGAAGAACAACGTTGTTGAATTATATTTCTTGAAACTGTTTTCCTACTTCGCTCGCTTGCTAGTAAGATCGGCAGCCTATGCTATAAAACATACTTTCAAAACTTAGGAAATGTTGCTTGCTTTTAAATAACTTACAGTACAAGTCAAAAGTTCTACATCTAGAACAATACTGGAGATTTCAAAACGATAAAACGACACACATGGCATTAGGTAATTAAGCAACAAAAACAACAATCTGTTGTTATTTTAAGACATGAAGGTTAGCTGTTCTGGAACAGTTCTTGCAAGAACAATATTTATCAAGTGTATTTGAAAAACGCATCAAGCTCCATGATGAAACTGGCTCTCATGAAGACCTTCCCAGGAAAGCAAGACCAAAACTTACCTCAGAATTTGTAGAGGAGAAGTTCATTTAGAGTCACCAGCCTCAGAAATCACCAATTAACCTCAAACAGCACCTCAGATTAGAGCCGTTATGAAGCTTTACAGAACAGAAGTAGCAGATACGTCTCAATATCAACTGTTTTTTGTAATCCTTGGCTCATGGTCTATACCACTTTATCCTGTATACAGGGTCGCGAAGGGTACACCCTGGACAATCCATTGCAGGGCACACACATACACACACTCACATGCTCATTCACTCACTACAAGCATTTTTTGAACGCTAATTAGCCTAATCGGCATGTCTTTGTACTGTGGGAGGAAACCAGAGTACCATGAGGAAACCCGTCAAGCACGGGGAGAACATGCAAACTCCATGCACACAGACTCAGTGGTGAGAATCGACCCCGGAACCTGGAGGTGCATGGTAACAGTGCTAACCACTAAGCCACTTGGTGCAACTTGGACCAGACCACACATAAACCATTCTTTATACCTTTCACATGATTTCCCCTAATGCATCCTAACATTGTTTGCCCCACAGAGGGCTTACACTCCTCCGCTTTCCCATTGCCCCCACTCACCACCAGCTAAACTCAGTGTCATGATACTCTACATACGGAAATCCAACAGCGCTGATTCAGAATGTCTGCTAAGTTGATTTCCATTCTGTCAGTGGAAAGGTACTGTGAGTCATAGTTAAGATTGAATTTGTGGGTATGAAGGTTTTTATAAACGAACGATTGGTTTATACCACAACTTCCACTGACAAAGTTGTTCTGGCAAAGTTTTTTTTTTATTGTGTCCTTAATAACTAGCTAGCCCAGTATAAATGTTACAAAAATATAGAGTTCACACTGTACTGTGACCACTGTACTGTGTTTCCTGCTATATCTGGCCTTGTTTTTTAAAAGGATCAGGATCACATTACGATGCCTTCAGGGTACGTTCTCTAGTCATATCAACTTGTTCCCCAGACTTCCAAAGGATAAGAAATTTCACTTAAGCTAATAAACTATTGAAACAGCTCCTGAAATGAAGACAGGTATTCCCTAAGGGGGAAAAATGTCAGAGGGTAAAGTTGATTAGACCGCATTACTGTTCCACAGTATTGTAATGGTTTTTGCAAAGCCCATTTTGCAACTCTTTGCTTCAACATTGCTTCAAACCACAATCTAGTAAATAATATCTCTGTCCACGGCGTGTCGTTTATGTGAAACGAACCGGAATAATCTCTTACCCCATGTGTCCTACATCCTGGTGGAACACTGTCAGCTCACCTCTCTCTACAGAGGAGCTCCAGAAATAAAAGTTCTGCTAATGGACCGGTGAGACTCCATTGGCTGAGCCTGGAGCTTGTGCAAAAATGGTGGCTGCTGTGAGGAACTGATCCTTGGGGCAAGGGCACTTTGAAATAGAGCTTAGTAACTCACTGGCACACTGGGAAATGCTCGTAGAGGGGATGTAACAAAAGATGTCCGGGTGGTCAACGGAGAGTTTTTACCTGCTTGCGTTTGTTGTTTTATCAAGAAGTATACATTATATTTGCAAACTAAAAAGTTTTATCCAACCACTTTTAGTCGAGGGTTACATCGGCCAGAACACACCCTGAATGGGACATTATGACATTGAGGATCATGCACGTGTAGGGACAATTCCATATCGGTAGTCCACCTACTGGAACTTCAAACTGGTGATCCTGGAGCTTTAAAGCAGTTACTGAAGACGAGTGAATGAACAATATCAGATCGACAGAGCTAAAATATTCGGATAAACGTTCTGGCCCATTATGCAAAATTCATTTTTTAGTTATTTTTGGACATATAGATGGATGTCCACTTTTTGCCCTATTTTGATTTTTTTTCATTGCTCCAGGCTTAAACAAGCCGATTAGATTTTCCCCATATTATATTATGACCCCGCCCCCAACTCGATGCTCAGCTCTGCTGTTCTCTGGTGGGCCGTGGCACAGGAGCAGCTCATTACCATAGACACTGAAACGGTGCATTCGGATGAGGAGTGAAATAAAGGCTGGTGGGCAAAGGACACAGTTCCTGTACTGGAGTAAAATTTATGATATCCCAGGTAGAATATTACTCAAGTGAAAGTAGAAGTCCTCCATGTACATTAAAAAAAAAAAGTACCTTCAAATGTACTGAAGTATTAAAAATACTGAGATTGTATTGACTCTTATGTCATAGTAAGTCATAGTAAATCTCTTTTTCTCTCGCTTCCAAACTGTGAATTTGCTGTTTTCATTTGTGCTGAATGTAGTGAAGTAGAAAATACAGATATTTGTTGTAAGATGTAGTGGAGTGAAAGTAAAAAAAAAAAAAAAAAAAAATCCACTAATAAAATTACTGAAGTAAATTACATATATGTAAAAACTGTACTTACGTTTGTTGAATTCATGAAGGAAGCTTTTGATGGATATTTCAGATCCATCAAAACACTTTGAGAGTCTCTAAGAATTGTGTTAAAATAGTAACATATGGGACATTTAAGTATATTAAAATAAGCTCACTCCCTTCAGGGTTTCATGTTCAAAATCTATAGGAAGATAACAATTATGAACCATTAAAAACATGTTTCCCATAAACCACAACTACTCCAATATTTCTCACCTACATAACTATTCATTTCCCTGTCCATAACACAATAACAGCAAAACTGATGTGCATGTAAAATTTCGGATGATTTATTTTAAACTGCTTGCTACATTCTTCGTGATCCAGGACGTTGGATGTGGCGTGACAACAAAATGATTTGCTCAGGTTTGTCAGCTTTCAGAAAGAAGCTGTGTTTAATGTAATTATAAATTCAGTCAAAAAGAGGTTTGAGGACAAAGAAAAAAAAATTACCTACAAAGGAAAATAGCAGAAAAACATCATCTCCGATCATAAATTAAGATTTCCATAAGTGTTGTTTTATCACATATAAATTGGATTTTTCTTTCATTACTGAGGGAAAAGTAAATATGTATGTAAAACGTATCACGTGACAATCTTCAATGACGAACTTTAGAAAATGAGAGGAACTTCAGATGGCCAAACGTACACAATCTTGGCTTGTACAATATAATATGAAACAACCAAAAAAACAAAAAAAAAACTCAATACATTGAGATTTGTAATAAACCTATTCATGACATTATTAGGAAACATCATCCGTGGATCAGTTATATGAAATAGCAAAATATATGCATATTTTTATTTATATATTTATATATACTGTATATAGCGCTGCAAACAGAACATGATGTCTTAACGTTTGCTTTGAAATTTATTCCATGGAAAGAGACAACATTTGCAACAAGGTCCTTCTTTAGACAGTTCTGATCTTCCCAAAGGTCATTGCAGGTCATATATGTCAAATCTTCACCCAAAATTTTTCCTTCCCAGGTTCCTTAAAAAACACACACACACACATTTCAAGTGTCCCAACGAGCTCAGCAACTGCTGAAAATGTTTGCTCTCTTCATGGCCCATTATTCATTTGTTTTCAAAGTCTGTGAGGCAGTTTCTAGGATTGGTTTCTAGTCCAGCTGTTCTTGTTTTATCCTGTTAGTCTGGAGTCCTCGTTGAGATCTCCGGAGCTCTCGTCGCAGGACGTACTCGCTGAACTGAGAAGAGTCGACTCCGCCGCCGCACGAGCCCACGATCTCGAAGCCGCGCTGCTGTAGTCGCTCCAGAACCTGCAAGCGGGAAATCGCACAACATAGTGAGAAGTGAGGAACGATGAACGCTTTTACATAGACATTTGTATATTTCTAAAACATGATGAAGATATAAATATATCAGACTTTTCAAAAAAAGTTACCCAGAACTACAAAGCAAGATACCCAGAACTACTTTTGCCAATGATTCATCTATTAGGAAGCAATATATACCACATGGTGTGACCCAGGAGACTTCCAGAGGAACACCTTTAGATGAACACATAGAATATGTTGGCAGTATGGTGGCATTGTGGTTAGCACTGTGGCCTTGCACCTCCAGGTCCCCAGGAGAGTTTGATTCCCATGTCGAACTAAACTAAACCCCTAGTTGGACTACTGAGGTTCCTAGATGGTTGGATGGATGGATATATTATTTAATAAAAAACATATTAAACATAAAAACATCCTACTATTACATTCATTGATACAATGGAAATCTCCAGAACGTAATCAAATATCTTTGAGTCAATTGATTCCTTGAGTCAATGTGTATATATATGAAATATAAAAATGCATATACAAATTACACTTCAAAGATGATTACTATAGTAATGATGACATAAACTGTATGGACAAACGTATTCGACCAAACCTACAATGGCATTGTATCCAAACACATACACTTTAATATGGAGTTAATCCCGCTTTTGCAGCTATAACAGCTTCCACTCTTCTTGAGTGTTTCTGGGAGAATTCATGCCCATTCGTTCTGTAGAGCGTTTATGAGGTCAGGAGGCACTGATGTTGGACGAGAAGGCCTGGTGAGAATGAAAATCTTCATTCCAGTTCATCCCAAAGGTACTTGATGGGGTTGAAGTCAGGGCTCTGTGTTAGGGCCAGTCAAGTTCTTCCACACCAAACTCATCAAACCATGTCATGTTGGAATAGAAGAGGGCCTTCACCAAACTGTTGCCACAAAGTTGGAAGATGTCCAAGATGTCTTGGTATTCTGAAGCATTAGGATTGTCCTTCACTGGGGATAAGGGACCTGATTGAAACACCTGAACTCAATAATTAACAGTTTTAGCCAAGTACGTTTGTCCATATAGTGTATTAAGTTCAAATGAGTAATAGTGATTCACTGATTCAAACACAATTCAAAAGGATTGACCGAATTGATTTCCATTTTATTACGAAGTCGGCGAGGAATAAGGAAAGGTTGTGTTTTTGCTTCAATGGCTCTGGTTTATTTCTGCAGCAACTGAACAAAAGCAATGATTCATATGGTGATGACTGATGCTGATTTGTTTACCTGAGTCGAAAAAAAAGGAAAATAAAAAAAAAGGGAATCATTCACAAACTAAACGTGTCTACTTGGAAAAGACATCTTTTTCAAGTTTCTTGAGCATCTGTCCCATTTTTTTTTTTCCTGCTGGGAAATTAGCTTGGCCGCTGTCCACAGCATGGCTTTTCCTTTACAGGAGACATGGAAAGCATTTGCAAGTCAAACAGACCTGGGGTGTGTTAAAGGCTTGTCAGTGGTTCCATTGTCATTGCACTTTACAAAGATTGTGCTCTAAACTGGCCCTTTGACGTAAAGCGTAAACATTCAGAATGATATACTGCATACAGAAGAGAGATACAGTACAGGGCTATGCTGATTGGTTAATGATATTTACTAAAAAAGGTGTATTTATATGGTCAGAAAATCGTAGCATCGTTTATAATTTCCCTCCAAAAAAGGTAACAAACAAACAAACAAACAAAAAACCAGACTGAGTGTGTATATGCATGTGCAGTATGTTTTAATGTGTCCCGAATGTCCTTGTGAGTTCAAATCATCACATTCCATCAAAAGTCCTCAGGGAATAGAGCCTGTGCAGCATGGAGGCACAAACTCTCACAGCCTGAAACTCCAACCCCCCCAATACCTCCATCGCTCCAGGCTGCCTGCAACCCCCTGCCAGAACTACAAAGGTCTTGCTCTTTTGCATCACCCTCCACACACATACACACACACACACACACATCTTGGCTCCATTAGGCCCAGATACAGCATCTACTGCGGGCTCACTTTAATAACCAAACAGGATTATGGGCTGTGCCTGAGGACAACCTACTGGCATTTGTGTGTGTGTGTGTGTGTGTGTGTGTGTGTGTGTGTGTGTGTGAGCACGCATGTGTGCATGCATATTGCTATGTGCTGCTACTGTTAATTTCACATCTCGCTCCCTTGGAAACAGATAAAGGGATTTTATATTTTTAAATCGACAAAAGTATTAACAGTCACTGCAACACTTTGGTACATTGTGAGATCTGCATAATATACAGAAACTGGAAAAAAGGAAAAGCTTCGTTATACAGAAAAAAGGAAAAGAATAAATAAATGCAGGTAGTAAACATGAACAAACTTGGGTTTCATTAATCCTGGCCAAACAATGAAAGGCACTCGAGTGTTTTCGCTAACTAGCCCCGAAGACACGTAGCTCATACCGGAAGAAATTTCATGGAGGCTTTGCAAGAGCACAGCGAAACTAGCTATCGCGGACACAGCAGCTTTAACACAAGCTAGCTAAGGCTCTCAGCTCACTCCAGTCTTTCCGGTTTTGATACCGTGAACGATAACGATCATGGATATGGATTTGATTAGAGTTCATGGATACCATGAATGAGAACCCGTGTACAGAAAGAATCATCAGAGTTCAGAAAAAAAATCCTGATTAGATCAAACGTCTGGAGTGAGATTAAAAGTTTAGTCAGTGATCTAGGCCACGGCCGTACCTGAACAGAGTTGAGATGGCAGTAGCCGTTTAGCGGGAAGCGGATGACGTGCGTAGAGTCGTGGTTCCAGCCGGCGTTCACCGAGTTGCACATGACGTCTCCGATCTCTGGGAAGATGTCCTCGATGAGGGCCTTGTCTCCGCTGAGCGTGATGCGTTCCCCCAGGTCAGGCGCCACGCGCACCACTACGCACTCGCACGGACACGAGATTCGGTTCAGCTCCCGCTCGTGTCGCCAGCGCTCCAGTTCGACCAGCATCGGTTGCAGCTGGAAATACCGCGCTTCCTCGTAAAGTAGACTGAAGTCCTGCACGGGCAATCAGACAACGAGTGAATAACAAGAAAATGGACGCGATCAGAAAGACCTTCAGCAGAAAAGTCTTATACAATTACGTCAAGAAGTTATGTACAAGTCTGCGTAAAATTAAGAAAGGTGGTCAAGTCAAACCAGGACTTCTGAACCGACACTTATCCCAGCGTTTTCTCAGTACTACCTGCTTCATTTCTAAAACCCTGGCCTCCCAGGAACTCCTTTACTGGCCCAAACATATGGAAATGGCTGGGAACTTCTGAACGTCTGCATTCAAATGCTTTACTGTGGCCAAGAGACCCATCACATACTGTGCTGTGAATGTCAATCGGTTTTCCCCCTTCATTCATGATTACGAGTCCTGGATTGCCTTGAGCACCCCTCATACTATAGAAACAATAAAATATCAGAACAAGCGTGCTGATCTAAACCTGTGATTTGGTTTGCAGTTGGAATGTAAGCGGGTCAGCAATAGTGAATCACTTGCAGGAAATGCAACATGATTAATACAAGATACAAAAACCACTAATGCTGTAATTGCGAAGTGATTAAAAAATAACCAAATAGCCATGAACTCTCCAACAAACGTAGCCTTTCCGTGAACCAGAGCCACTCTAGAGTCTTTGCTTATTTTAGCTGACATAGTTTCCCCATGGACAGACCATCAGATAATGGGATTATTTGTTTTCTCCCAAGGCAAATTTGTAATTAAGGGCCAAATGACACACAAGAGCAGGCCACTGGAATGCAAATGCGTTTTATGGCAAGAACAAAGGCTGTAATGTGCGAGTCTGATTACAGAACACTTAGTGTTTACTATACACTGTGTTCTGCATACGCATTGTTTCAACGACTCCGTTCTGTTCAGCCAATTCCGAGTCACGAAAGCTCCTTCCCACCATCTGTGCATCGCGCTCGAAAGATCGTAACGCCTGGCATCAGCTACCGTCATAATGGCTGCATCCATCAGCAGAAGCAAAGTTTTAGATAATATATACGATGGAGACACATCATTGACCCCAGATCTCATTCTCTCTCTCTCTCTCTCTCTCTTTTGCTCACTTTGAAGTCATCAGGGATGAGAAGCTTGGACGTCCTGAGGAAGTTGAGGATGTAGCGGAACATGTGACCATCCCTGTCGATGAAGTAGTGTTGCTTCAGGCTGTCCAGAACAATGGGCTCCGTGCCATCAAAAAGACGCCCTATTCTGCTCAGAGAAAGAGAGACAGAGAGAGAGAGAGAGATGATAAAAAAAAGGTGCTATCACAATGAACAGCACACATTTTCACATTGCTCTTATTTTTAGAGGATACACCACTGCAGTAATGAGGATCAGAACTACATAATGCAATAATGAGATGAGAACTCAGGGCTTAAACTACGAATACCTATTTTTGTCTGAAAAAAAGCCCCACATCAAGTAGATGTGTGGTATTTTGTATGATGTTTTAGTTGGTGTAACAGGTAGGAGGACCTCAAAGCTCCAGGGTGTCTGGTTCAGGAGTTTTGTGTGCTCTCTGCTTGGCAGCATTTGTTTCTCCAGGTGGACTGCTCTTCTCCCAAAAACATGCCAGAAGGTGGACTCTAAATTGCCCCTTGGTCTGACTGATTGAGTGACTGATTCTGCAGTTCTTGGGCTGGATAAATGAATTAACGAATTATTAATCAATCAATCAATCAATCCATCCATCCATCCATCCATCCATCCATCCATCCATCCATCCATCATTGTTAAAATCTGGATCCGGATTGCCCTTGATCATGATTAAGCTGTTACTGATACCATATTTTTCTCCAGCACAGAGGTTCATGACCTGTTGCTGAATGACAGGAACACCAGCTGAGCACAGACACAACATCAACATGGGCTCTATGCATTCTCTCTGCGGGCTCGATACTGGCTGTCACGAGTTACGAGTCCTCCTGTTCTGCAGGTAACACTTTTAAAATTCCGTGACCAGAAGAAAAAGCCTGCTCACCGCTAGCCTTGACTACAGTTATTCAGGAGTTTTTGAAAAGAGGTAACAGGGATGGGGATCGCCAGGAGACACTCACTCACTCATCGTCAATACCGCTTTTTCATGCATTTAGGGTCATGGGGGGCCTGGATCCTATCCCAGGAGGCTTAAGGGATGAGTATGGAGGGGGACACGCTGGACAGGGTGCCAGTCCATCGCAGGGCACACACACACCTCACATTCTCTATGGGCAATTTGTGAACGCCAATTTGCCTAATCTGCAGGTCTTTGGACTGTGGGTGGAATCCCACCAAGCACGGGGCGAACGTGCAAACTCCATGCACACAGAGACAGGAATCGAGCCTGGCCAGGAATCGAACCCGGACCCTCGAGGTGCAAGGCGACAGTGCTAACCACTACAAATCTGTAAGTAGCAAGATTTTATAATATCCCGATTTGATATAAATTAAAAAAAAAGATTTTGTTACAATCCTAAACAAACTTAGCAAGTAATTTGCTCCTATACCACAGGATGCTATGCTGCCTGCCAATGTGTGATCAGTTTAGAACATACCACCTGTAGGATTATAGAGGAATTGCAATGTTTTACCATTTCAAATGCCAACAATTCAAGGAAAAAGAACTATTACGTAAATCAGGGGTTAAAGATCATGAGGTTAGTGAAACCTAGTGCATAGATGGGATGACTATGTTAAGCCTTTATTTGTCACATGTACAGTACGTTAAAAGTCTATCTTCGCATATCCCAGCCATCGCACAGCACCCCTGGAGCAGACAGGGTTAAGGGCCTTGCTCAAGGGCCCAACATTGCCAGCCTGGCTGAGCTGGGGCTTGAACCATTGACCTTCTGATCAGTAACCCAGTCGCACACAACCTTCACCGATTGAGCCACCACTAACCCCTCTGGTTTGTTTGTTGGCGAATTCACCCAGTTCTACCGTGGGAAATTCTTTACAGTTACAGTCTTTACAGTTTTCCCCCTGTGTTAAACTTGTTTTAGAAACGCAATGTAACTATGCATGTCTAGAAATAAACACGTTGTTCTTTATTGAATATGTTGCTGTGGTATAAGAGGAATAAAACACCTTGAGAGACGGTACGCTAGGAAAGTGATTAACATTGGCGTGATAACTGTTGCACACTGGGACAATCTGTCATTGATTATTTTCCCATAATATCTCTGCACATCTGTGGTATTCATCTGTGTACTAGTACACTACTATTATGTGATGCACCATGAACCTGGAGAAACGCCACGTCGTTCCAATGTATACAAGCTACGTAGATGGAGGACATTAAAAACCCACTTGACTTGACTTAGAACTAAGTCCAAAAAAAAAAAAAAAAAAAAAAAAAACAGCTTGCTGTAGTTACAGAAAAAAGTATCCCCTCAGCATGAAGGATGTGTTGAGGAAGTGGCCCCTGGCCTCAGCGCTGCGCTTGCGGTCTGGCCTGAGCGCGCCGGCTCCCAGCCTCCAGATGGATCTTGTCTCCTGCGGCCTGCTACGGCTGCACACAACCTCGTCTCTGTTTGTGTAGAAATGTTTTCTGAGGGCTAAAACGTTTCCAGGAAAAACTAACAGGCATACCAAAAAAACTTTCAATTGATGATTTTGGATGCAGTGGATGCGATTCACAAAAGACTACTATGCTGCCTTATGACCGTAATGACATTTCGGCATGCTAGCGAGTTACTTCATGATTATTTATTTATTTATTTTTTTTTTACAAAGGAATAACGCTTAGCTTAGCATCGCTCTCTGATAAATGCGCTTTGACACGGCACAAGAGTGAGATGACGTCATGCTGACAGAGAGTTAATGAGAGCGACGGGCGGCGCATCGTATCTGTTTCATGTGTGAGTCATCCTGCATTCATTTGTTAGTTTCCTTTTACACTGGTTCATGTACGTTTATTACATTACTTTGAATAGTATGTAGACTGTCCATTAGATTTGATTTGATTCACCAGCACGTTTATTGTCCGATTTGTTTCTTACAGGTTTTGGAAGAATTAAAAACTACTAAAACTGTCTAATAAACAATAGAATATTGTGTAACAGTTTTTGAATCTTGTCATTTTGATACATTCACGTTTACATTTTATACAAACTTCCATAATTCTTATTATTGTGTACAGCCGCTTTGCGACAATGACAATTGTTAAAAGTGCTAATCAGATTGTATTGAAAAACTGAATTGAATAATCTTTTTTTTTCTTTTCACCCAGTTGTCTGTGCCGCACTCCAGTCCAGTAGGTGGCGCTATTGTAAACTGCATATAAACGCTCCTGAAGCCTTGGTATATTTGAAAGGAATTTGACAGGTTAAGAAGATTGTTTTCAAATCGAAATAATTTTAAACTGCTGCACAGCCCCTCCCCCTAAACGACATACACATAGAAGACTCATGTCAATGGCAGTCGCATGGTTCTGATGCTTATATCTCGGGAACGGTAGGTGCTAGAGGTACTTGGATTTTTTTATTTTTTATTTTTTTTGGAGAGAGAGGTTTAAAATTGTGGGTTTCCAAGTTTCATATGTTCATTTCAAAAAAATTTAATGCCCAGGTCGGCGGTTTTTCTATAGTTATACTGGTCTATAGTGTTTTTAAAATAAGTCACGGTGCAAAATTTTAAGATTCCTATGCAAAAATCAGGTCTTAAACAAACTCACAAACCAAACTTCTTAAGTTTAAGATCGCAAAGTACCTTCGCTTTGTGAAAAACTGAGCGAGAGAATGGATATAGCTGATTGACGAAGTTTTCAGTGTAAAACTGGATGGTGGATTAGTGTGTTAAAGATCTGAGTTACTGGTCGGATGGTTGGCAGTTCGAGCCCCGGCTCTGGCAGGTTGCCGCTATTTGACCCTTGAGCAAGGCCCTGAACCCCGTCTGCTCCGGAGGCCGCCACATAATGGCTGACCCTGTGCTCTGATCCCAGCCTACTAACAAAAAGCTGGGATATGTGAAGAATAAAGAATTTCACCGTGCAGTAATGTATATGTGACAAATAATGGCTGAACTTAACTAAAATGCAGTTTGTTCCCTATAGAGCTCGGATTGGAGCGGGTTATCCAAACCCTATCCCGGGAGTTGGGAGCAGAGCTTGGGTGGGTGTAGACACTCATTCGCAGCTGGGACAATTTAGTGTAACAAATCCAGGAATTCAAGAATGTCTTTTGGAGGTAGAAGGAAATCTGAGAACCCGAAGGAAACCCAAACAGATGCGTGGAACTTGCCAAACTCCAAACAGACAGTAAGTTTTGAGATACTCTACCTGGACTCAGGGTACTTGGTGAGTGTGGCGAGGCTGCTGGTGTACATGTGGCCACCCACGTCGATGTGCACAGGCGCGTTGGACTTGGTGAGCTGCGCTGGAGTCGGGATGCCCTGATTACTGAGAGGAGACGCTGGAGACCTGGTGATCATCGGCCTGGACATGTTGGAGCGATTATCCTTTCGAATGACAAAAAACGAAAAAAAAAAAAAAAAAAAACAGAAAAACAAATTAATTATTAACAGATTAATATAAACCTGAGATTTGCCATGAAGGGCTTTTGGAAACCAAATGTTGGAATTTCTCAGTGTTTCCTATCATGAGAGCAGCACTGTTAATTAGAGCAGATGCTGAGAAAGACCTCCGTGTGCGACCTACTTCTAAATTCGCGTGACACGACGAATAAAAACACTCTGCAGGTCACGAACGGCCTCTCATCATCAACGGTGAAATGGGAAATTTTTTTTTTTAAAAATTATAGTGCAGCCGCTCTGATTATAATTACTACAAAAAGAACGACGAAATAAATGAGAGGTTTTTTAAAGTCATCCGTGGTTGCTGGTGTGGTTTTCACACCTTCATTCCTCCCTCTTTACCAATTAAGCCTGCCTCGGAGTGAAGGCCTTCAGCAAGCATGGATCCATTTGCATTGCATTTGTGCTGCTGCTGATAAGAGAGGGCTCCATCAGAAGCCATGCGTCGCTTAAGAAATGCAGTGTGTGTGTGTGCGAGCGAGAGAGAGAGAGAGAGAGATCAGGAGAGCTTGCCAGGGATGCCTCAGGGGGACACACTGCTGCTCTTCAAAACACAGACCTGAGTTACAAGGAATGGGATCACACTCGCAACACGGGAAATGTGCTTCTTCAATATTTCACCTATATCCTGCACCCCTACTGTGTGTGTGTGTGTGTGTGTGTGTGTGTGTGTGTGTGTGTGTGAGAGAGAGAGAGAGAGAGAGAGAAGGGGAACAACACTGTCACTTCAAGTGTGTGTGTGGAACAACAGGGGATTCACTGTATCTGTTTATGCTAAAATGATAAAGGGAAAGTTTTCACCCATCAGGACGGCAGTGTCTTGCTTCATACACCATCAAATTCCATTTCATTTATGGTTCAATGTTTTATCCTGGTCAAGGCTATCTTGGATCCTGAGAACACTTTGGATGAGACACCAGTACGTCACATGTCGCCATGTACACACGCTTTCGTATTCGTCCACAATAGGAGTCAAAGTAGCCGATCTGTCTACGGGCTCGATCGAAGGAAACCAGAAACTTTCGTACAGCCTCGAACATCAGGTCATGACTGAAATCGAGACTCGAGGCTCAGACTGCTATTTTAAATCATGCATGTATTTAAACAGCTCTAAGTGCACAACCCCAATACATAATATGCGTAAGACAAACGAATAAAGACAAAACACTTTAAACAAACAGTTTATAACAAACCAATAATGCTGTCGAAAAAACAAGACTTTTCTCATTCGAAATCATGGCACCTTATGTCCAATACTATGTCCAATCACATTTCACCTGACCTGTAAGTGCCCCCCCCCCCCTTGTGGTGTACAAGTTAATAGATATGTGAACTACGGAGAAGTATTATGCAAAACATATCAATTGGTGTATCTATAACTGATTACGTTAATTATTAACAGACCATTTATCGATAAATGATCAATAATTAATATAACAGGCACGATGTCTCTCTGAAAGACGTAAATTCTGAAAAATGTTTGATGGCGTATTGTTGTGTAGGAGCAGTGTGATGGAATGCCTAAGTCACACAATCATCAATAACATACGGGAAAACCTTAGCAGTATAAAATATACTTGCAGAGTATAGGCTAATGTTTAAAATGGTTCAATTTTTTATCATTTTGAACACATTTTTAAGAATTAAGCCCAAGTGTAAGCCTTAGGCTTCCACACAATACAATACTGATTCATATATATATATATATATATAATTGTATCCAATTGTATAAAGCCAACTAATATAAGCATTTATAAAGTTTTAGGCTTATTGATTTGCATATCTGTCCTAGCAGAAATATGTCAATATATGTGAAACACACACCATTATATACACGTGGGACTCGTACAACAGATGCTTCACATGATTTAGATCTAAAAATAAGATCTCTATATACCTATGTTCATTGATATGGTGAGGTTTTCTGTAAAGAAACATTTATTTCATTTTTCATGGAAGGAATCTCCAATATCAGTGTTTTCTAATAACAAATTGCCTAACCAAGAAAGAAACTCTTCATGTTTTATGTTTTTATGTTTAGACTTTTTATGAAAAAGGGGTAACAGGAATAAGTTGTGCGGTGCATCTCCTTGTGTTAGTTGCTACTGTAAAAATACCTTTAGATATAGTGCGATGTGCTGTATTTCACATACTGTATATTGGCATGTTTTACAGGTATTTCGCCCCATTTAAATCATCTACACTTTCAGGGAATCACCTCTGAGTTGATACACAGCTGAGTAAAGTGAAGATTAAACGAAATCAAAGTGCACCTGAGAATATTGTCAATATAATATTAGTAATTCCTTGTTTCGAAAGGAATTAAATAACATGCCTGGGAGAAACGATAACTCAGAGACAGGTATTGTATACGATCCAAATAAACTGCGGGGAATATATGATGTCTGACAGCCAGCACTGTATAAAGATTAAATCAGCAGCACTGAACAAAGGCATCACCTGATAGGAAACACAAGGATTATACAACAAGTGCAGCCTGCTGCTTGTCACTGCCTCTCTTTATCCCTAGAAAGTGCATACTGTACGTCTGAGCTGAAGACTGCCTGGCTGACCTTAACCTTACTACTAGAGCACTGCAGGATGATCACAGAATACTGATATCATGTCAGGGGAACAAAATTACCAACAGTCAGAAACTTTCATTTTAAGCAGCTGGTTATATGAAAAAAAAAAAAAAAAAAGTTTTAAAATTTATTTACAGTGCTGGTTTAAGACAGATTTAATTGACCTAAAAGCTGCCCACTGGATAAAACTATACAAGCAATACAACAATCTAAAAGGTGTACATAAACAAATTAAACAGATAAATGTAAAAAAAAATAATAATAATAAATAATAATAATAATAATAATAATAATAATATATACATTTATCTGTTTCATTTGAAATTATATATATATATATATATATATATATTTATTTATTTATTATAACCTTGTTATCATACAAAATACTATTTGATAATATTTTAAAGCTTACCAACATTTTATCAGCTGCTGCAAGAGTCAATTTATAATTATTTAAAATAAAAAAAATAAATTTTACAGCATTGAAGATGCCACACAATCAAAGATTCCTCAATCCACAGGATTTATGCCCTAAAGTATCACAATATCGATATTCTATCATCACATTGCCCAGCCCTACTGATATCTCAGAAATGCGACTTCTGATGATTTATCATAATATTGATACTAAAATCAGTTCAAATCACCCTGCACTGATGTCTCGGCTCTGTGCTACTGTCGTAAACCCTATTTCTGTATTATTGTCCTTATTATCTTTATCATGCCCTTGTTGACTTCACTCAAACGTCTGCACGGATTACATCACTCGACCGGATATATGTATACAAAACCATATACATATGTGTATTTTTACCACCTCTTTATTTACCAGTATAACTGGGAAGGCAATTAAAATCTACTTCAAAGTTCCCTCAGATTCAGTAGATAGCTAAAACTAATAATAACAGCAAAAAAAAAAAAAAAAAAAAAAAAAAAATCCATCTGGGTTCTAGTCTAAAAAAATCTCATTTAACAAGCATCGCTCAGGCTGATAAAGCGTTAAAAGAGCTCCAACAGAGATCTACCCAAAGGGAAATAAGAGGAAAAAAGTCAATGAAAGTGTTATAAACATAAATTTAACTGAGCACCTGATTGTTTACTACACACTCTACACACACACACACACACACACACACACACACACACAGCAAATTCCTCGGCTCTGGATCGGGGCAATAAATAACATTTAAATAATTTATTAAGTCTAGTGCATAGTATTCCTAAAACAACACAGAAGTATGAACATGAACTAGATTCACAGCTGTTCTGGTATAATACTGCGCTATTGTTGAATTCTCGATCCTGATTGGTCAGAGGGTTGCCGCTGATTCATTTTCCATTCCTGCAGCTCTGACAGTTGTTCCAACTACAAGTCACAGGTTCATTCTAATGTCCAGATTTCCCGTCAGGCTACCTTGCGAAACTGGATTGAATTAGTGCACAACGACT